>JAIPRK010000264.1:0-271058 GCA_025469195.1 Chaitophorus viminalis | reverse complement strand
CCCTCTTAAATATTTTCCCAGCCTTACCAAAATATGTGACTCAATATCCGCCTAGAGAGTATCGATCGATTTAATCAAACATTATTGTGTATGCTTCACAGAGATTATGCAGATAATTGTTATTTATGATAATATTATAAAACAATGAACCAATTTTTATTTTTATTATTATTAGATCCTGTCAATTATAATAATTGAACTACATTTTATTATAAAGCATTCAAATATGTTGTACGTTTATTTATATATATATATATATTATAAATAAATTTTATCTAACTCTATCCCTATTCAATTTATCTATGCAGGTGTATAATATTTAATAAACGCATACATCGTACTTACGGTTACATAACATTTGTCCGATTTAAAAATAGTGTCAATGAAGTCTGGCTTAGGATTATTGTATTTTCGGTGGAAAAATTCCTTATTCTCTAATGGAACTGTAGTAGGTAAGCAAAATAAATTTGAAATCGTTTGAATTTCTTTTTTAAGATCACTTAGATACTTAATTAACTCTATTATATTTTTCTTTTCAAAATCCTCTTGATTTTTGTCTTTAATAAAATTATGAGGTTCTTTTTTTTCATTTGTTGACATTGAAAGGGAATCTTTGTTTGTTTTTATGGGTTGAGTCTTTCTCTTTAATTGCTTTAATTTTTTGTTATTTTCATTATAATGATCATTGTGGAAGTATTCTACAAGCATTGTATGCAATTGATCACTTACTGATTGCAAATCGATGTGACCTAATTGAATTATTTTTAAAAATTGTATTATGTGTAATAATTGATCAATGTTATTATATCTAAAATCGTAGAGAAATGATAAAACACAAAAATCACAGTTATTGTCGAATTTAATAGCATTAATAACATTTTTGTTAGAGGTTTTTTCTATTAACTCTATAACAGCTTGACAATACAATTCCAGTTTAGTGTAAAAATAATTAATGACAGAATACTTAAATGTATCACCGAGATTTTTCAGTACATCAAATACTTGTCGCAAGTTACCAGCAACTGTATCACTGTTTACTTTATGATCTATACCAACGTACTTAATAATTGGGTTTTCTTCGGCATATTTTATCATAACCTCAATTATTTCATCTGAATGCAGTGTCAATTGTTCTTTTGAAGCCAAACACATCTGCGATGTTAGAAAAAAATATGTAATAAATACTAACTGCTTCATGTTATTAATTTTACATCCAAAGGATAACCTATGACCCTAATTATTGCTCAAACATGAAAACTAAAATTTTTGACCAATGTGATCACTAACATGAAAAAAAAAACTACTACTAAAATAGTCAAATACCAATATTGCAAATATGCTCTAATGTAACGGTGAAAAACTTATGTTTTTATGGAATCAGTTGTGTTATGATAGTACCTAATCGGGATTCGAAGTATTATTGACACTTAACCAACTGTAGTACGATTTATTTACTTTTTCCCATTCGCTGTTTAACAAATATCGGTATAAAATTTATTTTTCATTAGAAGTGACTATATATTTAATAAGTATCCGATGAGTTTAGTAGAGAGTAGACTACTGAAATCCAGTGATTCTTGGATTAATTAGATAATATTATTACATGCACCACCACCACGTATATTTGAGACAGTGTTCTGCGTTATAAAGAAACTTTTAATTCGTCTATTACAATAAATGAAAAATTAATTTTTTATTTTATGGAACAAATTTTAACGCAAATTATTTTTATTTAAGGTGAATCATGAATTTTTAGTAATATTGAATTATTTGGTCGAAAATAGTGGTTTTTTGACTTATTTATACGCGTCTCGAATTAAAATTTTTATGAAATTGCATAAAATAAGAATTTATCCTCAAACGATTTTAAATATTTTTTATTATTCAAGAAGTATAAGTCGCAGAAACATGAAACTTTTCCCAGTTATTAAGATTACCATTTTCTTTAAGTATTTTTTTATTTTTTTTTTAAACATCATACTGATTTTTCAGAAAAGTAAATTTATAGGGAATTATAATATTCGATTTTTTAAAAAAAAAATTGGCTGGGACAAAATACTTGAAAATTTAATAACAAATTCCACAGAAGTTGTTCTTATTGTCATCCAAAAATTATTTAAATACATAGGCACAATTATTTTTTATAAGCGCTTAATGAAAAAATATTGACATATAATATTTCAATTTAAATATAACATATCTAATATATTATATAGGTATATGTTAGATATCTAAGCTAACATAAGTAACAAATCATTTTCATTCAAAATCGTTCTTCATATACAATGATCATTAAATTTAAATTTAACTATTTAACACATTCAATATAATGAAAAAATGAAATTGAAAATTGAAAATTTCACATGAATACTAAATTACATATTATTTTTGTTTCACATATCACATAATATTAATGTGTATTTACGTGTATTTATTAATAATTCATTAATGTGTATTTACGACTGTTACATTGTTCGATGAAGAAGGAATACAATCAGGGTGGTCCACATTTTCACCACTTTCATCGTTTTTGTTTTTATATTTGTTTTATTACATTTAAATATACTTAACATATTTAAGAAAATAATTTTATGTACGTATACAAATTAAATATAAATCATATATAACAGGACTATATTATACTGCACTAGTAAATTGTTGATATTTATGAAGATTTTACATTTTTGGAAAAAAAAATGGAAATAATAATAAAATAAAATTAGTTAATATCAGTACTATTGTCATTTGTCATCGACTCGAGAATACGATTGTACAACTTATGGCATTGAATCTATTTTTGATTTATAAAACTACACTAGGCACTGCTAAGAATAGATGGTTGAAAATTTCTATGTTATTAAACTATATAATATTAATTATATCATTATTTTTATTAATAAATCATAATACAAGTATACTGCAAAAACAAATTCCTATTCAATATTCCAGTAATAAAATAATACTTAAAATAAACTTGAGTTAAAACAGCCGATAAAATAACATGCTTACATGCTAAATAGGTAACATACTAACATCATAAACCCAACTACCCAATACTATATGTAGTACTATGTACACACACACACACACACACACACATATATATATATAGGCCGACATGCCACGGCTTCGACCGTGGTTGGTTGTTTATTTTACCTTCGGACGATGATATGAGGAATTTTTTATTCAAATGTCTATCGTTTGATGTGATTGGCAAGTAAATACAAAAAAAAAAAAAACGGTTTATGTTAAACGTATTGAAATGTCACAAAATGGAAACATAAAATTACAATCCCCCCTATCCCCCCGATAAAAAAATTTAAAATCCGGCAATGTGGCGACACTGAGGAGGGTATTTGGAACAACTCTGTGAAGAAAAATAGAAAAAAGAAATAATGTTGTCATAAAATAGGAAAATAAAAAAGGCCTGTTCTTGCAGACCTCACAGAGAGGACCCAAAAATTAGTTTTGTTTTTTAATTTCTCAAAAACTGTACACTTATTTTTTTTTAAACAAAAGTGGTACTAAAACCTTTTTAGCTCAACATAAATTGGGGCGCTAAGCACCCCCCCATATATGTGCGCCAATAGTAGATATCGAAAAATATACTTGCTTTTGAAAATATTTAAATTCACCACGCCACTGATAATAGATATTATGACTCTACGAGGGTCTGGAATTTGATGTATTTTTTTCTGTTCCTCTAATGCATTGGGCGTCTATACAGATTTTAATTCATATGGAACATAGACTTTAATGATACAATTTTTAATTCACGTTTTTTCATTATTAGGATTATGCTTTATTACCTACGGTTATTTTTTAGTAATGTTGAATTTTTCTTGTAGTAAGTAATAATTGCATTTTTTTTTGATGAAGACACACTTCTTGGTAACAAATTATTTTTATAAAACTAAATATCTGGAATGTTAAAACCTTAGACCAGTGGTACCCAACCTCTTCTGTTCTACGCCCCTTTTGTATCAGTCACGTTTTCCTTTTATATAGGTACCTATTTCGACATAATATTAAAAATAAACATACGGTCAGGGCCGGTTTAAGGCGGAGACGACGTTGGCCAAAGCCTGCGGCGGCATTGTATAAGAGTGGCATATTTTGAATTGAATACGAAAAAATAATTATATTATAAATATCAAAATATCAAATTATTTTACAACGAACAGAAAAGTTATCTCGTTTAAAACGATACCTAAGTAAAATAATTACGATTTTGTGTACATATATTACCGAATATTCTGTAAACATGTGACAATACACCATGGTATATGATGTAGGTGTCAGATATAAATCGGAAGATATTTCCGAAAACGCTGAGTTAATGGAAATAACAGAAGACATCCCCCTCATTGGCGAGGCTGGAGTTCAAAGCCGTGCTAAAGCTAAAGGAATAGCTTTGAAATTGAAAAGCTTCAAGTTTTTAGGTTCTAAATTTGGTATGATTTCTTATACGAAATCAAATGTAAAAATAAAAATAAAAAATAGTACATTTTTACAAGCAATATTATTGGATATTTCTGAAACTATTAATCAATTAAACAAAACCAAAATATTATTGCAAAACTATCGCTGTGGTGAGTTTTGAACTAAAAAAAAGCAAAATAATTGTCAAATGAACTTGATGTTGAAGATGGTTTCCCACTAAAACAATTTCGAGCTCGGCGTAAGAAAACACTTATGAATCTTATGAATCTCGTGATAATCCTATAATTAATCTTATAGAAAATTTTAAAGTGAACTTTTACTAGGTATCAAATATTAGATTCTGCTCTCCAATCGAATCTAGAGATCAATTTATGCAACTTGAAGATGACAGTTAATTGTTTTCAATTGACATTTCTTTACAATATTTCTTATTCTGATAGGTAGTTATGAAAATGTTATGAGATGTTGTAAAAATTTACAATTCGCGCTTACGTCAAATGATGGATTAAGGTCTACTATCAATTCTGTCGAACTTTGTGATATTGCATAGACGTTTGAAAAAAGAAAACAGTGATCCACAGTCGATTTTACAATACATATGTAAACACAAACTAATATAAATATTAGTACAAATATAAATTAGTATTAATATAAATAAATATTTTCTAATATTTACGTGGCATTAAGAATTTTGTTAACCATACGTCCATACCGGTAACCGCAGTTTTAGCAGAAAGAAGCTTTTCAAAATTAAAAATAATAAAAAATCATTCACGACCTCAAATTTCTCAAAATCGTTGGGTAGAGTTGGCAACAATTTCAATTGAACATCAAGTCACCTTGGACATAGATGATCTGACCAAAGGTTTCGCATCTTTAAAAGCAAGAAAAGTAAAACTTTAAAGTTTAATATATCAAAGCTCGTAATGTTTTTGTATTAATATGCAATATTTGAAATATTAAAAATAGGTACATTTTAAGTGTTAGGTATCCTTATAAAATTATAACTTCATGGTTTATATAATTCACTGGTATGTAAATACTATAATAATACATAATATATTGTATTATGCATGAAATAATAATACCGTAATAACTTGATCAGAGTCAAACAAAGTTAAAAAATGAAGTACATCCTTTTTGAATATGAAGAAAATGTTGAAACCACCTTATCTGGGTTTCCTGGTAGGTACCCTGCTCTTGAAAACAAAATAATTATTTACTGTTTGGCAGTTATGCTGGACGTCGCTTAAGCCTTCGATATACTCTGGCACACTGGACTTCTGTTTAAACTAAAATAACTCTTCCCACTCCATACGTCTTAATTCTTTTTATTCAAATCGTATCCAGAAAATCGCCACTTTGTAACAATTGTAACTTATAAAGTAGGTTCTGAGTTTTCAAACCATTAGTAGCAGCCGCATAAAGCTGTTAAACGCTATAATTGTTTCCCCTGGACAATCTTGAGTGGGTAATGGGTACCTGTACTGTCTGTCATACTACTGATCGTTCTTGACGGACGTCAATTAATAGGTTCCTACTTTTTCCATTTCAATAAAATACCTTCTTTGGAATGATTGATTAATTATTTATTTGTTATCAACATTATATTATGACCATACTTGGGTTGTTCTCCAAATACTATTTTTGAGAGTATTTTGAATACTTTTTACGAATATTCCATACGATACTTACCTACCTTCTTGAAGTTTAATGACAATTTTAGATAATTTCCATACTTTTCCGTAATATGAATTGCATACAATGTATTTGGTACTTTAATATATTATATATAGGTACCTACTACAGCTATTTTTATACAAGTACAAACTACATAATAATGTAATATTATTTGGTTTTCTCCTATTTTTAGTGGGGCAGTATTGTCATTTTCCAACTTTGTAACAACAGCTTTGGGTGATCCAGTGACTAGTAAAACCGCTGTTCAACATGTCTTTAGTATTGGTAATGTCATATTGACAAAAAAAAAAGGGGGGAAATAACTGATGTAGACTTCAAAAAAATATTAATGTTATAAGGTAATAAACATATTTGTAATAAATAAAAATGTAATTTCATTTAATAAATGCTATTTATTAAAATCACGAATTAAAATATATCTAAATTCGTGATTAAAATGTACCTATATTAAATTAATATTATTCATATTTTGTACAAGATAATGTTATCAGATTATATATTTATTGTATAGTATGTTGTATTTAATAAATTATCACAGTTATACACTACAATACAATAACATACAGTATATTTAGGTTAGCTATACAATTTCAAATGTTCCTTATAGCATGTATAATTTTTTAGTATTTATTTCAATACTATTGAAAAGTATTTTACCCAAGTCTGATTACAAAATTATCATTGTGTCATTTTTCAAACATATTTTCGTAAATACACCCAAGAGTACAACGGAAGACCTGTACGTGTTCGTTAATAATCAAGCACTTTGGTGTGTGCTTGACCACTATAATATAGTTTTGTTTTTGGTGATAATATTATTATCTCGGTAGCAAACAACGAAAAGCATGTAAACATATTCATTGAGAGTTAAATAAAATTATCTAACAATCAGTAAAACAAAAGTACTTATTACTTACAACTAAAAATTTATAATTTTACACAATGATTTTATGTATTTTAAATTATTTTTAGATTTATAGTCATTAAGTTATCATATCAATGTATTGAACTCGTACAATTATTAAAAATATTTCTGGGAAAACAATACCTAATTATTTAATAAGACTATTGTTTAGTTAACATTTGTAGTATACATTTAACATTATCTATAAATTTGTATATAACATTAAACTTTTTCTGTAAGAATTTCTTTAAAAATAATAAGATGATACAATACTTAAAAATATATTATAATAAATTAAATCATATAGGACAGTAGATTGTAATATAGAATTAAGCATATGAAATTAAATTATACATTTATAATAATATATATTTAGTTAGAATTTAAACATTGATTAAACAAAATAATAATTATCAATAGTAAAAAAAATTCATAATGTCACTTTTCAAACTCTGTTTTCATACACAGAAATCTATATTAATTGAGTATCAAAAAATATTACATACTTAGGAAAAGAAATCCCCTATGGCAATCACAAAATATTGTAATATTAAATTATTGCAGTGTTGATATAACCTTAAAACCTTTAACCAGTCGGATTCTGGAAGTATATGACCCAATGTGCTTCCTCAGATATACAGCATTTCTGGGCAAAACTTAGAAATCTAGTTGGAGTCCATTTTGAGTGTGTCTTGAATTCATTAAGTTTAACAAAATCTGGATAGAATAGTTTTCACTTAAGAATTTTTAGTACCATATTGATAAAAATTAATGATTAAAAATGATTTTGAGCACATTTTACATACAAACTGCTTTTTGACTGTATGCAAGACCAGGTGCTAATGAAATATGGATTTCCTAGAGAACTCCTCATAATAATATTTTAATGTGTACATATTATATTTCTATGATCGTTAGCTTGTTCAGTGAACAGAAGTCTGGTGTTGAAATATTGAAGCAATACATTGTATTTGAGCAGAGCAACGGCTGCAATAATATGAATTCAAATAGATATAAGTTCATTCTCATTTGAGGGTCTCTCAGCCAACCACACAAAATAACAAACATGTTATTGCTAAGTCGCTGAAAAATTCCTATTTCATTCCACCAATCAATTATGACATTGTACATGTACGTTAATATGCCATTGGAATCATCAAATAATTTTTTCCACAAGTCCTGCAAACACACTAATATTCGTCTTCAAAATTAAATACAGAATTAAATTTAAAATTAACTTCAAAATCAATTTAATTTTTTCTTGATATACTTTGATAGCTTCTCAAGCCATTCATCATTATTATAAATGATTTTTTTTGAAGTACCGGAGTGTTCATTAGATATTTCAACACAATCATCAGGACCGTCAATACAGCTATAACTAGTGTATTGGTATTTCTGGTGTATAATATTATGTGTCCTTTCATTTATGTTTCTCATTGGTATGTTGATAATTTCGTTAAGTTTTTTTCGAAGTTCTTCCAGGTTGATAAATGGTTTGTCTGACTTTTTGACTTGTTTATTTGCAGTTCTTATGAAATTATGATGAAAAGCTAAAGGTCTAAAAAAAATTTTCTCACAGTTGGCTACATTTTGATTATTTTTAAATACTGATGAATTTCTATTATGCCGTGCTTTCAAATGGATCTTAACAGACTCCTTGGATTTAAAGTAGGCATCACAATGATTACAATAGAACTCGATTTGTGATTTTCTACAATGCTTTTTTTTCTGGTGTTTATCCAAGTTTTTTTGTTGTGGGAACCTAATATTGCAACCATTACACTTGGGTAACGATACAAAATAGCAAACATTAATAGCATAATGCATATTTAAACAATTTTTCTTTTCAAATAACTCATCACATCTTTGGCACTGGAATGGCACAAACACTTTGTGCTCTTTACGCATGTGTTCCACCAACAGCATTCCATTATAAAATTGTTTATCACACCGATCACATGGATAACATTCATTAAATGTATGCAATTTTTCATGATTAATGAAAGAAAGGTAGTTTTCATGAATCTCGCCACATAGATCACAAACAAACCGAGATAAGTTAAAATGCATACTCTGTAAGTGCCCTGACATATCTACAAATGAGTGGCCACAAATATTACATTTTTCCTTTGTACTCATGTGTTTTTCAAAACCGAGTTTTGTCTGGGATGCCGCTTGAGTATTAATGGGTTTACTGATGAAATTTTGCGAAATCTGATTATTTTCAACACATACTTTTGGTATTATTTCATTTTTATTTTTTAATAAACCATCTCTTTTTATCTGAATATCTTTTTCATTACTAGTTGGGGTTTCATTAAATTCAGTTACACCGCCGACTTCAATTAAATTATTTGGTACCATCCTTAGAACCACATTACCTAAGATACGTTTTTTCACTTTCGTTTTTGCATCATAGAATTGTTTTTTGGGTATATGTTTAAACGGAATAATTCTTTTGATTTTTAACTTTCTAAAGAGACTGGAAAAACTGTTGTTTATAACAAATTTGGAGTATCCATTATTTTTTAGTATTGCAATTTCTTTATTATATTTATTTTGCTGAATTTTTTTCATTGGTACATTGATGGGCTTATTTTTTATTTGAAGTCCCTTATTATTTCTATTTGAATTTTCATTAGAATCTGATAAATCACACATAATTATTGGAGGATTCTGAGTATTTTGTTCTAATGATTTATACTTGAAATCCTCTGGTAAATTTTTATTTATACAAGTTGAGTTTATATTTAAATTGGATGTTATACTATAAGAACTATTAATGCCAAACTGTGGCATTAAACTACTGGGATTTTTAGCATTACTGAATTCTGTAGAAATTGTAGACGAATCATCAATTATGATACAATCATCTTCAGCTTCACTTAGATTTGAGATTCTTTTTTTTATATAATTTTGTTTATTGTTGATGAAACACTGATTTTTCGATACAACCTTGTAACTAGCTTCATCACATTTGACTTTTGACATTTTAGCAAAAAGAATACATTTTTTTGAGAAATTATAATTTTTGTATGACTTATTTACAACCATATCCGGGACCAAATTACTTTTAGCTTGTTCTTTAGGTTTATCGTTTTTTATAATAGAAAAATCATTAAACATAAGAAATCCTTCTTCAGTTATTTGTTTCATTAAATCAGTTTTGGAATTTTCAGTTTGTTTTTTATTGAGGTGATGAATATTATATTCATCCGCTAGTGGTTTGGTCGCAGTACCTTCGATACTAAATGTTTTATTAAAATTGTTTTGTTCAGAAGAACCACCATCTTCACTTGAATTATTGATGTTCATTATTGGCACCAAACTATTTTTATGTTCAATTGCATTGCACTTTCTCATTATATCCAATAACTTTCTTTCTGTAATAATATAAAATTGTTTATTTTATACAAGTGTTATAATTTTTCTTAAAAACTTATAAAATATGGACAAAGATACACTTTAAATTAATATTTTTATTTTTTATTATTAAAATGTAGTTTATTTATGAGAATTTACAATCTATACAGTAATGGTACAATAAGTAAATGTGAATAATAATTAGAATGTGGCGGTGAGGGAAGTATAAATTCATGTTTTAAAAATAATTTTTGATGTTGAACATTTGGAAAGCAGATTAATTAAATATGTAATAAATACTTTACTTATGCTAATTGAGATAGAAAAAACTGGATCAAAGGTTCAATTAAAACAAGGGCAACCTTAATACTGGTATAAATATTATATGAATTAGTGATGGGCATATCCGGATATAAAAAATTCGGATTTGACAGGTTATCCGGAGTATCCGAATTTTTCAATTCAATTTTGCTGTTTGATGTCTCATTTTTATATTCTAATTATATTTAAATTCTTTAACATAAATTTTATAAATTTTTATTAAAATTGATTATTATTATTATGTAAAAATGGTATTTTTTATAATTAAATTATTTTACCAGGGGTGGGTGGGGTGTACTTAATAATATTGAAATTTGCCATAGTAAAAATATGTGGGTTCGGCGCCATTGGTATAGGTACAGTATACATTCATGATATCACTATAAGACATAAAGGTATAAATTCAACAATTTAATAACATGTTGGTTTGGTGACTAATATTAAATAATGAAAACTGTTGAAACTATGATAAGTATTCTGTAGTTCAATAAAATAATTGATTTTAACATTTATTAAAAGTAATTATGTCATATATGAAAGTAAATGCATAAATCCGAATAATCCGGATACTTCGGCAAATCAGGATATGAATTTAATTCAAATCTGGATTTGAATATTCGGAAAATTCAGATATTAAAATTTGATATTCGGATGTTCGGATCCCTAGTATGAATATAATTAAATGTTTAAATAATACTTAATGATAAGTTTAATTTTATTTTCCTTACTTTCTTCTGAAAGTTTCAATAACTTTACTGATTTATGTAATTTATTATAAAATGGAAATAATAAGTGAATACTAATAAAATATCTAAAATAATTAAAGCGGTTTTAAATTTGATAGTTTATTAATGCTTTCAAAAATATATAAATAATAAATCTATCCAATACAACTCGTGTATTTGTCCAACATGGGTCACTGACTATATAAGACCAAAGATGGAAAGATTTGATCCATTAAGACTGAACTGATGTAATAATATTTTCCAGCACTAGACTAATATACTTGTCAAAGCCATTATCATTTCTCCAATATGGAATGTATAGTAGATCAGAAATCATGTTCATAGTTATTTAGCCACCAGCCATGAGAAATACATTTAATAAAATTTAAAGTCTAAAAAGAGTATATGTTAACAGAGCAAAATCTTTAAATTTAATATAAGATAAAATGATATATAGCTAACAATGAATTATTTTTACCCTGATCCTGACACACGTATATTGCACAAGTCACAGCAAAAATTAAGTATCTGTAATTTCATAACTAGGGCTCAGAAGTTATAGGATCTAAAATAGTAAAGAAATGTATGCTCATAATATGCATAAAACGTTTTCAAAATTTCAAATTCTAGAAAAAAAAAACATTTCTAGTTGTAATTAGTATGAATAAAAATAAATATAAAATGTGGAAAAATAAATTTATAATACTTAAAACATTGCGGAAAACTGGTTGGCATTTTGATATTTTACTGAAAAAATAGAAATATGAAAAAATATTAAGTATGTATTTGTAAAAATTAATTTGATAGAAGATTTTTATATCGAGTAAAACTTTTTTCAACATCAATAAATGTTTTAGGATATAATTTAACACTTTAAAATGATTAAATATGCATATATGTATATGAAAATTAAGAAATATGCAGAATATGAATTTGAAATTTTTGATTTTCAATAGTAATTTTGTACAGTACAATTTGGGTTTCTACATTGGTTTACAATAAATTGAAAACATTAGAGAAATACATAACTCCCACAACTTCCAAGCTCTATCGATAACTAAATAATTGTTATATTGTACTTACATTTTTAGTGATATAAATAGACAATAGTTTTATATGATATAAATTAACATAAGCTTTTCATAAGTTTATAAATCTTGAATTTTTCCTAAACTCCTTAACGGAGTGTAATATTGTATAAGTAATATTGATTTAAGTAATATTGGTTTTATAATGATGTTTTTTTTCTTTTTGTGTGTCATCACGTCAGTAAAAATCATTCGATTTCCTTATATAACACTTTTTCTGAAAGGAAAGTGAATATATCGTACTCGGCGTAGTCAAAAATTAAATATTTTTAATACTTATCAAAAACGTCAAGAAAAATCATAAACAATTACTGAAAAACGGGAAATTTTTAAGCAAAACCACGTTTTGACTAAATACAATTTTTTAAAATGCTCTAACTCAAAACAAAAACCGCAAATACTTGAAATTTTCACTAAATTTTTGATTTTTCTAAGTTTTTTTCTTTTTTTTGAATATTGATAGTAAAAATTTGGCTGTCTAAAAACTCTTAAAAATTTAATATAAAATACATTATAAGTTATACTTATCACAACTAAAAAAAATTGAAAATTGTTTCACACAAATTTTTTTTATTAAGTTTAAATTTGTATGAAATATGTTAAAATCTCGATAATTGCAAGTTATTTTGTAGTTAAAAATTCATAAAAAATGTTGTATTTATATTTCTATAGTACTAGCTTAGTCTGAACTAGTTTTTATATAGTGTAAATTTAACATAAGGTTTTTTTTGGTCAGTTTAAGAGTTCACATTTTATAACTCATCCCAAAAAATTATAACCATAAGATAGGAATAGGTATAAATAACAAATATTGTTTATTGGAAAAATGAAATGCTTAATGTTATATTATATTATTACAACAAGATGGTCATCATTACTAAAAGCATTATTTTAAAATTAGAAACATATTTACGAAAGAAATTAAATCAAAATATTCAGTGTTATAAAATATTTTCTATGGTATTTTAAATACTTTTTGTTCTAACATCTGATTATTAATAATTAATTTGTATTTTATTTACAAATATATTATGTTTACCAAGAACAATAGGCAATTAGTTAATAAATAAACTACAACATATAATACACTATGTCAATTATTAACCAACAAAATAACTTAAAGTATTTAAGTTAGCATTTTAAAAATATTTAAAGAAAAAAATTACTTCAAAACACTGAAGAATTTCCACTGACGTGTTATAATTTGGGAACTGATAATGTTTGTGCTTAGATACATATCAAAAGATCACGCATATTATTATAATACATACAGTTAAAAACCACTTGTTGTTTAAAATTAAATAAAAATCAGTAAGTATGTACCTGCATTAAAATGAAAATAATACTTCTAATGTCTTCGGTCATAGATAAACGAGCACCACAGAAAAGTAGTCGTCCTAGAACATAATATGATTATCGTGACGAACGAAAAAGTAAAGTAAAACGTACGGAACAAGCAACATTAATCATATTAATGATAGTTTTTCGGTGTTATACAGAACACTCAGTAGGTATTATGAAATGAAAACAAATGTGCAACGCTTGGTAAAAAAAAATGTCAAACGTCGCAAACTAGCAAAACCAAAAATGATTCCGCTCAGATTATCAAAATTTTCATATTCACCATAATCATTAAGGCATGGACCCATAGATAATATTATCTATGCATGGACCGTTGTCGTTATCACTCTATACGCATAATGTCATAGATAATAAATGAATTTATTATCTATTCATAATGTGCTTATTATGTTACAATTTACTGTATATTATACCACAGTCATGATTAAAAAAACTGTATTTTGTCTTTATAATCGTGACCACAGTCAGTACTTGGTAACACGATTAACATAATATTATTTACATGTTATCACGATGTCTCTGACCAATTACCAAGAAAAATATTTGTTATCTATTGTGAGTGGTATTATCACAGAATAGATGAAATCTATTCCATGGTTTTAAACCATATATACTTATCTATGCCCTTTACTTTGTATTTCGATAAATACACCATACATAGTTATCCCAGATCGTTTATAAAGTTTACATTTTCTACTATGTCAGTAATATCGTGTAAAGGGTTTGTTAATGCTGGTACAATTATTAAAGTACCTTTTTTTCGGTGTTTTATTGCACGTTGTGCATCTACAAAGAATGAAGTTCAAGAGATTGAAACTGCTACAGCTGCTGTAGACAATGCTATGTCCGAAGATGAAATTGAACAAATCTGTAATAAGTCTCGCTTGAGTAGTGCTCATCGTAATTTGGTAAATGATAAATTGCCATATATTAAACCTGTGCATAGGTTCCATCACACGGTGAAATACAAGAGAAAAATCTATGGTAGGTATGGAGATTCTAGTAATGTTAATCCAAGTTTGGCCTGGCCAACAGCTGAAGACTTAGAGGATATACGAGAATATGAAAAAGTAGCATATCCATTAACTATTCAAGAAATGCAAAAAAATGCATGGGACCGCCTGGAATGTAAAAATCGAGAGATTCAAGAGCGCCAACAAAAAATTGATGATAACATGAAGAAATTAAATGGATGGCTGAAAGAAGTTAAAGAAAAAGCAGCTAGAAAAATACACGAAGCACAACAAGCCAAGGAGAAGAAAGAAAGACTCATTGAAGAAGTGAAAAAACATTTTGGGTACAAGATAGATCCTAAAGATGATAGGTTTAAAGAAATGTTGGTAAAGAGAGAAAAAGAAGAGAAGAAAAAAGTCAGAGAAGAAAAGAAGAAAATCCGTGAAGATAAACTTCTTCAACAGTTGAAGAACAAAGATTGAAATAATAGTAAAAAAAATGTTACAGCAATGTATATTGTTAACAGTGAATAAAAAATAATTGATCTATTATTAGTTATTACAATAATTATTTCAAAAACTACTAGTTGTTAATTTTCAATTAATAAATTATAGTTATAAATGTTATTATCAATATGTGGTATACATTCAGAGCAACCAAGATAATTTTAAACATGGTTAAATTTCTATGGTACTTTAAACCGCCCTAGTATAATTATTGTTGAAGGACAAATAATTTGATATAAATTGTGCTTAATGATTAATTAATTTGTCAGTTAATCAAAAAAAATGTCAAACATGTTTAGGTACTATCAACTTTATATGTTCATTAAAAATTATTCTGTGGGTATATTATATTACATATTTAACAATAGTATGGGTGTATAACACTATGGTTGGCAAAAACTTCATTTGATATAAATCTCGGTAAACACCTGATTATCAACCAGTATTAGAATGAACATAATTATGAGTTACAATTTTTTTTATTTATTTGTACTTGTAAACTCAAATAGGAATATGGTTGAAAAATATTTCAATGCTTGATGTAATCACATATTACAAATAACATAACTTGTAATAATTATGAACTTGACATTCTACTACCGAATTCAACTGTTAAGTTTAAATCAAAGCAAACTGTTTGATTAATTACTTGTACCTTATCTATATTTATGTATTCAAATTTTGAAATTTATAGCAATTAAAAATTATTATTGATTTCATTTTAAATGATTGAAACTTAATACTTAAGTTTACAAAATAATAGTTTAATTATTTAAAATACATTGAAAACAGAGATCATTAGACTTTAATTTAAGCCTATTTCATTATTATACTTTTTAAATGTATGAAAGAAGACCTTTGTTTATCAAGGACCGTAAGGTATATAACTAAATAATTTCAAGTATTCATAATAAAGGTTAAGGTTATTGAATAATAATTCATAATATGATATGAGTCACTTTTAAATTTTTGTCCACATAAAATATAGTTTTTTCTCATTCATAGTATTTAATATATATAAATATAAAACTATATTATCATCACTACTTGTGCTAAATTATACTTTATTAAATTATTTTAATAATCTTTTAGATTTGAGATTAGATTAACTACACAGTATTTTGAGATTGGTGGGATTAAACCTCACTTAAAATACAGCACTGCATTAAAAACATTTTTTCTATTATAAAATTAAATAAAAATAAATAGTAATAATTATTTAATATTGATGCTCCAACTGAGACAGCAAATTGGTAGCCACCAACTGCCAAAATTTAATATCATCAAGAGACAGACACACAACATATTACAAGAATTATATCTCTAGAGTCTAGTCCTTTTATGATAATTATTTAAAAAATTGAATTGAGTATTTTAAAGGAAAACATTTTAATTCAAAGTAATATCATATATAAACAAATAAGTTTAATTATAACTTACAAGTAAAAATAGATTGATTAAACAATTGATAATATATGAATCATTTATAATGAAGCTGAAAAAAGTTATTATTATATGAAATGATTTCAAATACTACATAGTAGGTAATCAAAAAATGTAGTTTATTTTTAAGCAAAATCAAAAAAAAAAAAATAAACAACTGTAAAATTAATTTAATTACTAATATGAAAAAAAGTGATGAGAATTAATTATGTACTATTATTATAACTATTATTCATAGTCATGTTTTAAGTAGAATAGATATTGTTATACCATTCCAATAATAAATTTCTTAATGCATATAATTATTATATAAATGATATGAAATTACGATAGTTTCATAATTCTGAAAATATGTACAATCATTAGGAATAACAGCACCACCACTGTAATATGTCAATTGTTAAACTTCTTAAACTTGTTATGGTGATTCATTCCATGTTATAGGCTTGCGTTCATTGGCTGTAGAATCGCTAGTCACACCACTAGGTCCTGCCACTGGTGACTCTTCTCTAACAACTTCATTATCTTTACTCGGCGATGAGCTGACTGATATTATTTCAGGATCAAGACAATCATTATTTTCAGTTTCTTCTATATTTTAACCATACAATAAATAATTAAGTACATTTTAATGT
This sequence comes from Chaitophorus viminalis, assembly GCA_025469195.1. Lineage (NCBI taxonomy): Eukaryota > Metazoa > Arthropoda > Insecta > Hemiptera > Aphididae > Chaitophorus > Chaitophorus viminalis. The sequence continues at coordinate 253,610 of JAIPRK010000264.1, read as the reverse complement.
GCTATCTATAACATAAAATGTTTATTACCAAGAGTAGATTTTATTCCAATAATTTCTTCTTCATTCTCTGATGACAAAACTTCAATTGTTTCTTGTTCTAAAATTAATGTTTTAGTTTTAACAATTGAATTTAAATATTAATTATATAAATAACAATGAATTATATTTTATTAAACAGTAAGAAATCAAGGTAGTTTCTTATACCAACATAAAAATAAAAGTAAAATATATATCAATAAAAAAATTAATTACCCAAGTCTAGTGTATCAGTCTCAACATTTTCAGTTGACTGAGAAACACCAACTGTGTCCATAGTATCACTTGATGTCCCTATAAAATAGGCAATACTATATGAAAATTCATATTTTATGTTTCAATATTATTATATTTTTATTCTAAGGAATATAATATCAGATGAAAAACCAAAATTAAAAATTCAAAATTATACAGAATTTAATAATAAATAATGGTATAAAATGTTATATACTCGTATAATAGACATACCGGCTTGAGGTTCAATGGGAGTTGAGTCACTTTCATTTTGTCTTGATTCAGCATCTGATGTTACATTATCTGCAGTCTTTGTTTCTTCACAACTCTTTTGAATTTTTTTTTATTTTATAAAAAATACCATAATTATAATAAAAATAATATATATACATAAAAATAATTTGCATATATGTATAATTACCGCAGAAGAAACGGGTGTATTTTGAAATTCTTGGAAGCAAATTACTTCAGGAGAGTCTTCTTCAACAACACTCATAGCAGTAGCTTCAGCATTTGATGAATGTTCTGGTGTATTTTCTCCAGTTGCTACAAAATTATTTTAATAAAGTATGAAATATACACTGTATTAAATCTTAGAAATATATAACATACTTTGTTCTGTTTCTTCAATTTGCATATCATTTGTTTCATTCATATTATTTGTGTCTGCTGAACATTCTTGACTTGTAAGATCAACTTCATTATTTTCGTGGGTTGCTTCACTTGTAACTTCCATATCTGTATTTGCCTCAACTCCCTATAAATATAAATAATAAAACAAATATTGATATACATTTGTTTGCATTTACATAAAAGAAAAAATTATATTTATCAAAAACTTTTTGTTAGTTACTTTGTTTATCACTTAAGTGTCAAATGTGTACTTAAGTAATTATAGGATCCATTTAATCCACCAATAGATTGTGTATAATAATGCATCAATTATTAAAAAAATTAGATGTAATATTAATAATAAATAAATAAACTTCTTAAGACTTTACAAAAATTGTAAGCAATAAGAATATACTTACATATTTTTATGTTTAAAATATTTATTAGTATAACTTTATTTAGCTTCGAGTTTGAACATTGTTATTTCTACAACTAAATCACTAATATTTCTAGTTAAACTGAATAAATTTAAAAAATATTTTATTATTGATATATAGAGATGTTTTTATTTTCTAAACCTTATTAATTGCAGTACTAAAGACTATAAAGGTATTAAAAGGGCATCACACCTGCATGTGTTGTCTCCGTCTTACAAACATAACAAATCTGCATTTAGTAGAGCTAATTTTGTTTTTTAGCTTTAATAATTGAGTAATTTTAAATTTGACATTATCGAACTTTAAGGGGAGCAAATTATCTGTGGCATCTCAAAAGATTTTTATTTTCATGCAATGAATTTCATGCAATAAATTTCATGAAAAGTTTTAATTTTCATGCAATGACATTTTTTTTAAATTGTAAATTTTAGTTATAACCCGCTTGAAAATTAAAATTTCGTAAAAAATCTTTTGCAAAGACACAGATAATATAGTTCTCTTTAAATTTGATAATGTCATATTAATCTAATATTAAAGCTAACAATACAATATTAGTTCTATTAAACACAGACAGATTTGCAACATTGTATGTTTATAAGACGAAGACAACACATGCGAGTGTGATGCCCTCTTAAGAACTCTTGAGTTAGATTAAAAAGTTAGGGTTGTCATACCTGATTATCTTGTGGATTACTTTCTGGACTAGTATAAGAATTACTAACTTCTGAATCTCTTTGAGAGGATGTTGGTGCTTCATACTCCATTTCTCTCCGGTTTTCTTCTCTTGGCATAAAAGATTTAGATCTTTTTAACTAAAAATTAAATAAAAACTATAAATAAAATACTGTTATGGATAGAGAAACAAAAGTAACAAATTGGTGAAATTGATGTTTCTTAATGAGAGTGTATCGTATTTTTATAACACTTATTTTTTTTTTAATCAATTAAGTAATAAGAGTTGAATGAAATAATTAAATTTAAAAACAAACTAATTAGAAGTTAAGTACTTCAATAAAATATCATAAAATTAAATATTTAAGAATACTTATGTTGAACATTTTAAATTTAAATAATTGCAAAATGTTTTTTTTTTATATATTTAATAGTTTATGTTTAGTTTTTGATGTTAAACTATGATACACTTGTAAATAAATACATACTACCCAATTCTGTATTCCTCATTAGTTATGTTACCTAAATTATGTGTATGTTATAACCATGGTTCGGGACTTATAGCACTAAAAAGCACTAAAATGTGCGTTTCTATATGACCCGATATACTTAAAAATATGCACTCAAAAAGTCATTAAAATTTATATAAATATAAAAAAAATTGCAATTTAAGTATAATTAATAAATTTAAAAAAAATAAAAATTAAATTTTTAAAAATTGGGTTTTGAATGTTCTGAAAAAAAAATTTTCGTGAAAATAAAAACAATAAAACACACAGGCACACTAAGAATCAAACTAGAACTCGAATTAACGAACGGCGGCAAACAACTGACTAACAGAAATTGCGGTGTACCTGTATAGTTTATCGATCACTCAATAAATTAGATTATTTTCATCATCTGCTGAGCGATACAAGTGAATCTTCTATAAGTACATATATCAGATGTTTTTCAATTAACTATCTCAGATAACTACATGGTTTTCGATTTATTGAATATTTGTTTATAAATCACGTTCATGTGCACAATTTTTGTAGCACATAGCTACACTAATAGTATTACTAATTTTTGTGATTAATCGTTCAATATTTTAATAATACATTTTGAACAATAATATCCATAAATCATTAAAAATCGTTAAATATGCATCAGTAAAACAAAAAAAAATAAAATAAAATTTGCAAAAACCTCTAAAATATGCAAACCCCCCAAAATATTCAAAAATATGCAAAATAAAATTTCATATTTGATTTTTCCGTACTATAAAACGTATTTGTATATCACTCTGCTATGTTTTACATCATCTATAATGGATATGCAAATGCTATTAGTCCCGAACCCTGGTTTAACTTTATAAGCAATCATTTTTTAAATAAAATTAACTAGTTCTTAATAATAAACTTAATTTAAATTAGAATATTTTTAATATATTTATTCAAGTTAAAATCAATTATTGTCATGATTTAAGAAAAATATTTAATTTTTTGTATTATAAAACTATAAATCAAAATATACTAACATAAATCTTTAAAACTGAATCATTATTTAAAGGCAAATGATAAGCATAGGGTTATTTTTAAAATTATACAAGTAATTATTACATAAGAAGTCACAAGAAGATCAGCTTTTCGCTTTCTTTGAGTGTTGTTAGAATGTGTCGTTGTATCTAAAGAGGAGCAGCTGGGACCACTAGTGCAGGCAGTAACAACTGATGGTTCTGATTCTGTTGAAGGACCAGGAGCTGTAGAACTAGCAATATTACTACTACTACTACTACTACTACTTTCAGTTGCTAGGCCATTTTCATTTTGAACACTGTATCTAAAATATTTCAACATATTAAATTTATATAAGTTATAATATAATTGTATATCTTTCACCTGTCTATTTGACTTTGTGAGGGAGACACTGTTGATACAGATACTGTAGTTGGTTGTGAAACAGTTGTTTGAACTTGTTCTCTACCTTGTGGTACCACCAAAGCAATACTAATAGCTGGACTGGCTTGTGCAGTAGCAACACTTGGAGTAGCTGCACTTCCTATAATTTGCTGAAGAGGCAAAATTGATGGGGGTGTAGAAGCAGTAGTTTCATTAGAATCAGAAACTGTTGCTGCAGATTCAGAGCCCTATAATATTCCATTGTGTGTTTATATATATTTAACTTTATGATAGTATAATTAATATTAAATAATATACCTCAACATGTTGCACTAGAGTACTGCTAGTTAAATGACGACTTTGCGCAGTGCTATTGGCTTCAGATGAATCCAAGGCATTACCTCCACTGCTACTTATATCTATAGACTGTGGTTGTTGTGGATGAACAGTAATAGTTGTACTACTACTAGTTCCACTTATTGAACTAAAATATTGAAATTAATTTAGTTAATAGTGTTATTTAGTTTTTATCATTAAGTAACAATAAAATACAACAATAACATGTAATACAATAAGACATAAGTAATTCTCAATTTAGTTTTTATGAAAATGATAAATACAGTTACTTAGTACGAAATATTAAAAAGAAATTGAATTTTAGACTATACTTTTGGCTTGATGTTGATGATGTTTGGCTAGTAGGTAATACTACTACACTTCTAGGTTGCATAGTCATAGGCTTAATACTAGCTAATGGAGTTTCTGCAGCTGCAGATCGCCATGGGTTAACTGTTACAGAATGATGCACCTATATACAATACATTATTATACTTCAATTTTCACAAAAAAATTATTTAAAAACATATGCAATACAAAAAATTATTCTTACAGGTTGAGGTTTATTAACTGTAGGTCCTAAAGGCTTTATGTTGGCTGTAGGAGGTTCAACAGAAAGTTTATCAGAACCAGTACTAGTTGATGGTTTTACCTGGATCAGAAAATTGTTTTCACTAGTTAATATAATTATTAAACTAATAATAGTAAAATCCAAAACTGAATTCATACATTGTACAATAATATATATAATATATTATTAAACAAACAAACATATTTATCAAACCTGTTGATTAGCAAATTGTTTCATTAAAGCTGTAACTCTACGGTTCAGCATTTGTATGTCATTAGATAAACGATCTTTTTCTGTTGTAATTTGTTCTTTTTCTGACACTAGCTTACGATTTTCTTGTTCTAGATGTGTGATTTGAGCCTGGTATTCTTGAATTCGAGTACCTAACATAGTTACAAAACAAATATAAATTATATTTCAAAATTTAAATAAGTATAATACAAATACCCAATGTTATGAAATAAACATAATTTATAAGTTAACACTAAATTAATACAATCTTACCACTTTCTCCTTCTAATCGGACTAATAAGCTATCACGTTGTCTTTTAGTACTGTCAAGTTCTCTTGAAACAGTTTGAATTCTACTTCTGACATGTTGCAATAGTTGTTTTGCACGCATTTCTTTTTCATCACTCTTTGCTTTTGTCACTTCTACTTCAGATTTTGCAGCATTTAAGCCAGCTTCAGCTTCTGCCACCTAACAAAATATTGGTTTTTACACAATGTTGATTTTTATTATTTTTATTATTTAAATGCATCTTAAGTTGACTCCATTAATAATAAATGGAACAGAATCAAAGAAGGAGTACAAAAAGCGGCAAGTGAAACATTGAAAAGAAGAATAGCTATTAACAACCAGACAGCAGAAATAAGAATAGAAGACAAATTTGGAACAATAAAAATACGGAAAGGCACTAGACGAGGGTGTCCCATGTTACCAAAGTTGTTTAATGTACATGTCAAACAACCAATTCAAGAAATAAACGAAACGCTCAATAGAAGTAAAATAGAAGTGATGGTCGAAGTAGAATTTATACAAATGATTAGATTGGTTGACGACATTGCTTTAATAACCAAAAACGAAAAAGAGATGGAAACTGTATTAGAAGTGTTTTGAAGACTACTGAAGATCTTAAAATAACCTGAACAAAAACCAAGGTTATGATATGCTAAAAATCACAACAAATATAAAGACTCCAAGTCTAAGTGGGAAATAACTATACAGAACAAGTAAACCGCATTTATGAACAACAAGAAATTACTATGCTCTAAGAAGATGAGTATCTATATGCAAAAACGACTAGCTAAAGTATTTTTATAGGACAAGGCTCTATATGGGTCAGAGACCTGGGTGATAAAAAAGCAGAAGATATTTAGAAAGCTTTGAAATGTGGTGCTGTCAGAGGATGCTAAAAGTTAGCTGGACTGAGTTCCATACCAATGACAGTATATTTAATGAAATAGGCGAACCTAGAGCATTAATAAAATTAATTAAAGAAAGATGATGTAGACTAATTGGACATACTTTAAGACATGAGGAAAAACTACACCATAAAAAATTGGAAGAACAAATGGCAAGAGAGGCATAGGACATTTTAGAACAACAATAATCAAACAAGTTATTAAAGATGCCAGACTGAAAACCTAAAGAGAACTAAAGGGAATGACCAGTAACAGGGAAGAATGGAGGGAGCATAAAAGAATGCTGTAAAACCAACCTTATGGAAAATGTATTGTTATTTTTATAATTATGTCTCACTGTTTACATCTATTTTTTAAAAAGATATACAATACTTAGAATAAATTATAATTTTTAAATTACTTAATTAAGTTACAAACCTTAGCTCTAAGTTCAACTATGAGAGATTCACTTTCAGTGGTTTGCTCTTGTTTTCCTTGTTCAATTAGTTTTTTGCGTTCATCAAGATCTATTGATATTTTACTGCCTCCTTGTTGTTGTTCATCTTGTTTAGTTTGCCATGAACTTCTTTCGGTACTTAATGTACTATTTAACTCCTCACTTTGGTGTTTATAACGTCTAGCTAATACTTTGACCTAATTGCAAACAATAAAATATAACTAGAAATAAAATATATACAATAATTGGTTATAAGATATCAAATGGTATACTTTAAAAATGCATATATAGAAGTTTCTTACAATATGAAATATACCAAAACCAAAAAAAAACCCTGGGAAGAGTAATAGCAAAAATCATTAACTACTGTCCTATATCTCTCGCTTATCTTACTCGCTGTCCTATTTCTCTATTAGGCTACTCTATCAAATAATTAAAACGGCTGATCTACTTTATATTTTTCTTATAATTAAATATATATTACCAAAAGCAATACGTCAGTTCCTTTTCAGGTATAACCTGTAGCAAGCAAATGAAAACTAATACAATATTTATCGAGTTTGACTTTCAAAAGAAACAGAAAACCTTCAGCAAATGACACAAATTTAGAGAATTGCAACGTCTTGAAATAAAAATAATAAGAATTGAAAAATAGACCTCAGATTGAGGGTCATCAATTCACGACCGAGGCATATGAATTATATACACAGGATTTTGTGATTTTAATGAGATAATTTTAGGTAATATGAGAGCTTTTTTATTTATTATATTATATTAAAAATAGAAATTATGTGCAAAATTCTATAGGGAGTAAAACTCAAGACTGAAATGAATTAATACAAAAGAAAAATTCTTTAAAAAGAGACACAATAATGGATCTATTATTTAATTCAAATGTCAATACATATATTATAATTTATTGTTTTTAGAGTACTAATTCTTAGTTTAAAGTTTATATATTATATTATGTACAGTGGCTTGGCCAGAAAAATATTTTGGGGGATTTAAATCTTCAATTCACTTCAGTATAAGTACCAACTTTCTAATTTAAATAAGTTGATTAAACATAAGTTAAAACATAAAATTTAGGTGGTGGGGTAGAGGGTTTAACCCGTTAACCCCCTAGCTACACCACTGATTATATATATGAGTATAGTAAGTGTAAAACAAAATTTGAGGATTATAATTTTGTTAGAGAAAACAATACCAATACATTTTGACAAAATAGTACAGTACAACTGTAAAGCTGTAAATAGCTTACTTTATATATTTCAGCAGCAACATTTGCAAATTTCTGTCTATATGATCGGATTATATTTTTAAATGTTTCCATTGACTTATAATTGGAAACTAATTTTGATTTTGATTTAATCAATTCTTGTTTTAATGTATTTATTTCTTCTGAATGATCTGATTCTAGTTTCTTCAACTTAACATTAACAATAAAATTATTTTCAAGAATAAAATAAAATATATTTTAAATTGTTTAAAATAACTTATCAGCATATTACCAATTCTTCTAGACATGATTTATCAGATTTCATAGATTTTAATTGATCAAGTGCAGTTGCCATTTTTCCTTTTTCTCGTTCTAAAGTGTTTAATAATTGTTTATACTCCGTGTCAGAATGGGTACCATTTGATCGTTCTTTCCACCTTGCAATATTTTTTTGTACAGATATTATCTAACAAAAATACATTTACAGAACTTAATTATATATTTAAAATTTTAATTGAAATTTTTTTTTAAAATATTTATTAATAAAATACACAGTTTCTAATTATTAATTTATAATAGGCATATTTTTTAAATTAAACAGAAAAAATAGTTATCATTCTTGTAAATTTGAAAATAGTTATTGATAGACTTACATAGTTTGATATATTTTCAAAAATAGAAATATTATTAGACAACCCAATTATGTTAAGACTATAAAAAAAGTTATTTATATTTATTTATCTACAACATTTATTAAAACTACCAAATTTTAAATAGATTCCTAGCTTAGATAAAATTAAACACTATTCAAGTTGCAATTTGTTCAATGGTTTTTCTCAATTATACAGAAATATATTACTTAAAATGAGATCAGTACCAGAAGACCGACTACTGCACATGGGCGTACTGTAGCTTGGCTGAACATTTGACTTGATGGGAGACAATTAGACGTCATCTGACCATCACTGACAAAAAACCGGTTGCTATCCAGTACTGATCTTATTTTGAATAGAGTAAAAACACAAATAACTATGAAAAACCTCTTAGGATTGTTATTTTAGTCAAAATTATATATGACAAAAAAAAAATCTTAATCCTTATCTCACTAAACAAATTATTCAAGAATATACTATAAAAGTATACCTCTGCTGTTTTTTGATCAATTAAACTTTGCATTCCTGACATATCATCTTTTAAAGCAATAATTTCAGCAGTTTGTTTTACATCTAATTCTTGTAACTCTTTAAGTTGAAGAGTCAATAATGCATTTTTTTCTTCTAGAATTTTATTTTTTTCTCCAATTTGGTTGCAGAACTCGATCTGGAAATATTTTATAATTAAAATTAATTATTACTTCAAATAATAATACAAATACAATTATTATTGCACTATACGTATACCTTTTCTAAAATTTTAGAATGATCATTATTAATGACTAAACCAGATGTATGCAACTGTCTTAGTTCGTTCATTTGAGATTGCAAATCATCAATTATTTTTGATTTGTATTGTAAATCAGATTTCAGTCTAAATTTATTTATAACATATTAGATTATAACCAATTTTTTAATAATTAAAGTATTTACTTATTAGATTCAGTAACTGTTTCATTTAGTTCTAAGATGATTTTGTTTTTTTCTTCTTTTAAAATATTTATTAAATTGGCCATTTTTGATAGCTGTTTATCAAAAACATTTATATTTACGGATGATGTATTCAAACTATCATCTCTGTCTGATACTTTACTGTTATTCTATAAATGAAAAACATGTTATTGATTTAATTAAGAAATAATTTGTTTAGATACATACCAAACGATTTAAATGCATTAATTCATTAGTTATTGATTTGTACTGATCTGATAATAATTCATTTTCAAACTGCCAGCGTTTTATTGTTTCTTTTAGAAACTTTATTTCATCATCCAACTTAATTAATTGTGTTTTATGCATTTCTTTAATTTCTTCAATAGATTTTTCCATTGCAACCTTTTGGTTTTTCAAATGATCTATTTCTGCAGATTTTGTTTTATTAAATAACTCCAATGCATCTAATCTCTAACAGAAAATTTTTAATTAATTAATTTAAAATTTAATAGTAAAAAAGCTTTTTTTACTATTCTGTAACTAACTTCTAATTTATTTTTGTAATGAACTACTTTATGATTAAGTTCTTTTTCTATTTTATCTTTGGCATTAACTAATTTTTTAAATTCTTCTTTAAGTGTTGTTATCTTATTATTTTGTTCTTCAATTGTTTTTAACAGTCCATTACTATAATTCTTAGCACTTTCTAGTTCTTCTAACACTTTACTATTATTTCGTTCATATTCTAACAATTGATTTTGTAATTTATTGACGTTATCATTTTGGGACAAGTTAAATTCACTCAACTCTTGCATACTATATAATAAATAATAATTTTACAACATATTAAATATATTATTTAAGTTTTAAATCATGCTATAACTACTTACACATTTGCTAATTGTTGATTCTTTTCTAGAATTTCTTTTTTATTTATTTCACGTTCATTTTCTAATTGAGAAGAATATTCACTCATTTTTTTTAAATTTTCCTCTAATGATTTGTAAAGTTGTTTAGTCACATTTAATTCAGATTTCAATTGATTTTTCAATTGATCTGTAAAAGTATAAATATGTTTATCCAAAAAAAAAAACATAGAAATAAAATAAAACTCTAGTTGAAATAGCTTAAATAATTTTTTCCATTACATATTGTTTAATGTAATAATGACCAAAAATATGTTACATAGGACACAGAGAATTAAAATAATAATTTATAATAATTACCACTTTCATTTAGTTTTGATTTCAAATTTTTTATTTCATGTTCAAGCTTATTAACAACATTTTGGAAGTTAGATCTTTCATCAGAGCATAAACTCAACGAATTTGTTCTAGATCGAGACATTTCCTTGTATGTACTCAAGTCTTCAATTGCTTCTAATTTTATAAGTAAATTATCTCGAACATCCTTTTAAATTAAAATATAATTGAATGAAATATAAAAATGAAAAGTTCATAATTTAAGTAAAATACCTTTAATGTTTTGGTCAATTTCTTATATTCATCTTTAAATTTAACTTTATCATAATCAGTCTCAGCAATATAAGCTAGTGTTACATTCCAATTAATAATTAGCGAATCTAATTGAGAAGCTAAGGTTTTTTCAAATTCTTTTTGTAATTCAGATTTTTGTCTTAATTCACGAGAATAATTCATATTTGATAAATACATATTATCATTTTCTTTTTTCAAATGATTGTATTGACTTTTAAATTTATCAAATTCAACTTTTAGCTCGTGGTTTTCCTATTAAATATCAAAGTAAAAAAATCAATTCAAACGTTTTCATAAAATAAATAAGTTAAAAAATTTGAAAGCTACTTACATCTTCTAATGCAGATATTTTCCTCTGTAGAAAAGCTACATTTTCAGTATTTTCAGTATGTTTAATATTAGAGGTTTTTAATTTTCCAAGTAGTTCATTAATTTGACGATTTAATCCTTGAACATGTTGTTCAAGTTGCATTCGAGCAACACTATTAGATTCAAGTTTCTCTTTAAATTGGTTTATTGTGGTATTAGCAATGGTAAGTTTATGTTTGAAATATTCTATACTCTCTTCAGACGGTTCGAAGATGTTTTCTTTATCATTTTCTAATCCTAATTTAGTCTGAAAATTGTTTTTAATAAAAAAATATTTAAAAAAAAAATTTTATTTTTATTTCAAAATATTTAATTTACTTACAGAATCAAGGATCTTCTTTTGTTCAAAATCATTTGATTGTTTAAGTAAATTTGACTTAAAATCTAAAGATTGAGTTTTGGATATTGTTTCCTAAACATAAAATAGATAATTAGTTATTACTATTCTTATTTTTTCAAACATCAAAATGAGTTAATAATTTTTAAGATAATTGTTGAATATATATAAAAATAAAATACTAGGGTTCATTTAAACACACATTTAAGAATGAGGAAAAATCATTTCAAAACTCAAGATCTAAGAATTTTTAGAGAAAAAAAAATAAACGTATAAACATAACACAATTATGATGCTGATTAAACAACCAACAGTAATAATATATTAACTATTGGAAAATTTTAAATAGCTTTGAGAAAAATTAAATTAAGATGATAATTATTATATTAACACCCATAATGGTTAGTTTATACACAGAATAAAAAAAAATTAAAAAGTAAATAAAACATAACAAATTGATTGATAATAGAAGTAATTTCTGTTTTTAATACAAATTTTCTAATTTATGATTATTCATATTTATTTCTCAAAAAGTTAGAAAACTTTGGAAATCAGTTTATTAACTCATTTCCTTAAGATTGGGAGTCCAACTTATTCCTAAATATAAACTTTTATTTATTATGTAGTGTGATCCATTAAAGATGCATAAATCTCATTCTTATGCTTATATTTTGGGTTTCTTCAGATTCTGATTTTTGAAAAATGTATTTATACTACAAAATATATTTTTCAATACATAGAAAACAGATATTTTTTTTCCAATTAATGAGTGGCAATATCAACTTTTATTTTTCAAATGGAAATATAATTTTTTGTATACAAATAACTATTCAGTTCATTTTTTATGTAGAGTAGTTTAAACTTGGACCATTCCCATCAGGATTAATCCAATTTAAAGTTTCGTATGAAAAAAGTAAAATAATTAGTATACTATTGATAGCTTGTTGTTTGTCAATTTATTTATCACTTTCCCAACTACTAGAAACAATGTACATTTAATTTATATAATAACCTATCATAGTTATCAAATGTTTATTGAACCTATATATACACAATGTATATAAATAAAAGAAAAATTTCAATAATGTACTAATTATTTTAATTTTCAAACACAACTTTAAATTTGAATGACTAAGAAAATTTGCTCCAAATTTTAATAACATAATGTCAACAATTACAGAAAAATTATTTGCATATAAAAAATGGGGTTCATATTTAAAAAACAATTATTGATAATGCCACAAGGTACTTCTTAAGAGATTCAAAAATCTAAGTATTGGAAAATATGTCTTGTAATACACATATATTTTCCAAAAATCAAAATTTTAAAAAAAGAAAAATATTTGCATAAAAATAGGATATGCATCTTTAATGGATTACTCCCTATATACAAACTATAATAAACTATATAACTAGTAACTATATACTAACTTTTATAACTATAATATACTAATTTCTATCAATAAATTGTATAAAAAAAAAAATGAACAAACTAACCTTTTGTTGTAGAACTAATTGGGTCTGTGTTTCTAGCTTTTCTTCTAAGATTTTTATTTTTTCCTTAAAATTAAAGAAGATATAGAAGTATTATTTTATAAATAGTACATTAAACTAAGATACAAAGCTCATTTTTATTTATTTATTAAATTACGAGGCCTAATAAGCAAATTCGAAAATACAACATACAACATGAAACACATGAGGAGGGAGGCCATCCAGTAATAGAACCCAACATATTTATTTATTTTTGTAATTAAGTTGAATTATAACGGTTTATTAGCGATTAATCATTTAGGAAATTACAATACAGTAGAACCTTGATGAACTGTCAGTCTCGGGATCAGTGCTTTGACGGATAATCGAAAAGATGGTTAAGCGAGCAACAAAAAATTAAACATACATACATATTATTTTTTTAGTAATTATGACATACATATTGATATAATTAGGTAATATTACTTATTGGTACATTATTATTATTTTTTAATTTATTAAAACGTTTTATTATTTACAAATACATACATACAAACTATCGCTTATCTAGTAGATATTGCCGGAAAGTTTCGGATAATATATATTAAATATATATTATATTATTATTTATAAGTTATAACCTACTCATACACAAGGCAATAAGATTTTACTGCAACGCATAAGTATGTAGTTCCTGCAAGTATGGCCTGACGGTTATTCGGGGGACGGATAATCGAGGTTCTACTGTACCATTTTCCCTTAAGACGGTGTGGGGATTACTAGGAAGCAAATTAGATGTAAATTCAGCAATTAAAGGGATAAAGCACATATTAAACATTTAAAAATGAAAAACTATAATACTCATATAATACTTTAATGCTACATAATTTAATTTTAATATTTTACTTAAGTAATTGTTAAAGAGGAAGTCATATCCACATGTGTGTCTCAGTCTTACAAATGTACAATATCGCAAATTGTTCAGTAGTTCAAATGCTGTGTTGTAAGCTTTACTACTAGTGCAAACTAACCTATTTCAACCTGATTGAAAAGAACATTATCTGCTTTGTTAGGCAGTTTTTTACAATATTTTAATTTTAAAGCGAGCTATATGTTTTTTTTTAAATTGTAATATTTTACATACTCATAACTCAACCACAAATTAAAATATTGTAAAAACCGATCGACAAAATTCACACAATCTTTCCATGATATTTTGATAATAGATCAGTTAGTGTTCACATTAAAGCAAACAAAACTAAATTTAAGCTATTGAACCCAAATTTTTTATGTTGTACATTTGTAAGACGGAAACAACATATATGAGTGTGACTCAATAGAAGTCAATCTATATTTTATTCAAGGTTTTTTTCTAATCCTTTGTTAAAAAAAAAGTAATTTTATTTGTTTATAGTTTTTCAGTTTTACAATATAGTTTCCTATTTTAGGAACATTGATTAATATTTAAAATCATTATTATTAAAACTAAATACAAATATGCTGTATTAATATCCTTCTTTATAAAATAATAAGTAAAATGCATAATATAATATGTATATATAAGTATATTGTAATATCACTAGTATTACCTACATTTTAAGAATAAAATTATCCTAGTAATAAATAACCACAATACATAAGAAAAATATTAATAGTTTTTTAAATAAAAAAAATATATATATTGAAAAACTAAACTAAAAAACAACAATTTTAGTTTAATGTTTTGATTTCAAACGTCTAATTATTATTCCATATAGTGTTCATTAATAGAAAAGGTTAAATTGTATACATTATAATATCATCTTTTAGGTATATACCTAGTATGCCAGGTTAGGTAGCAAAGATTTCTCTTACTAAGTGCTGAGCACAAAAATATTAATGAATATTTTTTTAATAACATAATTATAATTATTATTTAGTATTTTAATAAGAATTTAAATTTCATTTCTTGACACAGCACATTTTTTTGAAAGTTTTTGAAGTGAAACTTTTTTAAGTGGAGTTGGCGTAAGTTGGATTCATAGGCTCAAAATGCATTAGAGGCATGGCTTATCTCTACCATCGACTATACCATCACCACTTTTACAATGTACTATTAATAGAATACTTTTAATTACCAATCTTAATTGGAAATTTGGTGTATAGGTAAAAGCATAGGTAATATTGGCATAAGTTAATTTGTAATTATTAATGTTAATTTATTATTGGCTTACATATTAACCTATGCTAATACACCAAATGCCTAATTAAGATAAGGAACTAGATGCCAACTATGGGATGAAGTACATTATAGTTAAAATCTATTTATTACAATAAAATTAATTCCTGTCACATCCTCACAATTCAAAATGTTGACTTCTAGATAGTTCTATCGTGCACAATCTGGCACACATGATTATCATCTATGTTTTAATAGCAGTTATAAGGGAAAAATATTAATTTAAAAATAAAATGCTGAGCTTGTTTGAATATGACAACAATGATTTACGAATGCAATATTTAAACAAATAATAATACCAGGAATAAAAACTATTTTATCAGCATTAAATAATATATAAAAGAAATACTTTCTAAATTGTAATAGTAAGTACAATAACAATTTAAATTAAAAATTACTATAACTTGACTAAGAAATAAGTATTTACCTTTAAATCCTTAATTATTTGTACCTCTTTTTCATCATTTTCTACGGACAAAGAACGAACAACTTCTAATAATTTCTTATTTTGTCTTTGTAAACCTTGAATGTTTTCAAATGTCACATAATTTTTTGAAATTATCTAAAAAAAATTGTTCATTACATTAAAGTGTACATATTTCTTGTAACCCTATTAAACTAATACATACTGACTGAGGACTCATATCTATTCCAATATTTCGATTTTCATAACGTTTATTACACTGATTATTTCGCAATAAGAAACATATCTAAAAAAATTTTAAAAATAGATTATTTACAATCAACATGAATTATTAGTAAATAGTATATATAAAATTAAATAATTTACTTGTTTGCTCAGATCACTTTCAATGCCACGAAGATTTTCATTCTCTTTTAATAACTTATCACACTTTGTATTAGACAATTTTAATTTGTTACAAACATCTTCTAACTTTGCCTCCAATCTCGAACTATTTTCACATAAAGATTTTACTTTTTCATTAGATTCAATTAAATCATTTTCTAATTTATCTACAGCTGGTGCAGCATCCATAATTTGCTATAAAAAGGAGCAATATAAAAATTACTTAAATAAACTCTATAGGTTGATTTTAATCAATTTCATTGAACATAAAAATGTTTATGTTTGATAAACATAATATTGAAATTATGCACTTAAAATAAAATATATGTGCTTATAGATGTAGTCACTTAATGTATAATGTTAATAATAGTATAATTTTGTTTAATCAATTACTTATATAGTTTAATTTTGATAAAATATAAAATAAGCCTTTACTTGTTTTAAAATGTTGAAGTTTCTTTTGCTGTTTTCAAGTTCTCGATTTGTATCTTGTAAATTTAAGCATGTTTCTTTATAAATAGCATAAACATCAGTAATTGTTGTACCTTGATGAATCAGATAATTGGAAGTTCCTGCATTAACTGAAATAAATATTGCATTAATATTAAAATACATTATGTATTTATTATTAGATTTAAATGTAATTCATTAAATAAGTTAAAAATTTATTTTTTCGAGTACAATTTAATAATTAAAAGTTTAAATATTATCAGTTCCTTTGTCTTAAAGAAATAAAAACTTTACTTTTGAAAAACATGTCTACATTTCTAATTTTAATATATTTAATTGAATATTAATTTATATACTTAAATAATAAGTATGAAATTAAAAAAAATGTTCATTGCATAAGCATTTACATTTTAAAGAAAAATAGAAGTTAATTATCTTATTTGCTTTTAAGTTACAAGTCTACCTGCATATTTGAAATTTATATTGGTCTTCAAAATCAAAAAGTTAGCTGAACATTACTTAAAAACATGAGTCCAAAACTAAAAAATATATTATAATATTTTAGGTACATTTTCAAAGAAAAAATTAAAATTGTAGTTTTTATTGTTGAGTTACTATACATAAATACTTCATTAGTTTTAAGCAGTAGAGTATTCCCAGTTCTTGAAAATAAAATGTATTAAATATTTAGAAATAAATGTATTATAAATGCTCTTTATTTTTATATAAGTATATACTTAGAATTGTTATTAATTTATTTGAATTATTTTACCTTTTTAAAAATAAACATTTAATTTAAAATTATATTAATTCAAGTATAAAATTTGAATATAGTTACCAGGAAGTAAATTTTTAACAATTTCTTCTGATGCATTCAACTTGTTGGACAATGCAATTATTATATCTTTCTTGGCTGATTTATATTGTTCAAACTCATTTAAAAGTGTAGAAAATTTTTTTTCAGCTTCATTTAATGATGTTGTTAATGTACATACATAATTTTTATTCTCTACAATATCAGCTGTAAGCTTTTTTGTCTGCTCTACTTCTTTCTCGTGACATTCTACACCAAATTTATTAATATAACATTTAAAAGCACCTCTAAAAATATTTAAATAAGATATAACCTTTATAATGATTCATCAAACTATGAGCATTAGTAAATTCTTTTTTCATTTGTTTAATTTCATTTGCATATCCAAGGCTCAAATCATCATTTTCACGTTTCATTATGTTTATAATATTTTCTTGGTTTTTACACTTTATTTGTAACAAATTTATATCATTCTTTAACATCAAAACCTTAAAAATATGAGTTAAAATTATTATTTTAATCCATTGCAGTTCTTAAAAGTAACGTAGGTATAATTATAAAATAATGCACTATATAGGGTTTATACATAAATATAGTTTAAAAACATGGATGATTATAGAATACCATACTTCAATGTATTTTAGAGTCTTAATAACATTTCACTAATTCATTATAATTATGATCATTGATAAATAATTAATTATCGAAAGGTTTTTAAGTTCAATCTATAAATTAATTAGTTTATATATTTCAAAAACAAAAATATTATAGATATATTATATATAACAATATAACAATCTTAAAAAATCTAAAGCTAAATTAAAAATGAACTTTTGATTTTACCTCAGCTTCTTTTTGTTCTAGATTTGGTTTTAATTCATTTACTTCTTTGTGGTATTTTGATTGAAAATTTGATAATTCATTAGTACACTTTGATAAACTCTCAGTTAAGGTATCAATTTTTAACTGTAATATTCCATCATCCATTTTGGTCATTCTTTCTCTAAAAAAAATATAAGAAATAATTATTTTCAGTATACAACTTGTATAAACATATATTGGTCATACTAAGTATTAAGACTTACCTAATTTCAGCTTCATGTAAAGTCTTTGACAGTGTTTCATTATGTAACATTAACTCATGCTTATGTTTCAACGCATTTTTAAATTGATCATTAACTATTTCAATTTCTTTTTGTAATTCCATAAACTTAGCTTCTCGTATACTAGTACTATTGTTGAGCTTATCAAAATCAATATCTGGTTTGCTTCCAAATTCTATCAAACAAAAATCAACATTAATTGAAAAACACTTAACTAGATTACCTAACTATATTATTGTTAAGTGCCACCAGTTTAAAAATGACTTACCATCTGATGTACTTGTTCTGACATCAGAATGTACAGTAGAAGTATGCAAATACTGTTCAAACTTGTTTTTAGTATCTTCGGATAAAGCATTATATCCATCATCTGCTAATATTGAGTTCATTAAACTTGATACATCCATATTGTAATGATTCAATGAATTGTGAAAATTTAAAGTAGTTATAACGTTCAGTTATTCACATTTTTATTGCAATACGGTACAATAATAGAATCGCGAGTAACGACAAACATACAACTATACAAGTAATAACACTTAGTCTCACAATGATCGCTTTTGAATATACAGAACGGTATCCACGGAAATGGCAGACAAATATTTCAGAAAGAAGAATAAAAATCGTTAAACTGTGAACTCAAGTCCAGACTTTAAACAATGAATACACAATACAAAAAAAACGATACTCAACACTCGACGTAAGATTAAACTTACCACACAGGCACATGCAAAACATCAAACGTTAAAAGACTTATCAAGTCTCAAAATTCAGAAACGACTCAAATTAAAGAGCACAAGTGTACAATAAAAGTGTAATCAAAAGCAAGTAAGCAACAGTGCAACACTGTTCAAGATGAATCATGATGATTCGATGTAGATAAAGATAAACATTATCACAGACGGCAGACGCGTTTACAAAAATACAATGCTGATAGTGCAAACGGAATATAATAATTAATATTATGAACCTATGTATGAACCATAGAGTAATAGTATGAACTATGCAAATGCGCTAGGTTTTCAGTATTTCAAGCGCAAATTTGAATTTTAAACACTATTAGAGATATAATCTTAGATGTAAGATTACATAGATAATATAATCTAGGATTTCATCTAAAATTATGGTTTTAAATAATTTAATATCGTATAGTGTCATACTCGTACTGTACGGCGTACGCGTGATATCTGAGCGACTGAGCACACAGCATGCAGTGCTGGTGTGCCGCTAAGTTCTAGAACTTAGATATTTGCTAGAACTTTCTAGAACTTTAGATATTTGCTAGCAAGTAGCAAATATCAATATATTATGTATATATCTTTACAAGAACCTATTCACCCGATATTCTGACTCTCTTATCTCTGCTTCATTCCGAGACAGAAATTTGAAAAATAGCTTAGGTTGACGTAGCCTAAAATACTGAATAAATTTAGGCTTATAGTATTAAGCCATTTCAAAATGGGAGCATATCAAATTTTCAATTTTGTTACTACTTTACTTACCCACTCGCAGATCACAGTACAGTGAACACTGTCTAAAGCGCAATCGCATGGGAACAAAAAATTCCGCTTTAAGCAGTTTTCCGCTTTATTCAATAAAACAAAAAAATTCCGGATTATTCAATTCAAATAAATTAGAAATACTAAAGAGTATATTATTTCAAATATTGTTTTAAATAATATAATTCATTACACCTTTTAACCATTCTTCTTTAATTCTATTTTGACTTATAAGAGTATCGTAAACCTTAGTTTTTCCACAATTAAATACATTTTGTAATTGCTTACTGAATGTCTTTTTATACTCATATCGATCAGTTGATATTTTTCATTTAATAAAAAACACTTATATTTTGGCATTTCAATATTTAATACGGTGAACAGAAGATAAAATTAAAAGTGTACGTACGAGTGTTGGTGTAAGACTGTTTCTTAGTTACAATTTTACAAAGAAGAAAGTTCCGTATATCGTTTATGATGCGATAATATGCATATTGTATGTACTTATATTGTACGAATGTGTATAGAACAATTTTATTTTATCTTCTTTATCTATCACTATTTAACAATGTACATTAGGTATACATACAACATATACCTACGCATATCGGCATATCTATATTTTATACCTTATTTTTGGTTTAGGTTTGACACGCGCGTGTCATTTTTCCGGTTTATGCAAGGTTTTTACTTGCATGGGACTTAAAAAATCGTTCCGTTCCCGCGTTATGAAGGTTCCGTTTTATTGAGGTTTAGCGTAACAACGTCTATATAAAACTTTAGGAGCCTGCCGGGAGCCCGGGACCATAGAATAATTCCGTATTGAATAATTTTCCGTTTTATTCAGGGCCCACTTTAGACAGTTTTCACTGTATTCACACAGATATCATCAAAATTATAAAGCACTTCTCGCATAGGTAGAAACTTGAAATTTTCCTCAAAGGTATATCTTATATTCTTATAGTAAAACTGTTTAAGTAAAGGAAAAAGTCTGAAAATTGTATTCTTTTAAAAAAAAAATTTAATGCAAGGGGAACGCAAATAGTGAATAATATAAAACGGGGAAAATATTTCAATTCGATAGAAATGTCGATAAAAAAAGTCGTCAATTGGAAATTTATATTATAGCTTTCGTTACCCGAGGTTTAATTTGTCAGTAATAACTAATACTACTATATGAATGCAAATAAAATCAGGTTGAAAGTTGTAATTAATAAAGGTACACTGTAATATATACCTGGTAGTGATTCTCTAAAATCTAAATCGTAAAACGAAACTACTGACCGATTTTCATGCTTAAATCAGCCATCAGGTCATTGGCGGTCGTGACTAGGCAATTTTTACCTTATAAGAAAAATCCTCTGTTTGTGCTCGCTCCAGTGGCGTATTTAGGATTTTGTCATGGGGGGGAATATGATTTTGTTCAGTGCTTAACAACTCGAGGGGGGCTCTGCCCCCCTCACCCCCTAAGTTTAAATAATTAGGTTTAACAATTTTACTACAATTTTTTTATTTTTATTTTACAAAACAAAATCTAGTTTTCTAGATGTTTTGGACTAGTTATAGATTCATCAACTCTTGAAAAAAGCGATTTTCGAAAAAATAATGTTATTGCATGCCTAGACCATGATTTAAACTACCCTGCAATTTTCAAGAATATACTCGCTAGCTATCATAGTGTAAGCTATGCGTTGAATGTTGTTTATGAATCAGTCACTCAGTTAGTCAAACTTCTTTCAGATTACCAAGTACCTACACGAATGCCCTAGGTTAGAAAATTAGTTTGAGAATTATTTAAAGGTATTTCTTGAAGGTTTTTGAATTCTAAGTAGTATAAAACAAATATAATCATAAATCAAAATTCATAATATTTGTCATCTATATAGTTTTTTAAAAAACCTAATTATATTATTATTTAATAATAAAATATAATTATTTAGATAATGTTGAATGAAATAGGTTACTAAATTAGTCCAAACAGAGCTTAAGATAATTGACAAACAAATTTTATAATACATTAATAGTTATAACATTAATTAAATATACAAATTACATAATATATTTGATACATAGTATATTTAATCAATGGTTAAAATTATAATAATCAGTGAAAGAAACGTAGTCACACATATGACATAAGAAACGGTCGCGAACATCGATTATCTTTTCGATTATATATTTATATCTATATCGTAGATACATGTGTAATAAATATCCTACATTCCTATTATATAATATAGACATCGCATTATTCTATTTGTGCTTCTTTATGTATATAAATCATAAATGTATAATTATATAATATCTAGCTTATAGTATGTCAATATTACTCACAAACTACAATGTATAGAGTAGTGCTACAAATATACAATAAATTAAGAAATTACAATAAAATATTTCAATAATTAATTATTATGGACATTTTATATTTGTAATAAATATAATATTGCGACTAATACTAAGTATATAGGTATAAACTATAAAAACCAAATTTCTTTGGTACTTATAATATTTAGTAGATACTTATATATAATTTTTTTGTAATAAATAATAGGTAAGTATTTAATTTATGGGTTGAATAATAATTTAACATACCTACAGTCGTTGCCAGATAAATTAAGACGGCGGCGGCGGCGGCGGCGGCGCTTTTCTGTAAGTGTAGTCCAAACTAGTCGCTGGCAGTGTGGTGCAAAGGTCACACAGTTGGTTACGACGCGTCTAGTCACCAGTTCGAAACCGGCTCAGAGCAAAACATTTTCTGCAGAATTTTCTTTACTCTCTCCCCCGTTATGGTTGCCCTACGCTGCTAAAACTGGTTTATAGATGTATTTTCGGTAATAATATTGAAATACGGAGAACCACTGATTTTCCGTTATCGCGCCGCCGCTGCCTTAATTTATCTGGCAACGACTGTACCTGGCTATTAGTTATAGTATTTAAATTTAATGAAAAAATATTTAACAATTCTACTCATACTTCAGCGTATTTCCCCATATATTATCACCAACAACATCCTTCTTCCATCTCAGTTTGGCTTCTGTGCCAGCCATAGTACAATCCTGAATCCACCAAATACATCGTATAGTTGATGCTATTTCAACTACACTAGAACGTAAACAATACTGTACCTGTGCATTCCTAGACATATCCCAGGCATTCGATCATGTCTGGCATGAAGGCCTTTTATTCAAGCTTCGAAATTTTCTACCCTCTTCACTCTTTTTTCTAATCAAATCGTACTTAACAGATAGACATTTTCAAATTCGCCTCGGGTCTTGCACTTCCGATATGGCCTCAATTAATGCAAGAGTACCCCAAGGAGCCATTTTATCGCCAATTATATTCAATATATACTCCTCCGATCAACCCATTACGCAAGACACCCTAGTTGTCGACTATGCCAATGATAAATCCATAATGTCGATCCATGAAAATCCAGTCACAGCTTCAGCCAATTTGCAATCCCATCTAGATCAACTCTCAAAATGGTATACCAAATGGAGAATTAAACTAAACCACAGTAAATCAGTCCATACTACCTTCTCTCTCAAACATGGATTTTGCCCGTCTGTCACAGTTGACAATATACCCATTCCTATGTCTAACTCTGTTAAATATTTTGGCATCATACTTGATAAAAGATTAACTTGGAGCTAACACATCAAATCAAAAAGATTAATTTTAAACTTAACTCTCGCTCCCGATCACTCAAATATTTAATTACAAATAATAAATGGTCAAGTACAAAAACTAATACTACAGCCAAAAAAACGAACCTAAACAAAATTCAAGCCTATCAAAATATAACACTAAGAAAAATCACAAACGTTCAACCCTATATATTTAATTTTACACTTCATAACGACCTACGAATAAAAACTATAGAAGAATCTGTAATTTTCTATAAACGTTTTTTTTCACGCCTAAACAACGACGAAAATCCACTGACACAAAGCTTAAACTCTTTAACGTTCCCTGAAAACGCTCGCAGGAGGCTAAAAAGAAGATGGTGTAGAGACCTCTTAAATTAAAAGTTAAAAAAATTAATAAATAAAAATGTGCACCTTATCTAATGTTATTGATAAATTTCCTGCCTTTCTTACTCCCACCTCCAAACTTTTCAATTTAAAGGATTACTACTGGGTGACCTCTTAATCAAGATTATTCATCTTTAACTTCTCTTTTCACATATACTTATTGTGCTATATATATATAGTATAGATTGTATATTATCTCATAAAAATAAAAACAATTCTATAATAGAATTTCTATTAATTAATTTTAACTAGACCTCTAATCCCTATTGTAATACCGCACACACCATATATAATAAACGGGTACATTCATTACTCATATTATATAGAACATAGAAGTTTTGAACATAATAATATAATGGCTCAGACTATAAATATTAAAAAAAACAAAAATTACTATGTTTATTTTATACTTATTAATTATATTTGTATGTATTAAAAAAAAATATTGATGTTTTATATGTATATCATCTTATAGCATAGACGCTCCACTACCATAGATACCTAAGTCTAAGTGAATTACTTCTGTAACAAAATTATATCCATTTTCTATAGATGTGCTTGTATTTACTTCAATTGAAGAATCACAAGATATATCATGTACATACCAAGAAACTTTTGTTCAAGAATAATTAATAATAAGTACTTATTAGGTATATTATTAACCAAAGTTCTAACATAATAAAATGTATCTAAAATAAAAACTATTAAGTGGGTTATTAAATGTTTTAACATACAATGTATAAAGAGAATATATTGTTTAATTATTTTGAACTATTTAATGTTAGTCTTTACTTTATAATATATTAATTATAAATTTATAATTTTTAAATTTCGACTTATAAAATGTTGATAAAAAATTGAACATTGTAGGCACAATATATTTTACCATGATAGCATAAGTATCTATATGATATAATATTTAACATATTTAGTGTTAAATAAAAAATATTATTATTTATACAACCTAATTGCAGTGTTTAATAAATAAATATATTACAATAGCCAGTCTTGTTAGTTGTTTCTAAATTCATGAGTTCATGAGACTCCATAAAAGACTTATTTATAGATTGTCGATCTTACATTTTTCAACTTCTTGGATAATATCTAAAATATATGAATACATTTGAAATTTAAAATGAAACAATTAAATAACTTTAACTTATAAAATTGATTATAAATACCATGCATAGTGTTATAAAAATAACTACATCTTAAAATCAGTGAAAAAACTGTAAAATCATATTTAATTAATGGCTTCCTAATTTCAAGAATAAAGCCTACACTTTTAATTAATACAATATTAATCAAAGATACCTAAGACCCACAAAACAAACAATCAATCATTTTAAAAAAAATTTAACTTTTAAAATAAAACAAAAATTAGTTAATGAACTTATAATATATAAAAATATATTTAATATATATATATTTAACTTTTATTATGAAATTAATTTAAAAAGAAAAACTTTTTTTCTTACCCAACTTACTTCATTTTTTTTTACTATGTCTTTATTTTTTCTCTCCCGATTAATTGTCGAAGTGGCTTTCATAAAAAATGTAGAAGTATTTTGCTTTTTATTGGTGTTATTTGTTCCACTATTGATTTTTTTATGTAATATTTGATTAACCCTATTAATTTCCCAAAGTTTTTGACTAGAAAATGTTATATTCTTTTGTTTTTTATTTCTTGCTCTTGAATGTACATTTTTTTTGCACTCCTCTATATTACCAATTTTATTTTTTCTAATTTTACTACTGATGTTGTTTTGATTTAAAGTATTATTGTTGTTAATAACAATGTTTTCATGTACATTTGAATTGTTTTTACATACCACAGAAGTATTGACATAGTTATTATTAGAATAATTATTTTTTGTCCTTGGAACCGTTAAAGTAAGTTTTTGAAAGTTATGAATGGTTGCATCGGTTGTATTAGATATAATCAAGTTTGTGTATGTTTTTAATCCATCTACAAATCCTGTGTTTTCTTGAGTTGAATATATAGTTTGATCAATATGTGAATACATTATGTCTACATCTATTTATTATTGTATAATTTAATGGAGTTAATTTTCAATAACACATATGAAGAATTTCAACTAAAATAAATTGAAGTTTACTATAAAAAACAAATATTTAGTGTAATGTAAACATTTGTTATTAAAGATAATGTAAAATAAATGAAATTATTAAACTTTTGTGATGGAAAGTATCATGACAACAAAGTATTCTAACACTCACTATAATAGTTCATACAGAAGGTACTAAGTAGTTGGTTGTAGTACGGATTAATATTCATGGGTTGTAGATAGGTAACATAGGAAATTATATCTCCAAGGGTAGTTTGAGCCGTTTCAGGTATTAACATTTTGATAAAACAAAATAATTACCATGACAACTCTAGTGTTTATGCATAGAAGTACAGAGAATTATTTATTATCTATGCATACCAATACCTAAAGTGTATTATTTAATATTATGTTTTTTGCTTATACATTAAATTTATCTATTCCATAGTTCAATTTGACAGTGATTTATTCAGTTTCAGTCAAAGTAAGGTATATTGATCAATACTGTAACAGATACATAAACTATGTTAGTTTATAATATATCTGTGATTTCAGTATTCAGTGCAATAACAATAAAACCTAGAATATTTCATGGTTTCATAATGTTCTGTACTTAATGCTTATTACCTTTGTTAATGATAATAGTGAAGATAACAGCATATAAGTAATTTACAACCACATAGCTCAGAAAATTAATTATCATAATTCATAATCAATAATCATTAATCTATATAATATTTTCTATTTTGTGTCCGGTGTCACACAATTTTTAAATCCCTAATGGCTAATGTCATTAGTCAATTAATCCAATTTTAACTAGAATTTAAATGGTCAATTAGTACATATACACATATAGGGCTTTTTTTAATAAGTATTTTAATTTTAAAAACATGAACCACTCAGCTCTAAACAGATTTGAATGGTCCACGGATATATACCACCATGGATATTTTATGAAATTTACAAAATTAGAAGTATATACCATAAAAGAATCCTATTTGAAATATGCATGATATAATAATTAAATATATTCCAGTATTATTATTGAACTTATACACATTATAAATTATGAAGATCAAAATTATAAGTATAAATCATAGTAAGTTTTTATCTAATTATGGTAGTCAATAGTCTAACAAATTATTGTCAAATCGACCTAAAATAAATATTTAACCGACTACATTCATAGTACTTTTGTACTATTTTTATTATAGTACAAACTAAAGAAACTAAACAAATACAATATTTGTATTTATTTTTATATTTAAACAACATTAATAAAAAAATATCAATACTATAGTTTTTACTGTAATTTTAGGATATCTACTGAATAATGAAAAATCAAAAACTAAAAATCATTAAGTAACAATAATTTTATTATACAATTTTAATTGGTAAAAATTGTTGATTTCACTTAATTTGTTTATAATTATTAATTTACAATTTCATACCAACTTCAAAATTATTTGAATATACTGTATTTAAAATATATAAAAAACTTTTTATCATTAAACAACTATAAATTTAAAATAAATAATTAAATGAATTTATAAAATGTCATTTAAATAGATAGTACATAATTGTGTAATATACAAGCAAATTAATAACTTATTCTTATACATATTTTTTTTTATAATGAATAATATTAAATATTTTAAATATGGTTTAATATATCAAATGAGATATAATATGTAATATTAATTATTTTATACTTAAATGTGTATAGGAGATGTTAAGCGATTGGTAGTAGAAGTATTTCTTGATGCTTTATGTTTCAGTTCTCGTCGATAATCATCTGATATTTTCATTAATTGTGTTTTCATGTGAAGGAGTTCTCTAGTCCTTTGATAAATTGGTTCCTGAATAAGAAATAACAAAGACCCAATAAAACCTAATACTACTTATAATTTTATATTTACAATTCATATAATTGCTAGTTATTTAGTATGTACTTGAGGTCTCATGCTAGGATTCCAACGACAATATAAACCTTTCCACATTTTAATGTAACGTAATGATGCAACTGGCTCAAGAGCATGTTGCTGAGGCCAGTATAAAGGATTTTTATATAAATCTTGATCACTGTTAATATAAGACCAAAGTGAAATAGTTTTTTGTTTTAATTCCTTTTGTAAACGCTCTTTTTCACTGTGTAAAAACATAAAGATAGAAAGTATTAAAATATTAAGTAATATAACCACATCAATTAAAAATTAGAAATAATTAATAAATAATGATCGTATGATAATAGATGGTTATCAAAAATAGGATGCAAGATAATAATTCCTATAACCGCAAAATTATGTCTATTGTCTAAACCATAAACAATAAATACAAGAATTCATTCCTAGGGAGTTCATGGTGTATACAAAATAGATATGAAGGAGTCCACATTTATAATATCATATTTACCTATAATTTATAATCCATAAGTCTATAATAATCTTCTAACACTATTTCTGTATATAATAATGCAATAAAATAAGCAATAGTAAGTTTAAAAACGATTGGATAGACTAGTTCCATTGTAACTTTTCTACTACTGTATAGTATTATCTCATAGATGCAATTTAAGTTTTTCACTTTAAAGAACTCTACATATTTAAATAAAACCGACCCTTGGGAGCTCTGCCCCCATATCCCTTGTTCAAATACAATTAAAATAATACCTTTGTATAATATGATATAACATATTATTATTTATGTAATTGTATTTATCCATGATGTTTGTGAACATATTCATGTTGGCTACCCATGTTATATATATATAGGGTGATTTGTTTAGGATGCTCACCACCATTTTTTTTTTTAATCTTCAAATTATCACAAAAACTATGTTTTTCCGTGTTCACTATTTTTATTTTTTTCTATACCCCCCTAAATATCTCCTGTGGCGATACAAACTTTTCAAATGGGAATTCTATATTTTCTACGCGAAATAATATTTAGTTATTGCACATTGCTGTGTGCTCCATTTTTGTAATTTTATTTAACTTTAAACGACGGGAATAAGTTTCAAGTAGACATTAGTAACTTTCAGAGTTTACTTGATGGTAATTTTAAGTTTATTCTTCATTTCCATTATAAATAACACCTGATGAAGTTTTCATCTATTGGTTCTGCCCCTTTTGAAAAGCAAGAACGCATGGGAAGTGACGAAAGAACTGTTTGGTGACCTCCACTTTTTGTAACCCAATTATGGTCGTGAATTTGCCAAAATATTATTTACAGAATTAGTGTCATTATGGTCCAATCTTATACTAATAAATGGTCGATCGCGTTATTCACACAGCCAACTCTGAAGGGGTTCATTATTGTTAATATAGATGCAAGACAATAAAAATACTGTATGGATCCAGTGGCGGTATTAACATTTTTATTGATGAGACAAAATAATTTTAAAAAACCACCCACCCAATATTTTTTTTGGCGAAAATTTCAAATATAAAAATGAACATAGTACATTTTCCTGTACTAACAGTTCTTATTATAGTACCTAATAATATAGTAATATCATCAAACAATTTGTGGAAGTACTTAACTACTAATAAACTTTTTAATAGGGCATACCAAAACCACCCACCCCCAAAACAGCCAGGAGACACGTGTCTTATAGAACCCTTATCATGCTGCTATTGCATACATCAATGGCCTAAACTTCATACAATGGAGCATTCACAACTCATATCATAGAATTATCAAGATGATTCGTGATGAAGCGGTTTTAAGTAAAAACAAATGTAATTGAAGACAACAGTTCTTATTAATAGAATTATTGTAAAAACACATAAGGAACGCTAGAAGAGAATATTCCATCTCCACACACTCCTACTTCTACTGAAAATATGAGGGTTCGTAAGCACTCAATACTGATAATAGTTAAATTATGACGATAAAAAATAATAGTTAGCTAGTTTAAATTTTTTATAACCTTCTTTTTTTTAAATTAACATAGTTATGATATTTCAAAATATATGTTAAATTGAATAAATTATTTCTCCAAAAATTGTCTAAGTACTCTACTAAAAATAACCTACAACAATGAAGGCATAAGTTGTTGAGATCTCATTTAGGTTCTTACTATATTAGGCAGTCATTAAAAGTTAAAAAGTCATTGGATACGACATTGACATCATAGATAATTACATATAAATAAATATAATATATTCATAAATAATTATAATACCTGTTAAAAAGAAATGTTCCAAATTTACAGGAATACAAATGATCAATAATGGTAATCAAGAACAACTCGTTGAATTCAAATGCATTGGGAAACATACATGTCACCTGCCATACACAATCTATAAATTGTAGAAAAACAGGAGATCTATCAGCATCTGAATGGTGATCATCTCCATGGCCAATCCTCTAAATATAAAATCATTTTAAATATCATACAATCATAAATTGTAAAACAAGTTTATATGATAAATTTATTGTTCACAAACTATATAATGAATAATGATAAACATTAAATAGTAAATTAATTAGAAACAATATAATTTAGTTCAAATATGATTTTAATAATATTTTACTCACATGTTGAAATTTATGCCCAAAACTAAGCCATTCCTTTTCAATCAAAACTTCAAATCCTTTAATTGTTCTATAAAATGGATCCAATAGTACCATGGCTAATGCAGTTAACTATAAATACATAACAAATAAATATATATTAATATTAATTGAGATTTAACATTTAAGCTAGTATCATAATAAATTTATCATATATAATTACTTGAGCTGTACGATCCCACCCATCAGAACAATGTACTAAAACTGAAGTTTTATGGTTTTCTACTTTATCAACAATACGGCAAGCTCCAGCCAATACACATTTGATATGTTTTAACCAATATGTAGATTCGATTCCAGATAACCATTTTGTTTCATCAATATTTGGAAAACATATTTCTGATGAATAATATGAACAATTTTTAATAAATAAAAAAATTAAAAAAATAATGAGTTATTATTAAAAACTGACCTTTTAATTTTCTTAAAGATTCTCTCATTACATGAATGTTATGGATATCTAAAAATATTAACTCAGCATTTTGATAAGCATCTTCAGGTTCATAACCACCTCCTTTGGCTTTATTGGCTATGGCGTTGGCACTACAATATAATATTAAATAACGAAGAAAAAAAATTATGTTGTATGTATTTGATTGACTTTACCTAGGTCTTGCATCCATTATGTAAAGCTTATGTGACTGAGCATTTGCATCAACTATAAGTTGGGTATATCTTTCATCATCACGACACCTTTTTCCACCAACACCTACTAGTGGTTGAGATGCCCTTGTTATGGTAGCTTGGGATTCAGAATGTAACCAACTCAGTACTGGTATTCGACCTCTACTTCTAAAAGCAGCAGCATTTCTTATAATTTCATCTGTTGCTCCAGTTGGAACAGCTAAAATAGCTGGATATGTCTCACAAAGATCATAACCATCATTGAGTTTAGTAATGTGCCATGTATCATTTGGAACACCCTAAAAAAATCTACATAAATAAAAACTCTTTGGGAATGCATACAAATTTACCATTCTTTTGAGTTCAGCCATAGGTTCATATACATTCCAACCATTTTCAGGGAATGTTTCAGTATATTCAAAAGCAAACAATGGGATACTATGAGAAAGGGGAAATGCATATTGCTGTAATTTTTCAAACACATTACGTCTTGAATGATTCTCTTGTTTATGACCAAAGCGTAAATTCCTCATATCTTTACAGAACAATTCAATACCATATGAATTTTCTCCTCTACTCGATTGACCTCCAACTTTTTCTACTCTACTTACCTAATGAATAAATTACATACAATTTAAATTAATTTCCTAATTAGTAAGTACTAAGTAGTAGGTTTTAGTTAAATTATATCAAAACATCTTTTATTGAAAAATGATTTAATTTAATTTATTTTAATTAAAGTTAATTTTATAACATATTAAATACTAACCACGCCCAATGGTACTTCAATGACCAACTGAGTATCACGTTCTAAACTCTTAAAGTATAATTTATAGTTGGTTACAGATAATACACCTCTAGCTGGACCACTAAATGGGCATAAATAAGTAACATCTCGAGCAACACCTTGCACTTTTTCTCCCGGTAATAGTGGTGGATCATCAGAACGGCCAGAAGCAACATTTTCTGGCATCTTAAATATTAATAAGTAAAATTATTTTATCCAATAAATGCATTTATATTGCGATAAAACCAAATCACTTATCAAGACGATTAATTAAAAATAAACTTATCTCACTTAATTGCAGCTGAAAACATTAATTTGTATTGGAGCTTTTAAAAGTATTCAATAGCTATTTGGAAGCTATAATAGTTAAATGATTGTAAGATAACCAATTGAGGTAAAATAAAAAAGTTAACAGTTTACAAAACAAAAATATAATGCAGATAGATTTTTTGACTGACACTTTTGCTATTTATTGTAGTTGAAATACTTGAGTTAATAATAATTATAGTACCTACCTAGTAGTTGTAAAAGTTAAAAACTCTATTCCTTCTTATAAAAAATAAGTTTTCACTTAATTGGTTTTCTATGATCTATTTGTTTGGTTAAACCAAAAATCTTTTACACTATACAATGTTCTAACCATTTTTTTGGAAAAACTTAAAAAATAAATGCTTTCAGCTTCCAGTGAGTTTTATATATGAATATTAATATTTATTCCAAAAGTCTTCATAAGGTTTTATAGGTATAGTATAACAATTTTATTAATAAAATTAGGTACTTTATTTCTTAATTTAATGTCTCCGACAAAAGGAATTTCATTTGATGTAGAACTGGTTGATCGGCGGCTTTTCGTAGGAGAATTTGATTCCTAACCAAAATAAAATATATTAATTGAAAATCTCAAATTAATTTTCAAAAGTATTAGTTAGGTACAAAAAAATCATATGATATAATTGTTTTAAAAAATGTTTATGCTAAAAAAATTTACTATGAAATTAATTATCAATAGCTAAAGATACACAATAGATAAACAAATACACAATTAAAATTAAATTAAAAAAAAAAATTATATCTTATGCCTTAAATCTATCTACTTCCTGAATTTTATTAGTGTGAATCACTGTAATAATGTTAATGATTTTTTTTTTTTTTTTTGATGAAAAGTACGGTCAATATGTTATATTAAACAAGCTGAGTTACTCGGCGAAATGATAATAATATAATATATGCGGGTACGGCGTGATAATATATTCCATCCCCTATTTCAGCCCCTTATAGCACCTTACAGCCCTTTTTAGTATTAAAAAGTAGCCTATGTTTTTTCTCAGTGTCTAAAATATCTATGTACAAAATTTCATTTAAATCGGTTCAGTAGTTTCGGAGTCTATTCAATACAAATAATCAAATATTTTCTCTTTATAATATTAGTATAAATATATTATTATATATTTTGTATTTTTATTTTACATAATATATATTATCATTTGATAATGAACCTACTCACCTATAATAAAAACATATTTATAAACATAACTATTTCTATATTTAAAATACATAAAAAATTCAATGACTTACTGATTCTTGTTCAATTTTTGAGTTTAAAGAACTAGATTTAGAGTCAGAATCAGAACTCATATTTTGAAATTTGTTATTCATATCCATTGTAAATAAAAGTAAGATTTTTTTTAAATTAACATTTTAAAATGATTTTCCACAAAAAATAATCAGTCAGTAAATATTTAAAAAAAAACAATAATAGTGAAAGGAAGGTACAATATTAATTATAGTTCTTTATTGGAATATTACTAAGTTGAAACTTTTAAGTATAAAATAAACACAGACAATATAATAAACAGTAGTAAGTTGTAGATAATGATAGTTACTGAATCTTATCGCATACCTACAATTTTTTCTTATCACAATATTTGTTATGAAATATCAGTAATAACATCAATAATAATAAATCTCAAATTTCTCAGATCTATTAATTGTTCAGTAAGAATTTATTTAAAATAATTCACTATGCAGTATGCAGTAAAAACTGAAATTATAGTATCTAATAATATATAGGTACCAGGTAACCTATAGAATTACAGTTAATGTATATTATCACTAAATATGCTTCCCAATATGCCATATTTATTATTTATAATTGATGTTGACACATTGTAAAAGTCCTTCAAATTTAACTTAAATATTTTTACTATATATAAACATTCAACTGAGTGTGTGCATGATTATTATTATACAATTATTACTTTAAAATGTAGACTTACAATTTGGTGTAAAAGTTTTTGACATATGATAAAACCAATGAATTAAAAAGTTTTGCCTTGAGTGAAAATAATAGTATTAATAATAATAAATAATATGATAATTGTGGTCAGTGACATGTTAATGGGAGTGGTTTAGATAGGTCAAATATTTGAAACTTTATACGTCAATGTTACTCAATAAGAACAAATTAAATAATTTAATATAAAAACCATTCCTTTTTTAATGGTACAGGGTATCTGGGTCTAATATAGTATACCATCTACCTAAACTATATGTTCGCTTTTTAATTGGATTTGATTGTAAATGATACTTTTTATAATTGCTATTGTATTATTGTAACAGTTTTTTTAACAAAAATTAATTTTAATACTATATTATAATGCTGAATTTTAATGAACAATATCTATTGTTGCAGTTAATTTGACATTCCACAGAAAAACAAATTATAAACGCATATTGATTCAAGAGGCAAGGAAAAATGCACTGATTTTCATAAAAAAATAATATAATTTAAATTAAATTTAAAAATTAAAAAAAAAATTAAAATTTGGAGTTTTAATAATTAGATATTACATTTAAAATTGAATGCAAGGTATTTTCATTTAAGTAATTTTAAAATATTATTTACATAACAGTATAACACAGATTCATTTAATATTATTGTTACTATTGAAAAAATTTTAATTTAAATAAATAAAAATATTAGATGTTAAAAAACATAAATACAATTTTTATTTTTATTTTTTATAAATGGGTAAGTACCATTTAAAACATAGACTTAGAAGAAGTATAAGTGCAGCAATAATAATGACTTACAATGTACAAAAACAGTTAACAAAACAGTTTTGATAAAAAAATAAAATTACAAATAATTAAACATTCAAACTTAATGCCACATAAACATTATGTTCCAAAAAAGGCTACAACATAAAAAAGAAATAAATTAGATTAGAAATACTTTTAGCCAAAGTAAGAACTCTGGGAAAAATGATACAGAACTATTGTTAGTGGTAGCTGATTTTTAAATAATTGTAATCTTTTAAAATACTTAATAAAAATGAGTAGGGGTTCCTTAGATACCGCAGAATTTGATTTAAGGTTTATTAGATAGGTTATTTACTACCTACCTCAATTACTAACACATCATTTTAATTGAAATATATATTAAGATTACATTAAAATAAAAAATGTAAAACTAAAAGAAAGATGTTTGATTTAAGTTATCATAAAATTGTATTAACACTTATTTACTAATGCTACTTTTAAAAAATATAAATTAAATTAATTTAAAATATTACTCGATAAATATAGATATAATAAAAATTATTATACCTCCATTGATATTTAAAATTAAATTTTTTAAAAATTAAAGAAAAAAAATGAGGAAGGGTTCCCAGAAATTTAATTAGTTAATGATATATTAATAAATTATACCAATAAATAAATGTCATAATTCTAATATTTATGTAATAATTATCAATTTATAGCAGTAGATGAACAATTTAAAGAATTTATATAATATAATTATATAACTCTAAAAATAATATGAAAAAAAAACTCTTTAACTTGAAAAGACTAGTAAAATTATCCCTACTTCAATGACAATATTCAAGAAACTATTGATTACTTACATACTGACAGTTTTTTCCAACATGTAATGAATGTATTTGAAGAGATATTGAAGAACAATTGTTAACAGACTAAAAGTACAATAATGAATGGATGTAATCCTAACTTTTACATATTATACATTAAACATAACAGTATGAACATTTCTATTGTTTATGATTTTGCTTTCAATGTTTCACTTGATACTATGATGTTGTATTTTTGTATGCATGTGTTTCATGTTCATTGCATTATTAATTATTGTCCAATAAAAGTTTTTTATTTTATAATTATAGTTAATTTGACTGTATGGAAATACAATCAAAATATTACTCAAAAGAATCATTCAATTTCTATTTAATGGCAATATTTTAAAGGTGTACTTTAATTGGTACTCCATAGTGATGGTACTTTAATCCATAGTGGAGGAAATAAAAATAATTTGTTAACCTCACGATTTTAAAAGTTTTACTTAGATAGTTTCAAAAAATGTATAGATATGTAGAAACTAAAACCAAATAATTTCTAAGTTTAATCTAATGGTTTTAATTTATAGAATTAATAATACATTTCCATACAATTCCATATTCTATAACTAATATAGATAATAATGTTAACTTGTTTATTTTGCTTCTGTTACGTTTAATAGTTTGGAAATTGAATCTTGCATTAACTTAGTTTAACATATTGATGAATAATTTTTTGATTGTATGCATTATTTAACAAATAATTACTGTATAGATGTATACAGCAGCCAACTTATGTACTCGTATTTGAGAGTGTAGTTTCCACGGTTCTATGAGCAATTAATAATTTCAATAATTTTATTTCATTTCATTAATTAATTTACATTTCACTTGCATGTAATAATCAACTTTACTTTTATAATAAAAATACATTTATTATTTATACTAAAATGTATGATGGAACAAAAATTATAAATTTGTAGAAGGAATAACTATACTATTTATAATCATGTTACTTTATTTTTTAAAAATTATATTTTAATTTAGGGTTTTTTTTAATAAAATTAAATGAACTGAAAAGAGATATTTCTAAAGTTTTAGAAAAAGAAAAGTTGCCAGGGATACTCAAAAGAATTTGCAATTTTTACTTTTAAATTAGAATTTAAAACATTTCTTGCACTTTCATTTTTTTTTTATGATTTATTAATTTTGCGAAAGGGCAAATTTAAGCACATTTTATGTGGTGTATTTTGCTATAATTTAAGATTAACATATTTTAAGAATATTATTTTGGAGAATTTATTTGTTATAAACATTGTTATTTATCATATTTGTTTGTATATATGTTGTTTTAAATTATCTAAATAAATTAACCAACAAAAAGATGTATAGTTTTATGAAGTTAAAAATAATTTAATTGATTTTTAATTTTATATAAACTATATTTTGAAACTTATTGTATTTAAGTTATTTTGTCATGATGAATAATAATAAATAGTTTTAATCAAATTCATCTAAAATGTTGTTCATAAAAAATAAAATGATAGAATATAAATTAATGTAATTGATTGCAGCAAATCATATTATTTCCATTTTTTAAAACCAAAAATTACTTTATTAATTTTTTTTTAGAATAAATACATTCAGTAAATTTTTATTTTGTAAGTAAAAACAAGATTCTGATTTTGGTAATTTGAAGAGATATTTTCAATCACTAATAGCATAGTATTATGTTGCAAGCTCTTTATATGATATTTTTTAAATACACCCAAATTTTTACAACTCAAATATTACCTAATATATCTTCTGTAAAAAAAATGTGTGTATTATTTAAAATAAGTATGTTTAATAGGAAAAAAAATTTATTTTTAGTGCAAATAAAATTATTTATTTAAAACAAAATTTACTTATCCCAACCAAAGAATAGAAAATAAATATCTTACATCACAATTATGTTACCAACAATATTGTGCTATACATACATAATTTGTTCAAAATTCCTAATAATTTGACAATATTCTATTTACATTTTATCAATATTTATTCATGATTGATGAAAAAAAATTTAGGTCATAAAATGTAATTAAGGAAAAAAAATCTAATATCAGTTCGAATGTTGTCCAGGTGTAATATTTCCTGGATGTTCTGGACTGTGTTTTTGTTTCTTCTTTTTCTTCTCTTTTTTTCGCTTTTTTCTTTCTTTATCATCATCATGACGTTTTTGTTTCTTATGCTTTTTCTCATGAATATCACCTAACCCTAATTCATTAGCTGCCATGTCTTGGGATAGAGCTTCTCCACTTTTGTACTTGCTCTTTTTATGTTTATTCTTATGTTTTTTGGTAGGTGGTTGATTAGCATAGCGATACTGTTCTGGTAACTAGTACAAAAAATTACAAGTTAAAAAAAATACAACAAAGATAAATTGAATATTCACATAGTCAAAATATACATACTGGTCCTGGATGTAATCGAAATCCAGCTAGTTGATGGGTAGTTAAGGGCAAAATTTCCTTTCCTCCAATTGGGGGTTTTTCAATGACAGAACGCAATGAACTTAAAAAAATAATATTTAATGTATACTTGCAGTACATTTTTAAATATAATATATTATAATAATATTTTTGAAATATTTAATTCTACATTTTTATTATAAAAACTAACAATAATAAAAAGTTGTTATTTCTTATTTTCCCTGCATGAGTACACCATACAATAAATAAATTATAACGTATAAATTATATTTAATATCTGATATATGTTTAGGAAAACT
Organism: Chaitophorus viminalis; assembly: GCA_025469195.1. Lineage (NCBI taxonomy): Eukaryota > Metazoa > Arthropoda > Insecta > Hemiptera > Aphididae > Chaitophorus > Chaitophorus viminalis. The sequence continues at coordinate 214,880 of JAIPRK010000264.1, read as the reverse complement.
GTATATCATGTATTAAAAGAAACTGAATAGTAAATGTCACATTTTACAAGGTACATAGATTGAAATAGAACATAATGTTATTCTTTGTTCAAGCTTTTTTAAAACAATATATATTTATGTTTTTAATCCTTCATTTAACTCCATAGCATGAGATAAGTATATCATATTAATACATAATGTACTTGGTTTATTTTGAAGCATTTAGAACATTAGTTACTTGGAAAATAGGAATAAAATGAATTTATACTAAAGTAAGCCATGAGATTATTTTTGTGTTCAGTAATTCCTTACCATTGTTTTTATTTTTATAAATAATCTCTTAAATATTATAATTTAAAAAATTTACAATATGCTCAAAATGGTAAAAATATATTGTTATCTTACGATATATACAGTTTTAAATTTGATTATTAAAAACTATACATACACAATATTTATAAAATTTGAGTTTATTAAATAAATAAAATTACATTAAATAATTTTTCCTTTATTAATATATCAACAGAGTAGTAGATAAGAAAAAATGTAGTTCACTAATCATTATAAATTATCTTTATTAATTATTAATGGATATTTCAATTACCTCTGATCATTAAGTCCAGGTGTGTCAATAATTCCAGGTAGATTGGGTAAAAATGACGATAAACTCTCTTTGAGCCTTTTTCCACTGAATTTACTGTATGTATGTTCTAGACCATAATATGCCATTAAATTTACAGACCCCGTTAATTCACTTTCACCTGGAAAATAAATAATTATATATAATATTATATATATATATAATTCATAACCCAAGTATTTAGGATAGATGTTTCATACCCACAAGATATTAAACTATTTCATCAAGCCAAAAACATTTTTAAACATTGTTGCAATGGCATAGAATATTAGCACAGATAATCAAACTGTACACGTAGAGCATACAGTTGCAATGGTTTTATTTTTTAATTAGGTACATGCAAAGCAGTGAAACGGTAACTATTGTGTGTTAATGCTAGTGTCTACGACTTACATGGTGGTTCTTTCATAAGATAAAATGGCCCACTGTGTACGATGGATGGATTCTTGCCCAGAGAGATGGTCGTTTTGAGTGTGCCCGTGGAATCTTGTCTGGACACGACAGGAGACCTAGCTCCACGAGGCGATGATTTTGGTGAATAAGACGACGGGAAACCGGACATGTAGACGAAGTAAATGCGTCACTTAAACAAGAATAAAATATACATACAAAGGTGTGAGCGACGAATGATTTTTGAAGTTGCAAGACGCTTTTGGTAAAATTTTAAACGTTATCAATATCGCGTTATACTCTATGTTTACGTGAAGTTTGATAAGTAGGTTGTATTGTTACCGTGAATGTATAAACTCCATAGATATATAATAATATATATCTATGATAAACTCAAAAACAGCTGCCATGACCAAAATTGATTAAGACAGGCGTTCGCGCATTACCGTTTATTTGAAATACCATAGATAGATAGCGTTGTATGAACAGTTTTTAAAATAAACTGATAAAATTGTCATAATATACAAAAATAAAAAATTAAAAATTTATACTATACATAATACGTATACGTCACAAGTATTATTGGTATGGAAAATTTTAGTTTAGTATCTTACTGGTATTCTACAGTTATACTCGTTATACTATATTCTTATCTATAGTTTCCGTATAGTATTTGGACTTGTTAACATTTTATTTAAATGAACCGCTGATTTGTGTGAAAAAAAAATATGAACTACTCGCTTGTTTACTACTTACAACACAAACAATAATTTTTTTACAAAAATACAGTATTCCGGATTGATTCTAACAAAAATCCAAGTTACAATTGAAATGTATAAAGAATTCCTGTTATCGGAATATCGGATTCAATGCAGGGACTGGAACCGAACCGAAAATAACCGGTTTCAGAACCGCAACCTTTGGACATTTTCAAAACCGGAACCGAACCTAAACCTCTTTTTTTTATAAATGATTTAGAATTGGAACCGATTTTAGAAATTAGCGGTTTATCGATTAATAATGAATTTCTATTTGCTATTGCTATTGTGATTTTAACTATGAAGAAGTAAGAATGATGAAATTAACATTTATGATATTTGCAATCGATAATTCAAATCACTGAAATGATTCAAAATAATAATAATGACTACATAACTATCATTTATTACCAGCTCATCACCATTATGTTGCTCACACATTAAACCTAGTTGCAATAAATGTAATCATTACATTTTAATATTTATTATTTAATGCAATTTTTTCCAACTTTCCAGTAGGCTATTGCAAAACATACACATTATTACGAAGACTTATAATTTTATAAGATTTTGCGGAGCACTAGGTTGTAAAATAAAACAATACTTTACATTTTTTTTTTTTAATTATATTACATACGTAATGCTATCATTACGTATGTAATATAATTATTAATTAATCATACTATTATGATACTCGTATTTAGTCAATTTAATATAATAAAATTGGTAAATGATGTAAAAAAATAAAATTTTTAAAGAAATGTTTAGATTATTTAATGTGATATTTGGGCCTAACGATTGTTACATATAATTTCATTATTTGGTCTTATAATATGTAAAAGCGCTACTCTCATTTCCTCTTCTATATTAGTTAGCCTTTCACATTTCTTTGTCTTAATATTTGTTAATGTTAAAAATCCATGTTCGCATAAGTATGGTGTTGAAAATTTTAATCGCTTTTTTAGAAATATTTTTAACTCTGAATATAAATCCAAAATTCTTTAACCGTTATTTCGAAAAATTTAATTTTGATAGTACGATCTGTTGACAACGTAATAAATTCCCCCTCTTTTTGTAACATGAACTGCGTGAACTCATAAATTAATGTATTGATTGTAGAAAATAGATTTCGTATCCGATCATATTTTTCAATGTTAATTGCAGGAAAATATTTCGTAATTTTTCCTTCCAATAATTCTCAATGTTGCATTATAATTTCTTGGTTATTATTTTGGACCGAAGGAAACGTGTTTACCGTCTTTTTTTGAACTATACGCGTTCTCCGAAAGGATATATATTTTTTTTAAATGCTGATAGTTTATCCGTGGACGTTAAAATATTTTCATTTTTACCTTGCATACTAACTAGTATTCATTGTGTTTAAATAGTTACAAATATCGGCTAAATACGCCAATTTAGTACACCAAATATCATTTGTCAGAAAATTATTAAAAGTATCGTTCTTTTCGTTTTGAAAAAAACATTTTAGTTCCGAAACTCGATTTACGAGTAGTACTTTACCTCGCGATAACCATTTTCTTCACTATGTAGAAGTAAACATTCATATTGAGCATCTATGGATGCGCACATATTTTTAAATAGGTGAGTTTTTAAGGGTCGTGATTTAATTTAGTTTACCATTTTAACAACTTGGTCTAATATGGGTTTTAATGTTATTGGTAATGTTTTCGAAATAAGTGATTCTCAATGTAAAAAACAGTGTGTCGATATGATATTATGATTTTTATTCTTCGCAAAAGTTATAAATCCTTTAATAGAACCAACCATAGAAGGAGCACTGTCGGTACGCATTCCTACACATTAGTCCAATGTTCAATAAAATGAATATAAATATAGGTTATAGGTAGAGTCAAAAACATTCTGTGCTATTGTGCGTTCTGTAAAGTTTTTGTATATTATTTTACAATAATCTACGGTTTTACCCAAAATTACTAATATAATTCATTGTGTTGTAAATTGTAATATGTAAAAATGAAACAATTAATGAAAAAATTAAATTATCCCAATAATTGTTTTTTTTTTTTGACAATTTTGAAATTTTGGCGGAACACTTTAGCCAAGTTCACGGAGTATCAGTGTTCCGCGGAACTACTGGTCTATATATCAATATGTAAAATTCAGAATCTAGAAATTCGTAGGGAAGGGGGGAGATCTTTATACATTTTATGTAGTTACACACTATATATGACTATTGTCTATATGACTATATATATGTTTATTTATTGAAATAATAAATAAATAATTCTTAAATATAACTCATTTATTCTTCCTAGTCGCTTATATAAATAATAAACTGTCCATTATAATTACTCTTTTCTGTAATAAGGTAATCGGAAACCTTTGTCGTTCATCATTTTACATTTATAATATTGTATTCAGTATTTCACTTTTAACTCGACGCGAATCCTCTTTCTTTATTTTCCTCCTAAAATATCCCACCTAATCCGTAATCGTCAATTCTCTTCATCAATTTAGTCCTTGTTGGTGTCACTATATTGTCTCAAAAGCGCTGCCTTTTTATATTAAATTTTTCTTTCTATGATTAATTGTTAAAAATCAAGAACCAAGAAAATATCAAGAACCGCATACAAAAGTAATTATGAATTATGATTAGTTTATACTCGCATCGACCCATCAGATTGTACTTACATTTCCAAAATAAATAAACATAAGTATATCTATACATAAATTATTGTGTTTTTAATTTATGTAGAGTAGATATTTGAGTTGCATAAAAAATCACCGTGTGTTGATTGGTGATTCATTTTTTTAAAAGCAATGTCCAAGCAATATGTAATAGATAAGTAGTACTTGCAATTTTGCATAATATATTGTTATTATTTACATGATATCAAGGTCTGATTTACCAATAGCCTGAGTAGACTACAGCCTAGGCCGCCTAGAGCATCAATCAGTTAATGTTAATTTAGAGGTGCAACAAAATTATTTTTATGAACGTAGAAGCCGTGAATTAACCCAAGCCTACTGGCAAAAAACTCTTTAATCAGGCCCTGCATGACAATATGACATCATTGTTGTTTTAGTTGTTTATAACTACCAATGTGTTCATCAACAGTAGACTCTTAACATAATTTTTTAGATTCTGAACGGAGTGATGAAATCTATTGATTTTACAATGATGTTTTTTTTTTGTGTCTGAGGACACAATTTTTGGTAGTAAAAATACTTCGATTCTCTTAAACAGCAACTTTTCTGAAAGGAAAGTGAATGTAGATGGTACTTGTGCAAGTCAAAAATCCAACTTTTTCAATACTTTTTTAAAAAATCGAAAAAAACGATAAGAAAATTACAAAAAACGGGAAATTTTACGCAAAATCACGTTTTTACAAAATACATTTTTTTAAAATGCTCTAACTCAAAAACGAAAAACTGTAACAACTTCAAATTTTCACCAAATCTTTATATTGGCATTCTCTATATATGGTTAAGTTTTCAAAGCATTTTGACATATTTTGACTTATTTATAGACAATTTAAATTTTCGATTTTTCGTTAGAGATAACACTTTGAACAACATTAGAGGAGTTTCCAAGAGTAGCAGATTTACTTTGCAGTCTGTTGCTCAAGACATTTATAATATCCAAAACAGTTTTTAAAATAGTAATTAAAATTAAAAATTCTGGTTTTTGAATTGAAGTTAATATACTTGAAAAACATAGCGAAAAATTAAATTTTAATGTTTTTAAAAAAAGCAGGCCAGATCAGTTACACAATTCACGGCTTATGACCCGGTAGGTACTTATAAATTATTAGATTGTTGAATTATAAATATTATAATATTTTCAGCGCCCGCGGAGCTTAGAGCCGAATTTAATATCTTATGTATTACGTTTTAAAATGATTGGTAAATCGGCAGCGGTTAGAAATCAGAACGTCCTGAACTGGTTTTATTTTAATTTTTAAATATTTGATTATTTTATCTGTAAACTGATTTCTTTTCCGAACCTTAAAACTTGTTATTTCTCCCCCTAGGATTTTTAATTTGTTTTCCCAAGCATTGTCTGTAAAAAATTTAAGTATAAAATTTATAAAGCAATCTTCATTTATTTTTAAGATAATTTTGCCCTTCCTCTCTAAAAAAATGTCTGGGGACGCTCGTGAGTATATATGTGATAAATTAGTATATTAAAATTTAAAGAGCACATATAGCTCGCTTACAAATTAATAAAATACTGTAAAAAACCGCACAATAAAACACAATTCTCCTCTTTAAGTGCTATAAAGTAGTCTAGAGGTCTCGTTAGAAAACGTGAATTAATATGTACGTGAACATGGAGTCTGTGTACACGTGAATGAAAAATTTAAAATCACGTATATTAAATTCACGTGAATTTACTGCCCATGTTCACGTGAATTAGTGTAATTCACGTATTCACGAATACACCGCGCCGTATAGCTATGCGGATATACAGTGACTGGTTTCTAATAGAAACTTTCTATGTACAGTGATTGTCGATTGAATTTACTGATTATTATTTACTTTTGTTTAAGTTGGATACCTATACTTACTAATATTAAGTAAAATAAAATTTGTATTATCGTATACCGGTTTATAACTCTTGATAGAATGTGCCATTAATTTTATCAATAATTAATAAATTCGATTAGCAACAGTAATAATTTTACATTTTTACCAAGTATAAGCACAGTTGAGATTATTTCCATTTAAAGAATATTCTTCAAATATAACTTTTAAATTTTTACGAGTAAATAATGGGTAAAAAACGAAGTTGGGTATGGGGTTATGCTAAACGAAAAGGAGATAAAGCATTTTGTGAATTGTGTGATGAAGAGGAAAACAACGAATATTCTTGTGTTGGTGGAACAACAGGGTCTTTAATAAGACACTTTAAATTAAAACATAGTATCAAGCAACCAGAGAAATCGACGACATCCATGTCCAGTTATGTATTTAGTAATACGGTAGACTCAGTAGAGCGTCGATTATCCGCAAGAACATCGTTATTGACAAAAAATGTCAATTTGCTGATTTTCTTATATTAAAACAGACATTTAATACCATAGTATTCTTATTATTTTTTATTTTATTTCGTGCTTAATGATTCATATTATTTATTTAGTGTTTTGTATTTATTAAAATTGTACTTTTGTTAAAATTTATTATTTTTGTTATATTTATTATAATTAATTAATGTATAACTTTAATAAAATAATTATTTCTCAACCTTGTGATAAATTTAAGTATTTTTATTATTATTTATATTATTTCGTGCTTTAATGAATAATAATTCATATTAATAATTTAGTTTTTTGTATTTATTAAAATTTTGCCATTGTTAAAATATATTATTTTTGTTATATTTAATATTTATCATAATTAATTATTGTATAACTTTATCAAAATAATTTTTCCTCGAACCTGTAATAAATTTAATTATTATATGTAATAATAAAAAATTAAGTAATAAAACTTTAAAACACGTGAATACGTGAATACACGTATATGCGTGAATTAATTATACGTGTTCACGGATTTTTTAAATACACGGTTTAATAATTTCAAACTTTAATTTCACGTGGATACGTGAAAACGTGTACACGTGAAATAGGGAAAATATTAAAATAAGTACCTACATATTTTAATTTTGAACTACTGAACCCAGATTTTCCATTAGTACGTTTGTAAGAGAACACATAATAATATGCGGTTGTGGTATCCTCTTGAATCCTCTAATCACTATGATAGAGCTGCGGTGGGTCGAGTTCGTGTACGTGTTGGGTGACCCTGGACGAGATCCTTGGGGCCTGGGGGGAACTTATATACGGACACGAGGATCGATGGAAAAATTAACATTTCACCGCTTGTATAGCATAGTAAACACAGACGACGTCACTAATAAGGTGCGTTAACACGACGAGTTGATGGCATATAGTGTGTCGTGCGATTGTGTGACGGTGGACTGCAGACCGCTACAAGGTGCATAGTGTACAGCATCGTAGGTGGTAGTAGGTAAGTATAGTTTTTAACAGCACGATGATAGCTCGACCCTTAGAAATTGAGCTGTATGTTTTCATATTACAGATTACCAGACTACATAGTGTAGTTGTCAAATAGTCAATGTTTATTAATAGAAGTCGGTGGGTACTGGGCAGTTGCTATCACAGTGTCACACAGTCAGCTATCTAATGCAACTATAAAATGTTATAGGTACCTATAGGCACCAAGCCAAGCTTGAAATTTCGTTAACTGACGCCTGACTCGGACAATTGACAGTGTGCCAGCAGCTATATTATCATTACGTTTACGGTTTACATTATGAACGATGATAGTACCGTACTACTAATGTAGGCGGACATTTGGTTGAATTTTAAAGGGGCTATAATAATCCAATGTAAAATGATAATATTATAAAAACAACGAATAAAATTTCAAATAAAGTTTTGATTTAGGAGCTAAGCTCCCCCCAAACATCCACCTATGGATAGTATCATGACAGTTGCTATCCATAGTCTATATAGTAGTCAAATAGTAGTATATAGTAGTCTACATCGTGTAAACATACCTTTAAAGTCGTAACACACAATCGCCCTCGGCTCGTCTAAATATGGCGCGGAGGCTACGAGGAGAGCGAGCGAACAGCAGCAATTATTATTGACACACTGGCGCGCGCGCGATGATAATATTATGATAATAGAAATCGGTCGGCACGCATGCAAACATTGCAATTTGCAAACGCGTTTATCGTTTTCCACAACAACAAAATATTTTTTTCAAAAGTTTTATCTCGTGTCGATTTCTACTGTTGGTCATCGCAATTATAATATGGGTCGTCTATAAGCCATAAGGTAATATTTTACTATTTTATTTCTCACCTCCCGAATATTAATATCGATTCCCGTTCTGCCGGCCTGTACAGACCTGTTTTGGCGCAGAAACCTGAGAAACCATCGCGGCATCGCACGTGTCTGTTGACGTTCACATCTCGTCTAGTATAGTCGTCGTTGAGTTCCCAGAATAGTGAGATAGTGAGTAGTAAAAAATAATATAGTAACGGAGCGATCACAGTATGACGTCTTCCAAGTATTGTTTGAAAACCCGCAACAGGATGAAACTTCCTAACGCCAAGGTAAGTGGATACCACAGTGTTATAAAAACCCTCTGTTGATTATTATCACCGTCTCTGTTGTTTTAGAAGTTAGACAGTGAACAAGACCATGATTTGTTTCTGTCCAAGTTGACTTCAGCCTTATGCAGCGATAATTTCAACAGACTGCCTTTGAACTCGAGTTTGGGACGTCTGCCGTTATTTGGTATGTGGATCTGTTGCAGGTGGTGAATTACACTACGTGAATTGGTTGACATAGTTTTTTTTGGTATTTGGGACTGCATATTATTCTTAGATAATATGGCGTTAAATTATTATAATGTTGAACCCATCCAATTCTTTTTTTTTTTTTACATTTGATTGATTTCATTTCTACTTTTAAACTGTTTTGATCAGTTAAATTTAATATTTTAACACTGTGAAGAAAATAAAGAGTTACTTTAATGTAATCATTTTTATATTTAATTTTATGTAATTACAGAATTAGCCCAAGAACTCAAAACTGGAAAATTAATATCAACATTTGAAGATTTTGATTATTATTCCGATGGTGAAGATGAATCTCCATATGTATATACATGCTCATTTGTACTTGCCATAATGTATTTTGAACGGCTCAAAGCATTAAATCCTAGATATTTAAAATCAATGAATTCATCTGAATTATTTCTTATATCCTTGGTAAATTTCATTAATCATTACATAATCATAAGACGTAGTAAAATAAATTAAATATAAAACTACGTCAACTTTTTTATTTATGTAGTTAGTTGCCAGTAAATATCTTCATGATGATGGCGAATTGGATTCTGCAATAAACAGTGAATGGGCTGCAGCTTATGGTATCAGTATTAAGACCATCAATCAAATGGAAAAAGATTATTTATCTGCAATGGTATTTTAAATATTTTAAATAAAATATTTATTCATTTTACTAAATTGAAAAAAAAAAAGAAATAAAATAACTTTGTTTTTACAAATAATATGTAGTAAACAATCTGTATCAATAAATACAATAAAAATATGTGGTAAAAATTATAGTTACTCTGTCATGAGAATTTTGATGAAAGAAGCCACTTATTGATTACATTTTCTGTTAAGATAAAACAATTTATTACTTTTAATTATTTGACTGTATGAAATATTATGAGTACTTATTGCCAAATATTTGAAAACATTAAATTTATTAATATTAACTATTACCATTGATTATAAATACTAGTATTTATAATCAATGCTATTACTAATCAATACAGCTTATAATTTTTAAACAGATATTTTGGAATTTTTATTTTTATTTGCTCGATTATTAATATTAAATTACAAGTTATTTTATAAACAACTTAAATACAAACTAATATATTAAACATATATTTTTTTTAGAATTGGGAATTTTTTATAAGCGATGAAGAATTTACTGTGAGACATAAGCAGATAGTCAACCAGCTATATGTTGATATGGAAAAATCCAATTCTGTCTTATTAAAAATATTCCTAGTAATCTCGTCTGTTGTACAAAAAATTAGAAAGGTTAGTTAAATTTTATCATGTAAAATGTATAAATTGTAGAAGTTTACATAATTATTTATGTTATTTAGTTGTACCGAAGGAAGGTTTTACATCAAAAACTAAAACAAATGATTGCTATGTCCACTGTTATCACTGTGGTTACCGCAGCAGCTATGCAACTCAAAATCAACACAGGAAATCAAAAGTTGGTCCAAGAATTGTATGAACAAATTGAGTCAAATCCAGATTATCCAATGATTCCTTCTACTCATACAGACTATGTACCAAATTCAGAATATGCAAAAGACATTTCTAAAGAATGGAATTCATCTAAATTAGTGCAATTACTCGATCACCTATTACTGATGAATACATGTGTATCCGATCCTCAATTATCAGACCAAACTACCCTTAGGAAACCAAATAAAAATCAATTTCGAAATATTACACATTTCAAAAATATTATCTTTTTAACTAGCTAACATATTTAAATTATACATCTTGAAAATAAGACTTATGAATTTAAGTACTCAAATATATTTTAAATAATATTTTACATGGTTTTTTCATTCAGTATTTGGAAATGTTAAGTTTTTATTTGCTATAATTTATTATTTTGATTTGTTATTAAAGAAAAACAGTAATTTCGTACATAATAATATAATTTAATAAAAATTAAAAACTATTAATATTTAAAAAAAAAAATGGATTTATTTTATTGTAAAAGATAAATATTAAATATAATCAATTCATCCTAATTTTTAACTCTTAAATACTACCTAATTTTATCTATTTATAAAGGTTTTCTGAAAATAAATGATGTTATCATTGTGTGTGATGCAACTGACGACTACAATGATAACATTCTTTAATTAATTATTTATGTTATTTATGCCAGAACGCCTGTCAGCTACTTGATACCAGCAGTCTGTGACTATATATTGGGTCGGCCGTCAGTACTTTTGTACTTTGGCGTCAAACACTTGAATGTCAATAGTTATAATAATATAAGTAATATTGTATACATTTTGCTAAAAAAGTATGTAATAAATTTATTACGATATTATCCAATATAAAAACTATAAAAATTACTATATTTATTAAATACAAATAATTTTACTTAGTTTAGTGGTTACTAGAAGGATTATTGTAGATAGTTTTTTTGTTCTATAGATTTAATATAAATATACAATAGCGGAGCAAATATTTAACTTGACATTGAGCCATATACACATAATGTACTTAAGTACTTAGTTGTAGCCATAAATAATAGTAGCCGCGTGCCAGCTTCAAATTAAGTAAAATTATTTGTAAAATATATATACACTTTTTTAAATACTTCTTTATTAATGAATACTTCATAATAATAATAATATTTATGACTTAAAATTTAATATATATTTATGTTAATGAATTCTCCAATAAACTTGAATGTTTCTCAAAATCATCTACTCACTTAAATGATATGCAGATTTCAGAAAAAGAATGCAAATGTCAAGTCAATTAGTTCAATGGTTTATGGCTACAGGGTAGCCGATATGATTTTCATTAAATACGTTGGTTCTCTTATGTAATTATTATACCCTGTCGTCAAGCGCTGGTTTTTTAATTTAATTAACTTTGTACTATAATGTTGGACTGTACAATTACAGTTTATTTTAGCTATTTTATTCATGTTAAAATATTTAATTAATTAAATAATATATGTAGAGTACACTCAAATCAACATGCAGCCTGTACAGCGTATGCACGCAGAGCTCTAGATGGCCAAACTGAGGCAGATGGAGCAAACGAGCCACGATGTCACCACACTAAAAATCGGTCTCACATCTCATTACCGTACGTGCAGTGTGCATTACATCTTTTACATAAAAAAGAAATGGATATAGTATCATAAAAATTGCTTTGCAGAGAAAAATAAATTTAAAACATACAAAACTATATTGACAACGCATCAAAAACCATACATATTACTAAAAAATAAGTTGGTCACTAGACTAAACACCATACAAATGTAAATACATTTGTACAGAATAAATTTTATGAATTTTTATCTACAAAATAACTTGCAAATTATCGTGATTTTGATACATTTTATATAAATTTTAACTTTATGGGCTTATAAAAAAAATTTGAGTGAAACGATCTCCGATATTTTTTAGTGACGATAAGTTAAGCTTACTATAAACCTTGTATTAAATTTTCAAAAGTTTTTGATCAGCCAATTAAATTTTATAGACGTTTAAAAAAAAAAATTTACAAAAATCGAAAATTTAAATTGTCTATAAATAAGTCAAAATATGTCAAAATACTTTGAAAACTTAACCATGTATATAGAACGCCAATATAAAGATTTGGTGAAAATTTCAAGTTGTTGCCGTTTTTGGTTTTTGAGTTAGAGCATTTAAAAAAAATGTATTTTGTAAAAACGTGATTTTGCTTAAAATTTCCCGGTTTTTCGTAATTTTTTTATCGTTTTTTTCGATTTTTTCAAAAAGTATTGAAAAATTGCATATTTGACTTGCCTAAGTACCATCTACATTTACTTTCCTTTCAGAAAAGTTGCTGTTTAAGAAAATCGAAGCATTTTTACTGCCCCAAAACGTGATGACAGACACAAAAAAAAACACACATCATTGTAAAACCGATAGATTCTATCACTCCGTTCAGAATATAAAATAACAAAAATAAAAGTAAAAGAAAATATATAACATAAATTGATGAAAGCTGCCAGCAAAACAGCTAAGGTCGACTAGAGGTCAGAGAATTGTAAGGCTTAGTAATTAAGATTAACGCTTACACAATTTTTTATTACAACCATTATTAATTTAATATTTACTTTAGTGCTTTTCTGATGGCTTATTTCATTAGGGTGAGACATTAAATGTTCAATTACCGATCTCAATATTTTTCTTACTTTCTAAAAATTACACACCAGACGATTAATTTAATTTTATTAATAATTAGGTATATAAAATTATAGTACGTCACATGAAAATATTTAGTTTGTTAGATATGGTTTTTTGAATTTAATTTCTTAATTATTTTATACTAAATAAATCTTACCAAAATTAAATTACATATATTATATTATTCGTATTATTATTTACTACAAATTTTCTTAGAATAATTCAGTGCATATTATGATAGGTACTATATTTTCGGGAACGTTGTACTGCATTTGTTACTGCTACTCATAAGTATTGAATTTTATTTCTATTTTATAACTGGGTAGTAATTTTAGGTTGGGGCATAATATATGAAAATGTTGAAAATACATTTTGACTGCTGCATTTGTCACATAAAATACAATATTTAACATATTTTGTACATGTTTAACAACGAATTAGTATTAAATTCAATTGGCAATTTTTAAATGATACCCGTATAGCATAGGCAACCTAATGGATGTTTTCACGGTAACCGTCGTATAACAGAATTGTCGAGAGCCAAAGTAAAGAAGCTATCTTCACAGACATCTTTTAAAAAGGAACTCTTTCCAGTTCCTCGTTCCTATTGTAAAAACGGAACTCGTTCCCGTTCCTTTACACATTTTTTACGATCTGGTAGTCAATGGTATTTTTTGCGAACAATTTTTAGTATATATTAATATTGCATTATTGCATATTATACATGTATATTACATTATTACTATAGTATACACGATACACCATATTATGCCACACATACAGACATACTATAGGTTATAGCGGCCCTTAGGAGTATAGGACATAGAGATAATATTATAAATTATATTACAACAATCTATTTTTTTTAAAATTCAATTTATTTCCTATTCCAAAAAATGGAAATGAAGACAAAATATTAAATATGTAGTCGACAAAACGTATGATATTGGATGTCAAATTATTTGTACTTAGTTATCATTTAAATTTTTAAACCATTATGGCCACGATTTAAGATATTTATATCTTAAATCGTGATTATGGTATAATTATCACAGTAACATAGTTATCGTTTATATCACAATTATACTTATATTATCCACAGATATATAAAATATTTATTTTACATATCTGTGATATTTTTATACTATATCTTGTATGCTAATCTCAAATTAAATTAAAATATACCAACGATACCTAGGTTGTTCGTTTTACTCACGAATTATAATCATAGTTCATGGTTTTACTATTTACTAATAGCGTTTTCGATTTAACAATAAAAGTGTGCACTGAAATTGAACTGGCACTACACTATTGTGCGGTGCACTATACACTCGTTCATAAAAACCGAATACAAAAAAATGTGATTAATCATGGATTAATAAATAACACATCATAATCATTTTGAACCATGAAAAATAATATTTTACCGCCAATTTATTCGAAACAATAGTAGGTTGTCACTTGTCACACAATCCATTGTTTCTCATTATTAAATTAATTATTATTTATTAATAATAACAATTGTCATTTGTATTTTGTTTGATTGTCTCATACTTTTCCTCATACTCGTGGTCTGTATGTGGTAGAAATTTAAAAATTTTAATATGTCTGATTCCGATACGGAAACATTAGACGTGAGTACTTACTTATAAAATTGGTTTTTAATTTAATTAACAAAACTATTTTTAATTACTAAAAATAACTATCAATACAAAAATATTAAATAATAATTTAAACGAAAATATTCAAATAGATAACGATAACAAAACTCAAATTACCGGGGAAAAATGTTTAATATTTTGACCCCGCAATGGAAAAATAAAGTTCATAGTAATAAAAACACTCACATAATCAGCGGTGCAGAAAGTGCGCACGAGCGTTGCACTGCAATTAAATCGAATATAAAACACTGTACCAGTTCATTGAATATTGGTCAAATCGAATACGTTTATGCACTGAGTGCAAATACTGCGTCAAATTGAAAACGCTATGATTGATGAGGTGATACCAAAATACCAACACTAAAAAATATATTCTAGATAATATTATTATTAAAAATAACTTTCATTTTTTTTTTCATTATTTGAGGAACGGAAATTTTCTTTTAAGTTCCTTAAAAATAGGAACTCTTTCCTGTTCCTCGTTCCTATATTTTAAATATAACGCGTTCCTTCCCAACACTGCTACTTAGGATATATTCAACCGTTTTTACTGTTTAGGATTCATCATTGGTAAAGTGTAAAAAGTGTGCATTTAAAAGCTAAAAATTCAACGATTTAATTTTGATGGTTGTCACCCAAAATATTAGAATGAAATGGATATGATGTGAAGTAGGTGTATCAGATTAATGTTTTGTTCATATGTATGATGGTAATTGAAATTTTGATGGTCATCTATATTCACGTTGGGTTGATATTCAAATAGAAAAAACTGAAGTATGTGAAGAGATTTGTACATATTTAAAGAAGAATAGTTTAATTTCTAATAGAATAATATGATTTCATAAAAACTAAAAACTATTTATATTTAAAAAGATAAGTATAATCCAGTTATCTTACAATCTTTAACTCTTAAATACTATATCTTTTTAGGCATTCCCGAAGGTTTTTCTTAAAATGAAGTTATTGAACTATTAGGAAAAATATTATTAAAAATTAGAAGTAAAGTGACTATTATTGTTTTATAAATCAAAATTCATGATTCATAAGGGTTTCCTGAAAAATATGAGAAATCATCTCTGGTAATATTTTAGCTCTTACAATATTGTAATCAAGTGATTCTTAAAAAATAGATATTGATCAAATATTTAAGTGGAATAATCAAAAATAGTAATATTAAAGTATTTTCTATATATATATATTAGCTTATTTTAATATTTAATAATATACATTATACATAAACAATAAGTTATTGTTAGATTAGGGGTTGGCAACCAGTAGACCATAAGTTTTTGATGAATACTTGAGTTGACCAATAAAATTAATTAAATTAGTTGAGACTGAAAAATTAGTTAAATTTTTAAATTTAAATACTATTATTTTTCTGTTGTTGCTGCCAGTGTGCACAACTTAGCCAATAACGCAGATAATTGAAGAAGTGAGTTCAATCCTCCCACAATCCTTATATGAACCTGCCCAATTTCCTGAAAATGTATATAATTTTTAGTTTTTAATTACATTTAAATAAGTAATTATACATGTATATATATTATGGTATCAATCATTTAAACTATTTGAGGTTTGTATAACCAACATTTTAAGATGGTTTATTATAAAGACAATTTAAAAATTCATTCAATTAAGTTATATTGAAACATTATGTTGTACTTTAACTGATATATCTGATACATATGTACAAATATGTATAGAGTTAAGGATGTTAATGTTAAATAATGTATGTCTTAGTAAAATTTTTTTTAATTTATAAACATAAGAATCACTCTATATGAAACTATAGAAAATTATAGTTTTGAATTTTTTTGATTATGAACTATATGAGGTGTAATTTATACCAAAAGAATAATATATAAAATTATAGTATATAGGAATATACTATAAAGCAATTGGCCAAATATTTTTAAGTAAGGATATACTGATGAAATATATTTTAAGAAAATTACAAGTATGTTGTTGAAATAATAATTATTGGAAAGTAAAAATCAGCTATATTAAATGAAAAAAATTAAATTAAAACAAATTATTTAAGACTTTCAAGTAGTATTCATTTGACTGGTACTTGCGCTGTAGATCGCAAGTTCTAGCATACACACACACATACACACATATATATATATATATAGTAAATATTTCATCAGCCATGATAAATGTGTTTCTACTATAGTTTAATTTTGGTAGACTAATTTTTTACCAATGTAAATTTTAGTTTTAGAGATTCCTTGATTTCTAAATGTTTAGCCACTCTAAAGATGTTCACAATGATGTCTTCAGGAGCATAACCGAGTTTCCATAAATGGGCCATTATCTAAATATATATAACAAAAAATAATTAGATGTTTGAAATTTTTAAATCATATAATATTAATAATGTTTTTCTAACTTTGTATGCCTTGGAAATATTTTGATCAACACATTCTAATAACATTTCTTTGATGAGTAAGGGATGCGGTTCATCGCAAACTTTAAACACGTTAGTACTATCAACATGTTTAAAACCATTCCATGTGGACTGTAAATTGTTTAATGCTTGTCGCATATCTCCCTGAGAAGTAAATACAACAGCTTCTAAACCATCAGCACTATATGACACCTAAATAAGTAAATGTTAATAAAACCACTTGGTTAAAATCAATAATATAATTAAAACAATACCCCTTCAATTTTGCAGACTTTTAGCATCTGTGTCATGATTTCTTGATCGGACAGTTTTCCATACCGCAACATGGCACAACGTGATTGAATTGCTTCAATAATTTTATCACTATTATTGCAGGCAAGAGCAAATCTAGTTGTGTTACTCCATAATTCCATTGTACGTCTAAGTGCTTGTTGAGCTCCATCAGTCATACTTAAGATAAAAACATGTTGTAACTTCAAAATGATTAAATTGATTTTTTTGAAGTATTACCTATCTGCTTCATCCAAAATAATTATTTTATGTCTACCAGGAGGCAATGTGACTTTCTGTTGGGCAAACATTTTGATTTTATTTCGTACTGTTTCAATACCACGGTCACTGGATGCATTTAGTTCTAGTACAGCTTCTTTGAATGCACTACCTAAAAGTATTCTGGCAAGTGCCAATATTGTTGTGGTTTTACCAACACCAGGAGGACCCTAATAACCATAATCCATCATGCATTAGTTACAATTGAAATTCATAAATAATAGTCATAAATTAGATAATAATGACTTTTTTTGTTATACAAACTCACAGCAATAATAATATTTGGCACGTTTCCACAAGAAGAGAACTTTTCAAGCCGCAAGACAGTTTCTTCATTTCCAACAATATCTGAAAATGTTTTAGGGCGATACTTTTCGATCCTGAATTAAAACGAAGAATAAGATCACAACGCACAAGGTCAAAAGTCATGAGGAAATTAAAAAAAAATACAAACCATGGTGTATTCAAATCGTTTTTCACTGTAGTAGTTAGTGAACCAGTGGATCCTTCCGCAGGATCAGTTAAGACCGCCGAAGTTGAAGGGCCTGCTTCAGCATAATCAATATCCATAATTTCCATTTTGTAGTTTGCTAGTAGAAATAGATATAATACTCAAATGGTTTAAACGATAAGGAGTAGCAAATGGATGTGTATTTAAAAAAAATTAATTCAGCATAATATTATCGTTTACTGTTGATTTCTTTTAGTATCTACTTAACACTGTAACCGTGTGAGGTGTACCTACTGTGCGTCGTGCGAATTATTAATATTTAACTTTAATGCTATGAATTCAGAATTTATAATAAAGTAAATTGTAAATTGTAATCATAGAGTAATAATAATATAATATCCACAAAAAACTGAAAAGATAATATCACAAGATAGTCATTATAAAAAAATAGTGAATAGATAATATTATATTGAATAATATTATTCTACGATTGTATTTTGTTGAAAATAGCGGGAAATCATAGGACTATGTATTATAATTTATATTTTAGGTTATTATGTTATCTAGCCACGATTGGTGATTACTGATAACTGATAAGTATGATTAGTATATTATAATATAAATTAAAGTTTTAACTTTAAGGTTTCTGATTAGTGATTTGTTAATATTTTACATTACAGGATACCAGTAATTTTTTTAATATATTTGTACAACCATAATATTATCATGATTTATAGATCATACCTGGGTTTTATCCCGATGTTATTGTTCAATTATTGACAAGCAATGGGAATAGTAAGTTATGAAGTTTTCTTGAACATTTGTATTTAACACTAATATGAGGTGTCATGGTTCACAAGCACTACGGTGTATATGGTCTTATTGTAAGTTTTACAATATTTGTGTACATGTAGCAACTATTATAAGATGTTTTTGGATTGATGTCCAATGATTCATTCAACTGTGAAAAAAGAAATGGAATTATCATTGGAGGAACTGCTTTGCAGAAAAGATACATTAAAAAGGTTTGAAAACTATATTGATAACACAACAAAAACACTTGAAAATTTTACCAAAAAAATAGGATGGTCACTGGACAAAACACCAACCAATGTAACTATACAATATTTCATTGTTTTCTAATTATTTAATTGACAAATGTTTATGGTCTTATTTCCCAAAGTTTCCCTTGTTCTTTCTCCAAATACTCTTAACTCATCTTTCTTAATATGCTAATTACCAGATTTAACTGAATTTTATTATTTGATTTCTTTCAATGATGTAATACTAATGAATTTTAAGAGGCAATTTTAATGAAAAGTATTGATTTTTAAAATGAATTTTTCATTATAAAATTACATTTTTACTTAGTATATATTCAACCATGTTTACTGTTTAGGATTTATCATTGGTGAAGTGTGCATTTAAAAGCAAACAAAAAATGCCGCCATTCAGTTTTGATGGTTGTCATGCTAAAATATTGGAATGGAATGGATATGATTCATTGTATAAAGCATATTGTAGTTCAACATCATCATCATCTATACAAATTGGTGAATTTCTTAATATTATGTTTTTTTTTTTTTTTGTTATACCTAAAATTAAGTGTTAAATTAATTTAGTCATTTAATATTAATTGGTTTATTTACAGTAAGTAATTGTTCAAATAAGCTTGTGTATTGGACACTACACATGTTGGTTGTTAGCTGTTAGGGCTGTAAATAATATGAAGGGTAAAATAAAAGGGTAAAAATTAAATATATTTTTTGAATAAATATATAAGTTTTCAAATACTTATGTGTTACCCTAAAAATATATAATAGCCAAATTTCATTTTTATATTACATGTGTAATTGATGTACCTCCATTTTAAATTAGTTAGTGGTAGCAAGCTAAATATCTTTTCATCCTTCATCCATGATCCATCAATTCATCTTAGTACAATAAACTGTATATTTACATTATTAATTAAGTGTGCTGTTCAGTTTTGTTATACTGATGAATCGTGTATATTTATTTACCCAATTTATAGATGAGAAAATTGATTATATGTTTACCTATATTTTAGTTATAGGGTTTTGAGGTTATCAAATGACAAATATATAATTTTATGTTAAATTTTCCATATATATCAAAATTGTTTACCACTTTTAAGTTTAAGTTATTTTAATTTGAATATATTGTACTGTTCTATTAATATTATTTATATTTTGATACTTATATACTTAAATTAATCTGTTTATTGTTATTGATTACTTAGTTAATCATATTTATTATTTATTGAATAATTGTTAATTAAAAGATTCATTATATTATTTAAAAAATATGTTATTTTTATAATAGACATGAATCATGAACCAGAAAAAAATTTGCAAACTTCTGCAGATTGTACTAAAGATCTCTTACACTTAACTGCTGATGAGAAAAAAGTATTGTACAATAACCTTGAAATAAATGCAAATTCTGATCCTGATGATGCCAGTAAAAATTTAGTAGTGTAATGTTTAAAAATAATAAATATTTTCTTTAATAAAAATAAATTATAAATTAATATTTTTTTCAGCTTGGATTTATTTAATGAAACTAACGAAAAACCCAAAACTGAGCTTGAAATTTTGCAAGAGCAAAGAGATTTAAAACGTAGAAGAGCAGCTTATCGTGGAAAAAGAGTTCATACAGATAGGAAGTCTTATATTGAAGTAGGTTTTATGTACCCATATGAAAATAGTATTTCTAATAATTATTAATTTGATGATTTAGGTTTTAAGAGAAGTAGTTGAAGGGTTAACAAATAGTGTGTCTCACCAAAATGATAAACCTTTATGTGTTGAAACTTCAAGTAAAAATACTAACAGTGTATCAGATAATCGCTGTGTTTATAAGTATGAAGGTAATCGAAATTTTGATGGCCATCCATATACCCGCTGGATTAATATCAAAACAGAAGAATATAACTTATTGAAGTATTGTGAAGAGAAAAATGAAAGTTCACATGATAATACTTCCAGAGTTCAGCATTCTGAGGATTATATTGATTTTAAAAAATTAAGAAGAAGTCTATCAAAATCACGAGGTAGAAAGAGGTCTAGTAGTAGATCAAAATCAAAAAGAACCAAGAGATCTAGATCTCGGTCAAAATATAATGAATTTAAATATGAAAAATCCAAGAGGTCTAAATCCCCATTAAAATCACATGAAACCAAATGTATAAGATCTAAAACACGATCAAAATCTAAAGAAATTTTGTTAAGGAAGTCTAGAAGTCGATCTGTATCTATTGAAAGTAAACATAAAAAATTAAAGAGGCATAGAACTCGATCCAATTCTAATGAATGTAGTTCAAAGAAAAACACTAAACATTCTAAAACTCCATTAAATTTGTTATCATCATTGTCAAATGAAAAAGATACTGATAAATTAAAGTCAAGCAGTAATCATAAAAAGAAAAAAAAACATAAAAAGAAAAAGAAACATTCCAAAAGTCCTAAAAAATCTTATGAGTCTAAAAAAAAGTAGTATTAAAATTATGGTAAAATTTCTATGATGAAAAATGTAAATATCTTCCCATTTCCATCTACTTATCACACATCTTTTTATTGGTATGGCTGCACATCTTGGAAGATCTTTTTGCTAAATTTTAACAAATATGTGATAATTTAGTAATTTGAAGTGTAATCAACTGTACTGTATATAATAAGGTAAAATTAATTTACAGTTTATTTTTAACAAAATTATTATTTTACTTAAACAAACAATATTAATGAATAAAACCATTAATTTGTATCAATTTATTTAAAATGTAAGTTAAACTGTTAATGGTTTGCCATTTCACATTGTATGTTCTATTATTCTAGTGGTCTCCAGTCTTTATAAACTTGCATGATACAATTTAAAAAAAAAAAAAACACTTCAGTATTTCAGACATTTTAAATTAATATTTCTCTTTGATTAAATACTTAAATCCAAATAATTATGTGATTTTTACATAAATAAACCATAACTGGTTACTTAATAATATCGGAAGACGGATTAGCCTGTACATCTTTATAGTTTTCATAATTATATAAGTTATTAGTAATAACTTATTAATAAATAATAATATAAGTTTATAGAAGAGGGTAAGCATATATTTAAATAGCTTTAAGGGTTAGGTAATCATTATAAATTATGTAACCTTTGTATCATCAATAATATTATCGTTACCAATATTACCATCATAGTGTTGTTTTTATGCTGTCGTTAGAAGCAGAACACATTACAAACAGTCTTAGTTTTTCACTAACTGGATACAGAGTACAGACTGATGGGCTCATGTTTCAGGCTGCATTAAATATTTACAAAAGAAAATTATTTATTAAATATTAAGTAGTTTTAAGAAAGAATACAAAGGTTGAAAAATGAAAATCATGGGGTCAACCACATTACTTTTGTAATTTTACTTGACATTCTTCGAGCATTATTTGCTCTGAACTTCATACTTTTTTTTTTTGCTTCCGATGGGAATTATCTTTTTCCATATATATTTAGGTACTTGTATTTACATACATTTTTTTACACTTATACATTATATAGTGTAGTATTAAAAAATTAGTTGTGCTTCAACTTTAAATCGAATCTAGTTCAATATAGTTTACAAGACATGAACATAGCCAATTAAAAGAGATGTTGAGTTATTGTTATTGAAAAAATGTGGGAAACATTTGTGAAGTAACAAATTCGAAAAATGACCTTTCAAAGTATCATCTAGACGAAGTTATTTTTCAGAAAAGTTTTAGTTTTGTTTATATCAGATCATTCCTTCTGGTCAAAAATAATTGCTAAAAAATTAGTCTAATATTTTGAAATAAATATGACTTAAAGAAAATGCTAATATTAAGAACTGCTAAAAATTTCGAGTTTTTGCGACATACTTTTCGAATAATAACAAATATTTAAAATCATTTGAGTACCTATACATCATTATTTTAAAGGAATTTTGTAAGAATTTAAATTTCAAACGATCATAACATTTTTTCTTTTAAGTCTGGTAAAAATTTTTTTATAGCTTTTTGAAGTGTAACTTATGGATAACCTAGTGTTAAAATTTTAAATCCTAATTATAACCAGAAAACATTTTATGAATTTTCAACTACAAAATAACTTGCAAATTAACGCGATTTTTACATATTTTATACAAATTTGAACTTTATGGGCTTATAAAATAAATTTGAGTTAAACGATCTCCGATATTTTTTACATACGATAAGTTTAACTTATAACAAACCTTGTATTATTAAAGTTTCAAGAGTTTTCGGACAGCCAAATAAATTTTATAGATATTTAAAAAAAAAACTTACAAATATCGAAAATTAAAATTGTCTATAAATAAGTCAAAATTAGTCAAGATACTTTGAAAACTTAACCATGTATAGAAATAATCAATATAAAGATTTTGTTAAAATTTCAAGTTTTTGCGATTTTTCGTTTTTGAGTTAGAACATTTAAAAAATTTTATATTTATTTTTGTACCATCTATATTCACTTTCCTTTCAGAAAAGTTGCTGTTTAAGAAAATTGAAGCATTTTTACTGCCCCAAAACGTGATGACAGACACAAAAAAAAACACACATCATTGTAAAACCAATAGATTCCATCACTCCGTTCAGAATCTAAAAATAGACATTTTGTTATAGCTTATAGTTATAACTTTATAAGTGTTAACAAGTGAAATAAAATTAAGGGGTTTTTTTTTTGCAATGTCTAAAAAAGTATTGGATGAATTAGCAAGTAAGCCAAGAAAAATACAAATTTTGTTATAAGTGAAATAAATTTAACGATTTATTTTTTCCACTCATGATGCCCCTCGGCTCTCCTCCCCATTAAAAATTCCTGTCTACGCCACTGATAGCTAATATGACGTTTTATAAACTATCAAACTACATCAATATCGCAAAACTGTTGTTCGTACAAGGAACAACGTCGTACATGTAAACAATAATAACCAAGAACCGACCACACGTCTACACGAATAATATGTAGTTATGCACTATACCTTATACTATTTGCACATATTAATATGCAGCGTGACATTATTTTTATACGCTGCTGCAACACCATGATATTAAATATATATATATATATATAGTGTATTATTATATCGTGCGCATATAAGTATTATGCGCCAACTGTTATCATCGACGATAATTACTATTGTACTAAACACGCATGTATGTAGTCGAACGGAGAAACAATTATACAATTTTTAACTTTTTTACATGTAATGTGGTTATCATCAAATACACAATAAAAAGGGTTAACATTTCATTGACTACACTGCAAGTGATAATTTTTGTATATTTTATCAGAAACTAGGAAAATGATATATTATAGGACATCACGCGTGTTTTCGCTGCTGTCGGTAGTCTAATTACTTCCACGAGGGCACACACACAGGTATGCGATACGCCAACGAAATAAATGAATAATGGTCTTATTAACGCGTGTCGTCGAGTTTACACGCGTATCAGTGGAATAAAGTACAATTAAATAATCAAAGGAAATGGGGAAAAATCGTCAGATAATACTTTACCTATACATCAAAACAATGTTATTTTTCGCACTCAAGACGTGCGCGATACGTAATTCGATGACAGCTGGGACGTACTGCCTATATACGACGTAAACACTAAACAGTACCTTATAAACAAGCGTATGATCGCTTTTTTCGGCCCACACAGTCGACAATATGTATGCGTTTCAATTGTACGTGGTCGTGAGGATTTTAGGAATTTGCGAGGCCGGCATAGATGGAAGTTTCCTCAACACGCTGTACGAGAGATTCAAAGAAGAATCAAAACCACCTTCTCATCTCACTCCGGGTAAGGGTCACGAGATTTAAAAGTATCTGAACAAGTGTATCCAGGTAATAATGGTGCATCCGCGCACGCGACAACTATCCTGGAGAGGCTTGTACTTTGTTGTGCTGTTCTACGCGGCAGTATACAACATATTGCGTTGATTAACGGATCATATTATATAGACAATTACACATTCACTCTGTTAATCTGAGAGTTCGGCAAGAACAACGTCCGCGTTAGAACTTAACGAATATTATCTGCAATAATTGAGTCGCGTAAGAGACGTTAAGCTTATCATAAGTTATTGTGTAACTCGTGGAGTTCTCTGCTCAATTCACTAGTCCGCGGTGATAGCATATTTCAACCAGCAACATGGTTTTAGATAGATAGGTAATTTGTATTCGTATGAAAAAAATATTGTCCTATATCAAATTTCCATGTTATGTAATTGCAATTCGCATGTCACAGTTGTGTACCTACATATATTTTAATTAAATTAGTAATATTAATAAATTCAGTATCCTGTACATAAGATAGATACTCGCTTGTACTTTAAAATTGCAGTCTATAATACATGTTATTATATTGCAATAATTAATTTTCTGGCTTACTGTGTATTGTTTAGAAGAACTTAGAATTATCTACATATGTTTTGGAAAAATAATAATATCAAATGTCTTGTTACAATACCCCTGAATTTTCGTGTATGGCATTTCCGTCACAGAGAAAACCACAAGTAAATGGTATGCACTTTCTATATTCCTATACGTACCATTATAATCTCTATATATAAAGGAAAGTATACTTTAACAATAATCAACGTAGAGCCGAACCTATTTAAGTTATCGAATTGAAATTTTGAGGATAGATTATTATTATAATTTCAAGTTCCACTAAGAAAAGATTTTTCAACATTTTGATTTTAAGAGGTTGAAATCAGCAAAAATGAATCCCTATTTCCTTTTATCACGGAATCACGCGTGAACGACTATATCGATTTCGCTAATTATTTTTTTGTTGTGTTCGTAATTGTCAGAAGAAGATTCTTGCGAAGAAAAAAATTAAGAAAGTTGCACGGGTGTTACTAATTCAAGCTATAAAGGGTGATTGATGTTTTGATCGTCATAGGGACTCGAAACTTTTACCGAATAATGTATACTATCCATTATAAAAAAAAAAAAAAACATAAAAATATTACCTTGATAACCGATAATTAATAAAAAATATACCAAAGTATTAGGTACCAGGCTAACCAAAAATAACTAGGCTTTAAAAATATAAGGTGGTATTTCATAAAAAACTATGACCTGACCAATACTGCCCAGTGTGAAATGAAGTATACTTATATATATATATACATTAGCTACAGCCGAAATCACTTGGTCGATTCATTTGAAACTTTAATATAATAAATTTTATAGTAAATTGAATATACATTGACCATTTATTAGTGCATTTGAAAACAATTTTCGAAAATATTATTTTTAAAGATTGAAACCCAATAATTTCAAAATTGATACAAATTGTTATTACTTTACTACTACTAAGACCTACTTAAGAAATGCAATAGGTCTAAATAGGCTTAATGGTCTAGCTTTATTAAATATTTACATTTCACAAGGATATAAAAATAATCCTTAAGCTTAATAACTAATTAATATATATAGAGATATTTTTTAAACAATCTTTCTTAAATTTTATTTAAATAGATTAAACAGTATTTAATATTGCCAGATAACAACAGTACATACATTATTTATACTTAAAGCCAGCAAAGACGGATAATTAAGCTAGTTATTTAACCGACTTTCTTTTTATTTACATGTTTAGTCCACGTGTTAAAATTGAATTCATTCTTATGTTGTACTTTATCTTCTAAGTTGGCTTTCAATATTATTTTCTACACGGGTAACAATAGGTATTTATGTTTTATGGATGTTTCTTTTGATATTTTTTATATGACGTCATATTGTTCTATTGAGCTTGTGTCGGTCTTACAATAAATACATGAAAAACAGTTAGGCCTTCAATAACAAAGGTTTTTATTTTTAATTTAGATTTTAGTATGGTTTTAAATATTTTTATAGTTTTTCGAATTGTTTGATAAAATACGGCTAAAGTACAATCGTAGCTTGTGGCATATTCACTATTTCAGAGTTATTCTAACATAAAATTTATTTTTATATTATTATTAATTATTATATCTGTGAATTACATTTTAAAACTACTGTGTTTAAAATGTTATAATAATATTATGTATTTGTATTGTTGGTTGTAAATATAGTAATTAGTTCTCTACCGTTCAAGTATGATGTCGATTGTTACATATCGCGTCCTGTTATAATATATATAAGTACATGGATTACGCGCGTTGACGCAGTCCAATATTTATAGAATTGGAGATCATAGGGATTAGTTTTCCTCTTGTTTCAAGTTTATAGATATTTTATATAATATAGGTACAGTTTGTATATTATATACCTACTCGATACTGTTAAAGTGGATTTTAAGTGAACTGCATGTATATAATATAATAATAAATATTTAACTAAAATCAATGGGTATTTATTTTAAAATCTGAAAGTCAATTATACAATATTATATGTATATTGTTATTTCGTAATAAACGATAATATATTTTTACTTTTTAGCATTACTTATATTGTATTTATATTAAATTAAAACTAACTAAATACTTCAAATAATTTGACTAAAAATATAAATTGTGGCACAATAGTATTATATGACGTATATGAAGTTAAAACGTCTAAAATATGAAATTCAGATTTGAATTTTATTGGTTTCATATTGTACGTGATGAGTAACACAATTATTTGTGACTTGAGTGATGGCCCGTTTTCTCTATCCACGGGTTATTTACTTCATAGTATTGACTTTAAACATGAAACGGAGAAATTAAAAATTTAAATAGTTATTGGTGAGCGTAAGTGAAAGGGGGTGGGGATGAAGTCTTTTAAACTTATATTGTAAATGGATGATCTGATGATATGGCCATGAATAATTTCTACTACATACGATAATAATATCTTGTATTATATTATACCACCAACATGTGTCCCACGAGGGTTTACTGATTTAAAATGGTGGGGTAATTGGGTTTTCATTGTTCCTGTCACTTTATAATAAGTATAGTAAATCTTCAGCGGGAAATTTAGTTTTACGTAATAATATTATTAATTATATTTTATATAATAACAATAACAACTTCATATCTACAGTATTATACTGCTTAATGAAATCCCTCGTGACATCTATCCTGAAACGCCCCCCCCCCTAGCACGTCATGTTCATGCGCACGTGTCACATGTCTAGATTGCTATAAGTAGAATTTTGTCTCTGTAAAATAGTTTAAACCTCGACAAACTATCACTATTTAAATATTATATAAGTTACATTACTTTAATACTATATCTACGGTAGATGTGATGTATTCAGAGTTTTATTTCGAAGGGGAGAGGTACTAAAAGTTGCAACTTTCTCAGTCACCCTTATAAATTCATCCCTGACTTACGTCATTTTCACAGTTTAAATACGACAATATTTTATTATTCATATACATTTTTTAGCTATTATTTAATACTACGGTTCGGCTCTATGCGGATTGTGGGGCCATATTTATACAAAGACAAATGGAATATTTGCACTGGACACTTTCCTTTTTATCATTATTTCTCTCGAAATTATAGCTGATTAATAAAGATAGGATAAAATATTATAATACACATCAAGTTCATATCGTACATAGTTCTTAACATTACAATTTTATGATTCAACCCACAAAAAATGTATACCATATACCATTATTTAAAAAAAATATTGTGCTTGCAATTTTATTTCAGCCTTGAAAGAAATATAGATTTGGGACCCAAAATTGTAAATTATACTATAGGCCCATGCATTGGTAAATTTGGCTCGACGGTTCAGTTTATACAATGGAATAAACTTGAATCGATTAATCGATATACATTATGAAAATGGTGTTCATCAGTGATCGGTATAAAGTTATAGCTACACGTAATATATTTGGGTGGTTCACACAGATTTTGCAACAACATTTTGTTATCGCTTGTCGTAAACGTATTAGATATCGACTGTATCAAGTATTATTCATGTAACACGAAAACAATGTTCTTTTTTTTTACTCGTAGTTCATACTAACTATAAATTAAATATTCACAATTTAAGTGTAAACTATGAATGAAAATATTTTAATATGTCGGTTGATTGTGGATGTGTACCAAGAGTGTGCCTTCCATTAAAAGTACTTTGCGTAGATTGGATGGATATAGCCTATAGTAGTTATGTTCAGTTATTAGTAGGTAACTGCAGCACCATTTGCGTATTAACGTCTTACAGGGTCATTAAGAACGTAGAGAGCCAGCAATCCGAAAAACGTTTAATATTATAAACACCAATATACTGCTCGGCGAATGGCATAGGTGACGAATCTCTGCAGGGTGGAATACTACTGATTTGAATACATTATCGTATGCAAAAATATTAGAAAACTAGTGTATATCAAAGCCTGCAAAGTGCAGTGACATCGGCTTAAAAAATAAAATAAATAAAATAAATAAAAGTTCAATGAGTATTCAACATCAGATTAATTTCATTTTTATATTTTATCTATTTATGTGGACAGATATGTATCCGGAATTGAATTCACGGTTATATCAAGGAGATATCATGCTACCCATTTCCAGAAATGCTATACTGTCGGATTATTACAAATGGCCGAAAGCAATTGTTCCGTACATAATCCATAATAATTTTAGTAAGTAAATCAATGATTGATCTAACACAGTTTAATTATATCCGAGATAAAATTTTATCTCGTTATATTTTGTTATTTAACGCTTAACAGTTAATAATATTTTTCATTCATTCAAATGTATTTAGAGTCGAAATAATTTGAATTAGTTTTCTAAAAAAAAAGTGATCCAATAAATGCAATTGATACCTATTTTCTTAATATAAGTACAATTTTATTATAATGAATAAATGAAAGCTTATAAAATAATTATATTGTTTTATTCAATTTCATGGTAGATTTCATGGTTCAGTTTTACTTATAATATGTAAATGACTAAACTAGATGTTGGAAATCGAGATGACTTCAATTATATAGTAATGAAATGATGGCTGGTTCATGAGCAATGTTATCACATTAATATAGTATTTTCGGAGTAAATAAAAAAGCAGGGATTTAAATTCAGATTCTTTCCTAATGACGTATAATAGTATGTTCTACATCATTTTCAATACTGTATTTGATATGATTACTTTAAAGTTACATTCAAATTAAACAAAACGTCGGTAAATTTGGTTTTACTTGGACATGGTGGATTAAATGCCAGGTAAAATAGACAGATACTGAGATAATTTGGGTGCCTACCTAATAATTGGTTTTTAAATAGATAACTTACTAGTAGTAAAAATTTGGTAGACCAAAAATAAATTTTACATCATTATATGAGCATCGTATTTTCCAGTACGAATAGAACTACATTATTTCGCTGTCCTAAAATATTGAAAAGTAATTATAGTATATAGTTGTAGTGGGCCGATCGTAGGTCAAAGTCAAAAATGAAAACGAAAAAAAAATAATAATAATAATAACTAATTGACTATTGCATGCGGTTATCATATACTCGACTACTATCGTAAACTACGTTAATCTCTATGGTATATAGTCGGTGTCTAGAGCTGTACCCGTTTAGAAAAATTAGAAGAAAAAAAAAAGATTCATTATACAAAAAAATTATCGTTTTGCTTGCACGCTATACACGCAAACGCAGCGCTGGACGAGCGATCGAGGATCCGGATGGCCATGGATGCGATCGAATCCAGGACTTGCATGCGGTTCGTCGACAAGAACGACGGCCTGTCTGCCAGGACCGTGCAGGACCTCGGGCACAACGATCACTTGTACATAGTGCGCGAGCGGAAAAGGGGCTGTTACGCCATGATAGGGTACCATCAGAACATGGGGTCCCCGCATATGATGAACTTGGAAGCACCACCGTGCATTGTCCACCAGGGTACCGTGCAACACGAGTTGCTTCACGTGGTTGGGCTGCTGCACGAACAGGCTCGGAACGACCGCGACAACGCTGTGACCATCTACTGGGAAAACATCGATCAAAGTAAAAGTTTTCTTCGAAAAATCACTATTGCAATAGTATATACAATAT
Organism: Chaitophorus viminalis; assembly: GCA_025469195.1. Classification (NCBI taxonomy): domain Eukaryota; kingdom Metazoa; phylum Arthropoda; class Insecta; order Hemiptera; family Aphididae; genus Chaitophorus; species Chaitophorus viminalis. Next base: position 183,462 of record JAIPRK010000264.1, on the reverse strand, counting down.
AGTCCTACTATCACCGCGATAATATTGCGTAGTTTCGTCACGAGGCATATACGACGGTGTACTATAGGAAAATTATCATTTTCTTTGTGTGTTCATATACAGCGTACTGGCCCGACTTCCGCAAAGTGCCCGATAACGTCACGACTTCATTCGGACTGCCCTATGACTATACCAGTGTGATGCATTACCCACGATACGCATTTTCGAAAAATGGCAAAGAAACCATCGTGGCCAAGGTAATATAGTTATGGACAACGTTTTCTGTTATTAAACTGCGAAAGTCATCAGGATTTCGAAGAAAATTGCAATTATTATAGTATTTTTTTGTATAATGTCCTCGAAAATAAAATGTCAATAATATTAAAAAAAAAACAATTTTTTTTACTTTTTAAAAACAGTTCAATTGTTTTTAAAACTAAAAATAATACTTGCAAAATATCATTAATTGTATAATACCTATAAATGTTGAAAATTAAGAATTATTTTTTTTACCGTAAACCAAAAGATTATGGTAACGGCAGCTTCGTCGTAAAAAATATTGTCACAACGCAATCGTACAATACTGAACGAAAAGATTCTTAACATAATCCATTCTTATAACTACACTTGATAAATTCCGTAAACGTCGATATACATTTACATTACTTTGGTATGGATTTTAATTTTTAATTCAGATTTTAGATTGACCATTTGTTGGTCCAATTCTTTTACAACCAATTATTTACATTAATTATAATTAAAATTATTATCAAACGTATTTTGGTTTTGTAATTTTTTTTTTCAAACACTTCCGTAAAAGATTTAATTTAATCTTATATCTATTTACTATTCCGATATTTATTATTCATCTATAATAAAAAAAAAAAAGTTTGGGAACAAAATATTGACCTTTTTGATAAACTTTGTGCAACTTAATAATCTGAATAATACAATATTTTATTTCCTAATAGTACCTAATAGTAATAAAAGTTAATTTTTCTGTAATTTGACTTGGGCATATAGCCAAGTTTTGAAATCAGTAATAACTAGATCTTATTATTTTAAAATCTAAAATGAGAACAATTTGTGTACAAATATATATGTAATTTTATCAAAAAATCGTAAATTATTAAAAATAATATAATTTTGAATGATACACTTAATACGTTTTATTTTGTAATTATGTACTAACAATGTGATTTCATAAAACTTCATACACAGCTAGTATTAAATTGAACTTTGGTTGGTGTTAAACTACGAAATCAAATTACCAAGCACTTAAATAACATTGCACAGTACATATATCTGTTTTATTTATTTACTAAAAAGCTATGAAATTTATTTTAAATTATTAATATGCAATACCAACTACATAATTACACTTGAATGTAGTTTATATCTACATAAATATATAAAAAAAAAAAATATAAGGTAACTAAAACATATGTCTTGGTTTTTAAATTTTTAAAAATTTAAAAATTAAACATAAGAAAATAAGAATTTTATTTTTATTTTTTTGTAATTTATTTAACTTTTTTTTAATCACTTACCTATTTCAAAATTAAAATTAAAAATTTTGTATTATAGAAAAATAAAATAAATTTTTTAAATTTGGTGCTTTTTCTCTTATAATTACATTGTAAATATTTTAATTATTTGTATATTAGACCGCGTGAATAATAATAATTACTACTTGACTTTTTATTGTATTAGCGCGTCATTATATTGTACCTAATACAGTCTTTGAATTTACATTATATACATACATTTACATTTGTTATCTACATATTTATTTTTTATACTGATTGGAATATATTTTAATACATGATACATTTTCAAGTATGACCCAAGTATGGCATTGGGACAAAGAACTGGAGCTACAGTTAATGACTTGCGAAAAGTTAATGCAATGTACAACTGTAACGGAGCCAGTATGACAACGAACACCAATACTAATACTAATTCAGGCGAATACCAAGGTAATTCGTTTCATATTTTTTAGTTTAGAAATGAGTGACGTATATACTCATATTATTATAAGTTAATTTATTCGAGTGATTAAATTTGACGATAAATGTTTACTATATTGTGTTTAAAATTTAAATGTTCATACCTACCTATAATCTTCGTGTTCAACAGTCATAGATAACCTATTGATTTTTAGTAAAAAATTATCTTTAAAAAATGATCTTTGGTCAGATTTGTGAAAGTTATCCAACACAATAACTTATTAATGAACATACATTTTTTAACTTCTACAAATTGTATTCATATAGGTCAAATCAAATGTATTTTATTTATGTACTATTTTCTCTGTAAAAATATAAGTTTAAAGGAAAATAGCATTACATTTTGATCAAGTATTATTTGTACCATTATTATTATTATTAACAAATAAATCAATAAACGATATAAACGATTTAAATCTGTCATTATTTGATTTCATGTAAAGTTAACTCATTGAGTAATAAAGAGTATTTCTATGGGGCCATAAGTATTTATAATGACAATACGACTCTACAGACGGAACATTGAACGATCAGTTTGAATAATAAATAGATGTAATTATTGTATAATTTGTAAGTTGTAATAGTTTTTATTCAAAAATGATATAAGAATTTAAGAAAAATAAAATAGTTCATTTTCAATAATAAATAATAATAAATAAAAATAAATAAATAAATCAATAATAATTCAATATAATTTATGAGCAAAAGTTGAAATAATCAAGAATTATTTTTGGTAAAAATTAATTTATACTTATTTCACTAACGTCAATGTTGAATGTAACAAAACAAGACTGAAGACGTTAGATGTCACGGGAAACATTTGACATAGAATACTTCCTTTATCGTTGACGCCGATGTATATGTACTGATCCGAAACGTAATTTTATTGATAATAAAAGTAATCTTATTATTTATTCATATTACGTGGCCATAATTTAATATTTAAAATTTTTGTTTTAATATTTTTATGTACCTAATTAAATATTTCTACATTGTAGTACATAACATTAAAACAAAATAATGGTTTTTACTGTTTAAAAAACGTCATATACAAATTCGGTCAGTGATCATGCATATTCATGCTTGTAACTTGCTATATTATTGTAACAAATCAAATTTTATTATAGTTTCCAAAAAGAAAAATCGATATAATCGTAATTAAATAAGCCTTCATAAATTATTATTTAGCGGGTAATGTAAGTTGTAACACATTCTTATTTTAAAATTAGTTTTTAAGAGTCCTTTGTACTCCGGATTGTAACCAGTTTTAACTTCCTGATAAATTGTGCAAATGCCACGTACGAAATCGATTCGATCGAAAAAACAAAAAAGTAGAAAAAAAAAATAAGTTAACATAATTGGAACTAAAATCTAAACATAAGTTGCGTATAATTATTTGAATAGAATTATTAAAATCCTTTCACTGAGTTCCTGTGGAATTTACACTCATCCGTTCAGTACACGAGGTCTGATGTCAGCGTAAAGACGTAATTATTATTGCCATATTAAAAGATACGAATTTTCGGAAGGATTAATTTGGCATCGTTTTCATTTGCACCTTCGTCTTGAAAAAGTACGGCAGGAATATCAGTCGTCCATCTCATCACAATGCATTACTTTCTGGATTACGCGGGCGGTAATAAGAGGCGGAGTATTATTATATTCATCTGCAAAAACTTGGAAGACTCGTGATTATATATTTACAAAAAAAGCATGATGGTTTAAAACTCAATGATAGGTTTGTTACCGTCCGATTCTCAGAGTAACAAATGTAAAATAAATCACAATTTTATATCAGATAATCTGTAGTTGATCAGAAGTATATTATATTCAGTGATCGCTAAATCGAATACTTGCCTGTCAAGTGTTAAGTGTTGAACGTAACCAGTTGAAAATCATTAGTCTCTAGTACCAATTGTATACGTTTGAGGAAATTTACTTCAACAGGTTCGTAAGATAAAAAGGAGATAATAGTCAAATTAATATGTGTGTGCTGACGGATCTTCTGTAACCGACTACTAAAGGATTTCGATTTATAACAAAGTTTTGAGATTCTTCAATATTGATGTTCATCGCCAAGTATAGAATCCTGAGTAGGTAGGAAGTAGGTGTCTAGAATGGCAGGAGTAAAATTTAATATTGATATGTGGCAGATGTTATAACGATAATTTTATTTTGGAAAACTGCAACAGTAATGTTTTTGAAAATAATTATTGTGTAAAGTATCTTTTTTTGTCTTTAACCCTCGTATGACATGACTTATGAACATGGAGAATTATAAATATAAACTAATTAAAATATATATATATATATATATATGTATTTGCACTTCATCATGAAAAACATAGAATATAAAACTAAATATTGTTTTTATTGATCACTAGACGTTTCAAGTGCAAAACGCGTATAACTTTAGTAAATGCAATAAAATATATGACAAAAATAAAACGAGAAACTGTGAAAAATAAATTAAAAGTTTTATTTGTACATCTATACGAGTCAAAGCACTTCGAGTAGAGGATAACATTTTTCTACAGACAGTTGATTAATGTTTTGAATGTCGGGTATCTGAACATAATATGTCAAATTGTCAAATGTCCGATACTGCATAAAAACGATGACAGCAACTCTGTAGAATATTATTTTTTTGTTGAGAACACATTCTTATGAGTGCCAAAGTACCTACCTAATAACATTTAATTACATTAATAAGTAATATTAAATGTATATTATGTATTTAATACTTCATGTTTCTAGATTATGTACATAAATCATATATGATATTGATACATTTTATTTTAACTATAGTATGTTGTGTACAAAGTAAATCACAAAAATTAGTGGTTGTCTTATTAGTTTCAATATTTATCTAGTTTTTGTATAAAGTTTTGAAATTAATCAAAAAGAAAAAAGAGAAAAGATGAATGCTAGGAGACTCGATTAAAAGTTGATATTATAGTATTTTAAAATTGTACGTACTATAAACCGTTATAAAGTTACAAACGTTATCTTACAAAAGTAATAATTTATAATAATAATACAATTATGAAACTATTTTACAAGATCGAAAAAAACACCCTAAATCAAGGTAAGATGAATACATTAAACGAACTACGATGTAGCACCCATAATAACATTATTTAGTTGTGCTATTATGCTAAGAATAATTATTATTTGAACACTATGACTCTTGGCTATGTGCATAAAATGTATAATAATAACTTGAGTATCACCCACATCACTTGTCCTCATGATTCATATTTGCTAAAAATAGTATCTAGTTAACTACACGTGTTAAATGCAAATTACCAATAATATCTTGCAGCTAAAAGGTGATCTACGAATGTATAAGTGGATACATTTACAAGTATATTATCAGTAAAGATTGAGTTTTTAATTTATTTAATTTAGACTTTGAAACGCTTGGTACTTGTATTATATATAAGATTATATCATTAGCAAAAAAAAAAAAAAAAAACAATTTTTACTATTTTAAATTTTGGAAATTTCATAAATGTAATTGTTTTTTTTTTTTTTTAAACGGCGACCCATACTTATTTATACATAGATCTAAAAAAATATATATGTATATTAATTTACTTCCAAAGTATTAACTATATGCATAAGATGATTGTTTCAATGTACTTACTTAGTTCATGATACTTTTAAGTCTGCATCGAAAAACGAAATCATCAAGACGCAGAATATATAGGTACTGTTGGAGCGTATTCAGTATTCCCATTTATGAGGAGGAGAAAGCTGGTAATATTAACGAATATAAAGATGTAAACCACTGTGAAATTTTGTTTTAAAGCAATATTGCACTCAACTGGCATTTTATTAGATTAAGAGATAGATGTATTATTGAAAATCGATTTTTGGGCAGTACAAAATTTAAATTGTTTTACGATTACATTGTGGAGATAATCTGTGACTAGTGTAACAAATGGAAAACAAATTATAATATTATACCAGTGAACAGTGTGTATTTTTCCTTACGGATCGATATAAAAATGGAAAACATTTCTTACACTGTATTGTTTTGAAGGTGTTATGATAAAAAATAAAAAAAACATAATACTCATATGTTTCACTACAAGTTTTTGTCATTAAAATAACAAGGAATAAATAAATACCGTATTATAATAAATATCTATAACTAAATAATTACAAATTTATAAATGTTGAATGTTGATAGATAAATGTATTCTTCCAAACATCATGATATTCGTGAATAACTTCAACAAGTGTGATATACTTAATTAATAGTTTTGTACAAACTTCACAAGCGATACGGTAAAAGGCAATCTTATTTCAAATCTTCATTGTTTACATGTTATTAAAAAAGTATAATTTATTCATAACTATGTATACTCTGTACATGTACAAGTAAAATATATAATGTATGGAAGTAAATTTATATACCTTTTTTTCTCGCCCATAGCTATTTTATTATTCTTTCGATTATTTATACTTTTGGGTTCCAAGTGAAATAAGAAATTTATTGGTTTTACTATGATGTCGCATGATTTTTTTTTAATCTTAATTTTTTTCTATGTCTGTGTACACAATTCGACTAGAAAGGTCACTCTAATATGATATTTCATTTAGTTGATACCTACTGCAGGTTAGTAATTTTTAACATATCTCAACCGTTATTCAAAGTTTTTTGAATAACTTAGAAAAACAGTGTATAAATTGCAACAATTAGATTATCATATTAGTTATTCTAGCTTGAAACATTTATATGAGTCCTAACTCCTAATAATAGCATTTTATAGACATTTCAGGATTATTTTTGAAATATTTAAATGACAATCATGCTATTTCTGAGCCCTTAAAACTGTCCATTAAAATTAAATCTACCTTATTAAGAAATTTAACTCTACTTTATATCATTCATCTTTATAAATATAAATCCAAACTCTTTCGGTCAGAATATTTTCTTCGAGAGTAATGGGCGTTGGTATATTGGTTTAAAAATTAAAAGGCTAATACAATAATATCTTTCACCCACCTTGGGTATATCATCCAACCTAAGAGTCTCACCCTTTTTTCCACTAGTTTTGATTGGGATAAATAATATGTGTTATATTGCTGTAATTCGAGATCCTGTCAGTGACTAGAAGTGTGGCATCATAGGCGGCATTTGGGGGGTCATAAGGGGGCAGTTGCCCCACCAAAATTTTTTTGGGGTGACAAATGTATACTTTTGCACCCCCTAAAAAAAAATTAACGAAAAAACCTGTTATTTTAATCTTTTATTGATGAACACCGAAAAGTTGAATTTAATTTAAAATAATTAATGATATTCCCTCTGTAATTTTAATTTCTGATGTAAAACAAGAAAATAGTTTTTGGAATTCCAAATTTGAAGCTGATTAAAAGAATAATAGAATTTATTATACTCATGTTAATTGAATAATCGAGTATTGATAAAATTGTTTTGTAATTTGCTGTTAAGTAATTCTTTACGATTTCGTAAAGAATTACATGGATATAAGTTAATGTAAAATGTGAATTATTACTCAAATAATCAAATATTCATACCCCAAAATACAAGTTATTAGTTTGAAATATCTCCTAATATTTTAGGTTATATTTTAAGATAATTATACTTTAATTTAGTAAATTAAGTCAAAAAAATTTTTTTACTGAAGTCAAAATTGGTAAAAATGCACTCCAATAAAAAATTAAATCAAGGTTGAAATTTTATTTTGGAAAAATTGGGATATGAAAGTCCATTTTTCTGGGTTATGGTAATTAATTTTTTGCCCCCCCCCCTAGAATCATTCCCAAGTGCCGCCTATGTGTGGCATAATAATTGAAGGCTACCATTCGGCAAACGAACAATCACTTTGCAGTTTGCCATGCTATACCCAAAAAAAGATAAATATCTACCTAATAAATAAATAAATAAATATATATAACATTGGTGATGAACTGATGAATCATGGCTACGCGTAAAAAATGCTAAATGGTAAAACAAAACGGTTAACCATATCGAGTACTTAATGTAATTAACAATTTAAATCGTTTAAGCTTGGTCATAATAACAATGACTTATTCATTGAGGTCAAATTATTTATACGTAGTTCAATGGTGGAGTGGTAATAATTAAGAAATTCTGGTTCACACAAAACATGGGCTTTTATTATACGACCTAAACGTCCGCTTGCAGGACTTAATGATTTAAGGAATTCTTAGCATGTAAATGTAACTAATTATTAAAAACTAATTAATTATATATTCGGAGTATAGTTGCTTTCATCACTTAATATTGGATATTTTTTTAGCCACCAGTATCGTAATATTATGTATACCATTTGTAACCAATAATATAAATATAATAATATATTATATATTATTACGAATTATAATATCATCGTAAATCGTTGATATGATGGTACAAGTAAGAATACATTAAAATTATAACTGTTGGCCGCTATTATACAATATCAGTATTGTAAAATGTAAAGTATTGTAAATTTAACGGAAAAAATTATTTTCATAGTATTCATAACACTTGTTCTAACACTTATTTTAACAATATGTGTAAAGCAATAATGAATTATTATATTAAGCATTTAAGCTGTATTATTTATCCTAATTCCTAACTATAAAATTGAAAAAAGTGTCAAATTGATTCCGAAAAGACTTTATTAGTTAAGTGATTTTACTTAATTTTTATTTCCTTCATGACTCATGAGTCATGAGTGTTCGGGTTTTTCCTACTCTTTTGATTTTTAACACATCAAAGTGTTGCGCTTGGTTGGTGTTTTTCTACTAATTATGTTAATGGAATTTTACCTATAAAGTTACAACTCATCAGCTATCAGTGGTATTACTATTAATATTTAGGACATTTGATAATTTCTCATAAAAATATTACAAGTATGATGAACACTAACGAGTGACGGAGAGGACTCAGGACATATTACATATTTACATTAGTACAATTACACCTCAGGTTTTCTTATGAAAACAATTGTAAGTATACCTAATTTGAAACGGTATTATAAGTTATATACATTATATAATATGTAGGTATCACTGTGCAAAACAATCCATTTCTAAATAAATCGGTATGGGTATTGGACAACATATAAAATTAATACAAGTATTGTACAATTGGACAAAAACTTTAAGTTGATAAATTTCAATGACTCAAAAAAATTTCTGACTATATTCTTAGCAAAGTTAGAAACTCTACAGATTTGTAAATAATAGTCCAGAAAGTCATATCGAATTAATGTTATCTTATTTTTATAGTACTTTTTATAATAGCGGGTGCCAAAAAATTATTTTATAAACATTACTCAAGCGATATTGTAATAATTAACTATTTTATCATAAGCTAATATTCAAGAATGACTTAATTTTATTTTAGTGATGGTTAAAATAATCGACTCTAATATAGTTTTATTATTATTGTTAGACTACTAAATTATTTACTATCGATTAGAAATGAAAACTGGTAAGTACACATTTATGATGTTTAATATATAATTTTAAAATTTGAAATACAATGAGATTTAGTATTTACACGTGGACCACTATTATCATAAATGGCTTTTTTTTATAATGATTAATATAAGATCTCAGTATCGTTAAATTGGCTCAAATTGAAAATATGTGTGTTTAAATGATATCACTACACTATGTACTTATATTTAATAAGTTCTATTACACCGTGTGATTGGAGTTTTCTTAGATTTTTATTATTATTTGAAATAGTATTTCATAAAATAAGTTATAAATATTATTGTTCATTCTAAAAACTGATTAATTAGTTAATTATATATATTTGTTTATTATTATTATTATTATTATTATTTGATTATTATACTATATTGGCTAGTATTTTGACTAACTAAGTAAATTAAAGAAAATACCTAATAAAACTGATTTTAACTATGAATGAAAATAATATATTTATTTGTACAATTATCAAATATAGATTTTATTTGGAGGCACCAAGTTTAATTTATAATTTAATCTTCTACATTTTAATATCATAACTATTACTTCGCAATTCACTTTTATAAGAATTTTGTAAATCTGATACTAATATTATATTATTAAAACTGTATTCATTTTAGTCTTATATAAATTACAAAAGTAATAATAAGCCAATATAGTCAATAATTGCGCTTATTATTCAGCATTACCAATTATTCATAAATACATTCTATTTTTATATTTCTGGTAATTTTAATTTTTGGCACCATATGATGAATTTCAAAATCATTTAGGCAGATGGCCAGTAGGGCCTATAGGGATCCCGAGGTCATAACCTAAATAGGAGTCATTTATCTCTAACCTATTTAAAATTTCTGATAATAATTATTACCATCGTCAAACCATCATATTACTATGCATAAATTAAAACACCGTGTTATTTTTTAGTGGGAAATGACAAAAACCAAATAGTTTATACACCCATTTAGAACAATCAAAGCGTTGAATAAAAATATATCTAGTACAACATTGCAATATGTTTATTAGTTTATCAAATGCGTATTATCATTGTGTTGCATTCAAAATATACTTTTATGAATAAGACGGCAGATACGTCAACAGTTGGTACTTTGATACTATAATAAATAAAGGAGTTAGGAAGAATAGTTATCTGATATTTCGTAATAATATGTATTGCAACGTAATTAAACATATTTATTAGCCATAAAAAATGTAGGAAATTTAAAATAAATACTAAACCTTAAGAAGAAATTGAAAATATTATACAATCAATAATGTTTATGGTTGTTGGAGAACGGGAACTTCAGACAAAAACTGCGAAAAAATCAAATTATGTATATTCATTTTTTGAACTACATAAAGTTGTTAAATTGATAATTGATTGTGATTCGTATTTACATGAAATATTTGAAATAGCTTACAACACAATGAGTAAAGTGAAATTGTTTTTTAAATCAATTTTTGTAAAGTAAAACACTTATAAAATATATATATAAGAAGAGTTGATTTTAAAACATTTTAAAAACGTTTAATCCGTTACGGCGTTACAGTTACTTTCTTCTGCATAATCATTACGAAATTTATTCTGTATAATAAACAATATTGTATTAACTTTTATTATATTTTTATAAATTATTTTATTGCATTATTATAATAATAATATTATATTGTAGTATTATTGGTTATTAAATAATACAACAATAATCTTACTAAAACAGTTCGAATGAAAAAGAAATTCTGGAAATATCAATAATCAATTTCTGCATGTATGAAAGATCATCACTTGAGAATGCTTTACCGATTTGGCTGATATTTGTCTTTGTTGTGTTTATAATTGTTGGAACAAGGTTTGAAGAAAATCTACTTGAAACATCGGAAAATCAAATGGTATAGTTGTGTGAAAATCTCATTAATGAAAAAAAATGTGACGTTCAGTTTCATAATTCGGTTGTCACAACAACAACAAATGTCGCTTTAAATATTGATAATTTGCGAAAAATCTTACACCATAAAATTCATCAGATTAGCGTGGATTGACAACAGCTTGTGGATTTTTGATTCATTTGGTTTCAACAAAGTAATATCAAAATAATGAATTCCAATTTATTTCATTACATAAATTCATGACCATACGGAAATCTTTTTGTGTCAATTCACGTAAATCGAAGGAAATATTCTCGTTGGATGAATCCCTTCTCAACGAACTGATTGAATAGAAAATTATAGCAGGGTAATCAATGCGATTTAAATTTTATACTGAGGTTAGGCTATAACACAGCTAATACATAGGCTATAATTAATAAATATAATGAAGTAATTTAATTATCACATCGGCTTACGCAAAGAAAAAACTGTCATGCGTGAATAATTTTTTTCCTTGATATTTCTTTTAGGACTGTATACGTTTAAATGGAATACGAGTACTAGATAATACAGTTAATATATATATATTACCTATCCATTTATTGTAGAACTTCATTAACTTGGAAGAATTTATGTTCCCTGAAAATAAACGTACGGACCGTAGGATTTCGGAATGTAAATATTCGAACTATAATACCATGAACAGAAAGAACCCGGAAAGTCATTACTCGGTAGTCGGAACCCCATCAGAATTTGCCAAACTTTTGACCTCCAGTGTCCAGTCCATATAATTATTTTTTATTCCATTAATCTTTATCGACATTTTAAAGTGTCGTACTAAAATAATATTAGTAGTAGGTAAGTACTACAATAACTTATAAGTTATAATATAAAATTACTAATTAATAGCATCCTGTATCACTCCTCATTAGGCTGTTAAAAAAATAACATAATAGCTCATGTTAAAAATTACTTATTTTATTTTTTTAGTCCAGCGTGGTGACAAGAGATTTAAATTAATTTTTATGGATCAATTATAATTTCTTATGCACGTTATACAATTGTATTTATTAAGTATATTCTTTGAATTTCGATGATTTTTTGCATTTTTTTTTAGAATTTACTAAAAAATGAAAAATAAATAAATACACAGTACACACATACAATTTTAGCTGTATTATTCATCAAAATGACATCGATAACCTAGAATATATTTTTCAAATTTGAATAAATCTGTTGAATTATAGTGTTAAACTGATAAATGTAAGAACATAATATATATTATACTTCCATGACAATTAGTGTAAAAGTGTTTTATATTATTTTTACATTTTTAGTAATAATTTTTTTGCTACTAAATACAACAGTTTTACGATGGGATTACGAATACTTATCGATAAATATTCATGAATAAAATTAAGTCTACCGGTTAATAAAACAATAACGAAATCTTCAAAATTCTACTCAGCAAAAATATGAACCAATAATTAGTTAATAATAATTTTAAATTTAGCTTAAAGAGAAAAATATTACTTTCTATACATTTCTTGTCACTTATCACTACAAATTTTTAAGTGTAATTTATATAAAAACGTATATGGTTGTTTAGAACATTTTATGGTGCATAAGTTGTTGATCATTTGTTATTGTTAAAAAAGTATTTTATTATTGATTCAAAATTACTTGAACTTATTCAAAAATGTATATCATATACCTACACATTAGTATATTACACATAAATAAATAATATATATTTTATAATAAACATTTTTCTTGTTTCTCAGTGACAATTTTTATTCTTACTATTTTCACCTTTTAATGAAAATCAAATGTAATATTGTAGTATAAATTAAAATCTTACTGACTTATAAAAATGTGTTATAAATTATTTAATATTTTCTATTAATAAAAATTCTTTAGTTAATATTTCAAAATAATTCGTTATAAATTAAGTAAATCTACTTCCAAAATGTTCATTGTTGTTACAATAGTATATTTTATATTAATTATTAAAATTATATTAATACAGTTGTTAAGGTATATTGGGTCTTATAGTATTTATTGTTTTTCGTACTATTTAATATTTTTATTTTTGGTACGTTTAAAAGCAATTAAAAATCATCGTATATCGTATAATAATATTCTGGTAATTATTGGTGCTATAATATTTGTAAACGTAAAATCAGTTTGCTCAAAATCTAAAAATACTTTTAATACGTACTTACATTAAAAATCAGAAATATCATTGTATTCGAATGTTTTATTTAGCTCAAAACTATTTAATATTTTAATAATTATGTGTGGAATGATTTAATTATCCCTCAGATATTTTTCGGCACAATTTTTATGATTATTTTTATAATGTAATGTTATTATATTAAAGATTAGAATATCATGAATATAATTGTTACTGTAAAACTATTCGTACAAAGTACAATATTTTATTAACTTAGGATTCATTAATATTTAAAAACTGCAGTAGGAATAGTTTAAATACATTTTAATAAAATGTATGTTTGTTATAGACAATTATTTATTACAATATTGTGATTTTCGTTATTATCATCTAGGCAATAAAATAGTTCAAAAGTACAAATGGTTGCAGATTTAATACTATTTTAATATCTTCGTATATCTATATCTGCAAGATAATTCCCTCATAAATATTTCAGTAACAATAATTCACAATTCACATACATACATTTTAGAGAGTATTAGCAATGTTAGCATACCCATTGATCGGTGGTAATAAACCGTTAATTTTATTGATAATAATTCGAAATGCATGACATACAATGTATACAAGACTATAGTATATTATTTTTTAATGAGATTAAAAATATTAATAAATAATAATTTAAAAATTATTCTAATTATTATTATAATTATTAGATTAATAAAATTTGTGCTAAGATTGTATAAAGATACAAATGGATCTATGATTTCGAAATATTATTATTATTTTGTAAGGTTTAGTAATGTAAATATCTTAAACTAGATACTTTAGGTTTATTGAGTTCAATCAAATCTATAATAAGTTGTGTACTTATGTCATTTTAAATGTATATGGACATTCACTGCACTGCTGCAGGTGGTTGGGCTAGATTTAAAGAATACGTTCTTTTGACATGTACAACTGTATGTGGTTAGCTCACGCGGTGGCAAACCTGATTTCTTCGTGTATGCGACAGAAGGAAAACAAAAAATGTCGTGTACCCCCAGCACTCGATTAAATTAATTAAAATATAGTAATATAGGAAACAATTATAACAATGACATAAAAGATTAAATACAATACGCGAAATCTTGAAAGGTTTATTATTTAAGTTGTTATCACTGCGATGAACAAAATAAACAATATACATTATTAAATCACTCTCCATATATATATATATATATATAGGTAAGTGTACTTTAGCAATTATCAACGCAGAGCTGAATCTATTCGAAGTTATCGAATTGAAATTTTGAGGATAGATTATTATTATAATGTCAAGTTCCATTTTTCAACATTTTGATTTTAAGAGGTCGAAATCAGCAAAAATATCTCTATATATTTAAATAAATCCCTATTTCCTTATTTTATCACGGAATTACGCTTGAATGGCTAGACCTATTTTATTAATTCTTTTTTTATTGTGTTCGTAATTATCAGAAGAAGATTCTTGTAAAAGAAAAAAGAACGGGTGGGTCTCGCTTTGCTGTACAGTTGGGGGTGGAGTGTACCTCGTTTATAGGATAGGTCATTATTACAATGGATTTGTTAAATTTGAATGCAATGATACATATCATTGTATACGAATAACGAATCTGAACGGAGTTAATATGTTTGTCTAAAATGTGTATATAATAATATAGTATTTTATATTCAAATTGAATTATAATGCAATTTTGTAAAAATTTAAATTTCAAAGAGGCATAAAATATTTTCTTTTAAGTCTGGTAGAAATTTTTTTATATATTTTTGAAGGTAAGCTTATGGGAAACATAGTGTTAAAATTTTGAACCTTATGTATAAACAGAAAAAATTTAATGAATTTTCAACCACAAAATAACTTGCACATTATCGCGATTTTAATATATTTTATACAAATTTGAACTTTATGGACTTATAAAAAAAATTTGAGTGAAACCATCTCCGATTTTTTTAGTTACAATTAGTATTACTTATATTTAATCCTTTAATTCATTTTTAAGAGTTTTCCGCCAGCCAATTAAATTTTATAGATGTTTAAAAAAAAATTTTTTATAAAAATCGAAAATTTAAATTGTCTATAAATAAGTCAAAATATGTCAAAATACTTTGAAAACTTAACCATATATATAGAATACTAATATAAAGATTTGGTGAAAATTTCAAGTGGTTGCGGTTTTTCGTTTTTGAGTTAGAGCATTTAAAAATAATGTAGTTCATAAAAACGTGATTTTAAGTAAAATTTCCCGTTTTTTTGTAATGTTTTTATCGTTTTTTTCGATTTTTTTAAAAAGTATTGAAAAAGTTGCATATTTGACTAGCCTAAGTACCATCTACATTCACTTTTCTTTCAGAAAAGTTACTGTTTAAGAAAATCGAAGCATTTTTACTGCCCCAAAACGTGATGACAGACACAAAAAAAATAAAAACACACATCATTGTAAAATCAATAGATTCCATGACTCCATTCAGAATCTAAAATCAAGAAAGTTGCACGGGTGTTACTAATTCAAGCTATAAAGAGTGACCGATATTTTGGTCGTCATAGTGATTTGAAACTTTTACTGGATAATGTATATTATCTATTATCAAAAAATAAACACAAAAATATTACCTTGGTAATCGATAATGAAAAAAAAAAACCAAAGTATTAGGTAAATCGCTAACCAAACAACTATTTTTTTTATAGGTTTTAAAAAAATATAAGATGGTATTTCATTCAAAATATGACCTGACCAATACTGCCCCGTGCGAAATTAAGTATACATTAGCTACAGCCAAAATCTCTAGGTTGATTCATTTAAAACTTTAATATAATAAATGTTATAGTAAATTGAATATACATTGACCATTTATTAGTGCATTTGAAAACAATTTCAAAAATATTATTTTTAAAGGTTGAAACCTAATCATTTCAAAATTGATACAAATTGTTATTACTTTACCACTACTAAGACACCTACTTAAGAAATGCAATAGGTTTAAATAGGCTTAATGGTTTAGCTTTATTAAATATTCACAAGAATATAAAATATGATCCTTAAGCTTAATAACTAATTAATATACTTGTATATAGAGATATTTTTTAAAAAATCTTACTTTAATTTTATTTAAAATAATTAAACAATATTTAATTTTGCCAGATAACAACAGTACATATACATTTTTATACTTATATCTGGCAAAGACGGGTATTTCAGCTAGTATATTATATAATGTCGTAATAAAATTACTTCATATCGGTTTGGTCTCATTGCTGAATTTCCAGTATTTTCCTCTTTAAGACTTTTACGCAAGCAAGACATTTTTTGTATTTTTTTTTTTTTTACTTCTGTAACATTTTTTCGTGTAGAATGTAATATGCATTAAATATATGAATAAGATTCGAATAGGGTTGGATGGAATTGCAAGGGTATGTAGGATTTAGATTTTCACAGTAGTGTTTCCAGTTTTAATGAATTACCGAGATTAAACTACGTGTAAATAAGTAGTGTTAAGTTTTTACAACTAAGCTTATAAGTTATATTTAACCTTATTACTTCTGTTTAACTATATAAATATTTTGGTTGTTCTGTTTAATCAATTTCATCTATAAATAATAAAAACAAAATTAAATTATACGGTTTTTTTTTCATTACGTTAATAATGATTGTTTTTAGTTTTTATCATGAACGTTGACGATCTTTTATGTACTTTTATACTTTTAGTACTATGTACTATTTATTTAAATGTTATTTTTGTTAAGTATTTTTTCGAATTATCTTCTGAATTTTGTATTTTTATAAGACTTGTTGAACTTTAATAAAAACATAGCAAGTATCTTTATTATATTATATATTTGAATATTTGAGTTTAATTTTTATGAAAAAAGATATTTATGACTACCAATAACTTTACACGGTATCGTTTTTACATAAATTTAAAACTAAATCAAATTATAAGACTAAAACTATGAAGATGAAGGATAGAACAGTGTCTTACTGTATTTTCTTATATTTTTTCTCCACTCATGACTCATCTGACATTTATATTTTAAAGTACTTGAAAGTGCTCAGTGTTTATACATATATGCCCATATATAATTATCTGTAATGTTATTAACACTGTTTTTAATATATTTTTAATCCATTGTTAGTATTTATAAATATAAAAGAGTTCATTGGCAAGTTTTCATTTGACGTTTAAATTTTGATTAATTTCTATCAAAGTCTGTAATATTATAAATAGTTAATAAATTATTTATAAGTGAAACCCTATTATAATTTTATTTATAAATTATCAAAAGAACTTTATTTAATTTCTATAAACTAAAACACAAATTTTATTTCAATAAATGCAAGATCCTTAAACATTTTATTTTTACACTTGGTAACATTTTTAGATAATTAACTCTTTACTCATTTATCTTGATGGTTATGGTATTGGATTTTGGTGGCAAAAATAATATTTATTGTATTATGTTAATAACAAATAAAATAAAACGATTTTGATAAATATAAAACAAGAGGTTCTGTTTAGTACAAATTTTCAATTCATTACTTTTATTGATTTTCTTTAAAGTAATTAAACAATGAATATGTTTATTTACAATTTATGTAATTGATATATTATTTTTAGGCGTAAAGGCTCAAAGTTTTATGTTACTCATCAGGCATCAGTTCATTGCACACCACAAATCCATCGCCGAAATGAAATGAATAGGCTATGGCGCGATGATGGGATGATGATTATTATGATGATGATGACGATGATAATAATAGTTCATAGTAGTTTTATTAATAGTTGCAATATAATAATTATCGATTGTCTCGTCTGCCTTCGGAAGTTCAGTCGCTCCTTGCCTGTACCTATTAATAATAATAATAATAATAATATGATCGGCGGCCGTCCGTGTCTATCTTATCTATAGAAACATACGCATACCGCAGACAATAATTATATTATAATATTATCTATTGTTCGATATACCGAGTATTGACTAGATCTATAGTGGTCAGTGGTCCTGTATATAGTCCCGGGTTGATTGCTCATCCACCATTGTTAATTAACAGCAAATAATATTATTCAGAATTCAAATTTTTATATGTGGATGCGCATGTCTTCATGGTATTTTTTCTAGTCGAAATACGAGTTTCGTAAAAATGTTTAGGTATGGTAAATACATAAATTTACCATAATTTTTTTAACGAGTAGATTTTTAATATTAAACAGTTTTATTCGATTTACTTTTCAAAATGTATAATAGTGTATAATGTGTAATAGTAGGTATAATACTCGGATAAACCGGTCGGATTTCAGTTCAAGTCATTCCCGTCAAAGGTCTCACATTACGTAATAATTATCCGAGGATCACTAACACATAATAAGGATATAATATTGCAAAACATTGTTTTTACTTCTTACATTCTTGTACCAAAAACATTTGCATGAATATTGCTTCATATTTAAAGAATAAAAAAAAAAAATAATACGATGAATGTATGGAATTTTTTTTTCTGTTAAATAATTTACATATTAATTTTTTTTGTTTTTTGTAACCTAAATTGGCTCATATGTGTATTATTGTCAATATCAACTGTTGGTGCGAATAATGTGGTCCAGATACCAAAGGACATCACAAATATTATTAGTTATGGGTTTTTTTTTTAAAATTTTAGTTTTTTTACATCATCAACTGTTATTTGTTTTATTTTTCATACAAAATATGTAGTTATAGTTTATGTGCAATTTACAATTGTTAAGATAACTGTCAAAATCATTGTACAGATACATTGTTAGTTTATTTAATTATTCGAAAGAGATCTAGTCCAGCTGATTGAAGAAAGCATCTATTGCATAATTTTCCATCAAAATAAAAATATTCATAATGGATTTAGGACATAGGTAGGTACCACTTTTCATACCACGTTCTAGGTACGTACTAGTGGTGACTGGTGAGTTATAACTAGGGTTAGGATGTTTATGATTTTCCATATTTTTTTTAGGTTGTCCAATAGCATCCATTTTTATACAGAAATATGTTTCATGATATCTATATTCAAAATATCAAAATTTTATTTTGCATATAATTGTATATTTTATCATTTTTTATTTATAAGTGTATAATTTGTGTTTTTTTTTTTTGTTTTTAAGCGCATATTTGACGGTTTTTGATTCAAAATGCTGAGAAATACGGTGACTTTATATTTTACTGAATCTTGTATAAGTTTGACTATCTGTATTTCACAAATTATCACTTATTTATTGTTGAGAATTCAATATGGTTATACCTATAGTATAGGAATAAAGGTACCTACTTAAATAGAATTTTCAACAAGCCTCGTCAATTAGTCAAAATTTATCTTAAAACTGCGAGCCATAAAAATTTTATCAGATATTTTAATCAAATTCCTTATCGAAGATTTTATTTTATTTTTTTAATAAAAAAAAAAGAACTGCATTATCGAAAATTTACTGCGGAAAATTTGAAACTTTAATTATTCAATGCAACTCTTTTTAATTTTTTTTATACTTTATTTAATTTTTTCAGTTTTTTCAATTTGTCTATAAATTTATTGCATTTCTTGTCCTTGTCCAATAATTTCTTTATTTTTAAATGTATATTTTTCAAATTTTTCGTGCATATTTAGCTGGCTTTTAGTGCATAAGTGCATACATATTCATACATTTTTTAGTGTATAAATATCCTAACCCTAGTTATAACCTTATAACGTTCTTAATATTCTTCACTACTGTTCTTTGAAATGTTAATGACATTACCTATTTCTGAAATTTATTGGTAATTACAGTCATTAATTTATAATATTAACCTTGAACGGCCTTTTATCAAGAATTATTACTACATTAAAACATCTAAAGTATTATATGCTTATACTGTTATCTTATACATTTCGAAAATATTAGAACATTGGAAATCATATTATTTGTAAAAATGCAGATTTACCAGGTATACATGCAGATACTCGTATACTTATTTTTAATTGATTAGCGGTGTCATTAAAATTTGTCTTTGGTATATTTTAGCTATGAAGTAATGGTAATCTATAATCTATTTACAATCATATGTTTGATATTAGATTAAATAATATTAAAAAATTAATACTTTCAGAATAATCGTATTTCCAATTATGTTTCAACGCTTGCGCATTGATTCTACGAGTCACATGCGTTCCAACAATCAAACGTTGTAACAGTTGTTTTAAACGGATAAAATAAGAGTTAGGTATACTACCGTACCAGTTGTTTACGATGCACCTTTATTGGAAGTGTCATTAGAACATAATATTTCACTCTTATTTATTAGGCATATTGTGTTGTGTAATGTATAAACCATCTGTAGATATATGCAATGAGCCGCACGTGGGTTAAATCGTCACAATGTTGGCTGAATGTTTATAGTTGTCATAAGATGATACGAAAATATATAGTAAAATAGGTATGGTATAATAAGTTATACCATGCGTCGTTATGCAGCACGGACTAAGATATAATTTATTGTATATTGGTCCGTGATTTGCAGAAATCGTATTGTATAACTATGTGAGGATACAAATGATCATGCAATTGAATGATAACACTATAATTTGCCATTTCAATATTAATAGAATATTCATAAATGTAGATAAAGACTATTTTGTTCGTAAGTTATCAAATACCACATTGGTATTTGTTATTGGCCTATTGCTTACTATGTAATTTATTTTTGTAAAAACAATATATTATATAATAATAATAATAATAATAATAATAATAAAATCCGTACCTACTTCACGATACTATCGTATGGGCTATATCTCGAGAAAATCAACACACATTCTTGAATACCATTTGCTGAACAGCTCTGCAGTTATTGATTGAACCGTTCGCGTTTTAAGACGTAATACACACAAATATAATACAATACCTACTACCATTGATTAAATCAATGCTACTACCTACACGTCATAATTCTAACTGCAGTTAACGTGGATTAGTATAATCATGTCGCGTTATATGTCACATAGATTTTACGTCACCGAGAAATTGATACGCGTTCTATGAATAACAATATTATAACTTTTGAGTCTAGACGAATAAATAATTATAATTTTTCGTGGCTTATTACAGAAAAAAATGTTTAAGTGTCAATATACGATGGAGTGACAACATTAATTCTACGTATAAAATAATTAATATATAAATCAACATTTATTGAGTGTCCAATGCTTTCAAACGAACACGAACTATCTTTGAATATACTGTGGACTGTGATCGAGGATAATTATTTTGTAGGTACCTACTTAATATACTTATACTTAATGCAATTTTTTGCGCCTGTAGTGACTTAGGTCGTATTCACTGGAAACTCCAGACCTCAGAATGGTCCTCTCATAATGTCAAATTTGGACATCGTTTGGAACCACTACATTATAATATAGAGCAATATCGATTGCTGAGAGCCCGAGACGAATTGAACCAACCACATTGGAGTTTTGAGATGGTAGCATTTAATGAAACAGGCAAGTATCATTGGGAAGCTGAACATTCTACTTTGGATTTTAATACCAATAATAAATACTATAACATATAATATAATACTTACACATGAAACGTTTAAATCCTATTGTTCTTAATTCCAACAGGTATACAATAATTAATAATATCGTATTAGGGAAAATCATACGAGTAAAAAACGTTTTATATTTTTGAATTTTTCCATTGAAAAAACGTACGATGTTTTTGAATTTCATGGTTAAAGCTTTATACAATCATAAATTATATACTTATATTTGATATTTTCTTTCCATTACTTCAATTATTTTATTAATCATAAAATATCAGCTATACGCGATATTTATTAAAGTTATAGTTTCAAATATTATTATTTTTATATTGTGTACCTACCTACCTATAACCTATTATAAGGTTATAATAGGTATATTATAACCTATTATAATTATACTTTATAGACTTATCAATACATTATAACCGCAATCAACTTATACACATCGATTATAACAAACAAATATGTATACTGTATTGCTATTAACCATATTATGTATTTATTTCCATTCTAAACACCCGACTTTCATTTTATCATTTTGTTAAAAATATCATATTCAATGATATATATTGAACGAGCTCAGTAGAATTCAAAATCAGAATAGAACGTATACAATTTGTCATTTGAGTGTAATATTCTTAATAGTATATAAATTACATTTAGTGTCCAGTTTGAAATTAATTGTTATTGTACCTACATTATTTTTGATATTGCAATTAATGATCCATTTCCGGTTACTCGGTAATGGACAAATACTAACTTTCTCGAATACTTATATTTTACAGTTAGAATCAGCTGTTATACAAACACAACTCTATACGTAGAACACGCACGACGTACTACTGCACTCCTAAGCACTATGTTGATGTGAAATCAATAATCATATTATATATATATATATATAAATGTAAGGTACTTTGTTTAATAACCATGTGTGGATATAGAGATTTATTGGATATTTTTTCTTTCCATATTTTTTCCACTGTTTGTTTTTCGTTAGGATTAGGATTAAGTACCTATTCATTTCAGGTGTAATAAGACTGATAAAATTATGAACTGTATTCGGCGCGTACCTATAAAGTATTTATAGTATTAGTTGAAGTCTGTAGATTATTATAATTTTTATCGACGAGTTGAGTATATGTATCGTATTATTTAACTTTTGCTAAAACATTGCCAATTAGGAAGTACATATTGTGAACTATAAATTAAAAATAATTCGTATTATAGAAAAAGTTCGATTTATATGTAATAACTAATAACTAATATAATAACTAATAAGATGTGTTAAAACTTATAAACTATAGTATATTCACTGCTATTGCATTTGGAACAAGGAAAAGTCGTACCTACATAATCATTGTATTTTGGTATCTGAATATGAGTACGGTTAATGACGTTAATGTGTTTTTCGTGTCGACCAGATAAGTTGAGATACGTAGTTGACAAATTTTAAAAATTTGTGTTTAAACATTGAAAACAATTGGAAAGCGATACCAAGTGTAAATGAGATTATGTATATTATTTTGTCATAATAGAAAACATATTGAATTGTAGAATAAAATATTCAAATGACTTGTGTTTTCCATGGAATTACTCTACAATTACTAAAAATACTAAAAACTATAAACAAATACTATAAACGGGTGGGCCTCGCTTTGCTGTACAGTTGGGGGTGGAGTGTACCACGTTTATAGGATAGGTCATTATTACAATGGATTTGTAAAATTTAAATGCAATGATAGGTATCATTGTATACGAATAACGATTCTGAACGGAGTTAATATGTTTGTCTAAAATGTGTATATAATAATATAGTATTTTATATTTAAATTGAATTATAATGCAAGAAGTGAAACCATCTCCGATATTTTTTAGTTACAATTAGTATTACTTATATTTAATCCTTTAATTCATTTTCAAAAGATTTTGGACAGCCAAAAAAATTTTATAGATATTTAAAAAAAAAAACTTACAAAAATCGAAAATTTAAATTGTCTATAAATAAGTCAAAATATGTCAAAATACTCTGAAAACTTAACCATGTATAGAGAACACCAATATAAAGATTTTGTGAAAATTTCAAGTTGTTGCGGTTTTTCGTTTTTGCTTTAGAGCATTTTAAAAAAACCGATATGATTTGTCAGTCTAGCTTTTATATATTATATAATATTTTACATGTAATTTTATGTCAATATTCGCTGTTCAAACGTTTATAAAAAAAATT
Source organism: Chaitophorus viminalis (assembly GCA_025469195.1). Classification (NCBI taxonomy): domain Eukaryota; kingdom Metazoa; phylum Arthropoda; class Insecta; order Hemiptera; family Aphididae; genus Chaitophorus; species Chaitophorus viminalis. The sequence continues at coordinate 159,166 of JAIPRK010000264.1, read as the reverse complement.
GTGCCTATGGATTTTGATGATTTTTGAATGGCAATAAAAACTACTTGTGTGGAATATGCTATTAAATTTTTAAGTATTTTGTATTAGTCAATTTTTTTAATCACCGATTATAAAAAAAAAAATTTAAAAAATTCGAATTATTTAAATACCTATAAGTGGTTTAAAAATCAATATAATATTTTGAAAAAAATATGACATAAAGGAAATGCCTATCTTAACAACTGGTGAAAATTTCAAGTTTCTGCGACTTATACTTTTTGAATTATAACAAATATTTAAAATCGTTTGATCATAAATCGCTATTTTATGCAATTTCGTAAAAATATAACTATATATATAATATATAACTTGCAAATTATCGTGATTTTGACACTTTTTATACAAATTTGAGCTTTATGGGCTTATAAAAAAAATTTGAGTGAAACGATCTCCGATGTTTTCTAGTGAAGATAAGTTAAGCTTATTGTAAACCTTGTATTAAATTTTCGAGAGTTTTCCGCCAGCCAATTAAATTTTATAGGTGTTTAAAAAAAAAAAAAAATTACAAAAATCGAAAATTTAAATTGTCTATAAATAAGTCAAAATATGTCAAAATATTTTGAAAACTTAACCATGTATAGAAAACATCAATATAAAGATTTGGTGAAAATTTCAAGTTGTTGTGGTTTTTGGTTTTTGAGTTAGAGCATTTTAAAAAAATGTAGTTTGTAAAAACGTGATTTTGCGTAAAATTTCCCGTTTTTTTGTAATTTTTTTATCGTTTTTTTCGATTTTTGCAAAAAGTATTAAAAGTATATAGTATTTGGATTTCTGACTTGCCCAAGTACCATCTACATTCACTTTTCAGACACAAAAAAAAAAAAACACACACATCATTGTATAATCAATAGATTCCATCACTCCGTTCAGAATCTAAAATAAATAAAGACATATTGCGGACATTTATGATACGTGTATTAATATAAAGTAGTACGTAGAACGTGAAACGATAAAAACATTAAAAACGCTGCACCTTCGAGACGAATACGTCCTTCTGTTTACCAATACCTACTAAAGAATAACGCATTATCGCTGGACATATTATTATCTATTATACGTAAAACAACACCTCAATAATTCACTATAATATGTACTTAGTTACATACATATAGGTGTGTTCGATGAGGGATTAAATGCACATTTGCACTTATCGTAACAATATTAAATTTGTCTACCGTGACGTACAATTAATTTAGTATTGGTAATATTTGTATAATGTACACGTTTTACGGTTATTGCATTACACTACTCACATCAGCTGCACAACTCGTATACTCGTATTTTACGTGCACGCATGGCCACTGCCGGATTTAGAACAGGTGCCACTCATAGGCTCTTTTAACCCCAAGAAAAAAAAATTAATATTTATTACTAATAAATTAATTTTATTACAAACAAATTAAGTCAGTATAGTAATTATAAACAAAATAAGTATTTATAATAAACAATGAAACATTTTAAATCTCATATGATATCTATGATGCAGGTCACAGAGTTAACTAATGTGTAAAATTCATGGATTTATTACTGTTTTTTTAAATATATTTATTACATAGTGTTAATTTAAGCAGCTACATAGTGCATAAAATATTTATTATGCACTCATAATGTGCTCCACTCGTAGTTTTACGTAGATCATATGTTCATGTTTTGGCGTCGAAATTCGTACCTGGTCGATTGACCAGCAATCCGACTCGTGGTTGGGCAAACGAAGCCGGACGAAAACTTTCAACGAACCGTCGCGTGTCGTCGGCGGCACTACACGACCACGTACGTATAATATTGGTAATAATCTATGACAGTGGCTAATAGCGATCTACTAAAGTGTTCGCGGTCCACACGGAATTCACTAGTTGCCGTAATAAGGACGATATAAGGACGGTAATATACTTACCAACTACCATCCTTTTTACCATCTATATTTGCTTGTGCGGTAACCGTGTCAATTCTAAAAGGGTTCCACACACTGTAACAACCATAATGAATAAAATAAAATATAATATTATCATCGGATCGTGATTAATATACAATAGACACGACCAAGAATTGCAGGTAGCGGCAACAAATCCGGAGGCTACCTGTATAGAATTGATGTATCAATATCTTCGTTATCCTAGCGACGGCGACGTGGTCAACCGAGAATATCGGCATCCGCTTCTCCTGAAGAGTGTCTTTTTTTTTTTATTATTAGGTAGATATTGGCATCGTGGCCATTATATCTCAACAATTATTTTTATGAAGACTCAATTACGTGTTATAGTTTGGGAGGGGGTGGTAGCGGCATCTTCTCACCGGACGGCTGTGCTGCCCGGATTCGAACCGGTGACCGTACGATTACGCACAGCCGCTAGGCTATGACAGTACTTCCTCAAGAGTGTCATAACTCTAATTGTTTTCATTTTTGTGCGAGTACCGTGGTTCCGTTGGCGCATATTAATTGTTTCTATTAACAACATGAAAACAACAGTATCTATCTCAACTGTAGCACCAAAAAAAAATTATTATAATGTTATATACTTCGCCTTCGCCTATCTCCCAACTATTCAGGGCCCGGCCCTTTAATTTTTAATCCCCCCCTTTGGTAGTTATATATTCATAGACTCGTAGTTGTCATAGTGATTATAAGTCATCATTCAGACTGGCTCCGACACCATCCGTTTTCGGATAATACATACCGCGATAAAGCGATATTGATGACTGTAATCTTATCTGTATTTTATATTTTGTGTTCCTTTTACTACCTATATATAACACAATATTTGAAAATTCGGCCCCCCAATAAAAAGTCCAAATTCGCCACTGTTAGGGTTGGCCACCTTTGTTTTATAAACCTCCACTTCTCTCAACTTTCCATATCTCCTACGCACACACAACAACTTTCATATCATTCTCAATCGTAAACAACCTTCTTTTTTTTGGTCTTCATCTTGCTCTTTTCCCTTCAACGTTCATTTTCATAACCATGCTTAGGTACTGCTTTTGTTTCCTCTCGCCGCGTCAAATGACCAAATCATTTCAGTCTAATTTCTCTCATCTTGTTCACTATCGACGATTGTAATGTTTTATTGATATTTATAAATTTCATACAGTACCTACTGATTTCCAGAGGAAAAAATTGTTTTCGAAAAGTGACGGTCTTGGTTGGGGGGTGTAGAATTATCATGACGTGAGAAAAACGTGAACGCGGTGTATACTCGTTTTCAACACGTCGTCGCAATGGATTGTATTAATTGTCGCGGGGGACGATGACGATGCGTTTATCAAATTATTAACGTCAGTGGGAAGTAGTGACGGCGGGGACGTGAAAAATCGGCTCGCGGGGTGATGGGAAAGTATAGTCGTCGGCGGCAATGAAAATCGCCACAGCGACAACGTGGGGACCGAGACCGCGACGACAACAACCTATATTATTATAATGCAGTCGATGCGCAGCCGTTGCGTGCCACGTTGTCAGCTCGCCCTCTCCCTTTCTCTCGCCACAGCACGTACCGGCAACGCGGCGTCAAAGTGCGCGCATGCACTACACTCACGCAGCGCATTACGGACTTGCGCATGAACCGTGTACTTTCGCACGTAACGCGCGTGCACACTTATGCACATTTACTCGCACCGCACGCACACACACACACACATACACACGCACATGCAAACACACGCTAACACACACACGCACATGCGAACACACGCTAACCACACACACACACACACACACACACACACACTAACACACGAACACACATACACAAATACACGTACGCACACACACACACACAAGCAAACACACGCTATCACAAATACGCACACGCCAACACACACACACACACATACACACGCACATGCGAACACACGCTAAAACACACACACACACACACACACACACACACGAACACACATACAAACACACACGTACGCACACACACACACACACACACACACGTACAAGCAAACACATGCTAACACACACACACACGAACACACATACACACATACGGGAGCCCGCTTAGGAGCGGCGCGCCCGACCGCCGGCCGCCTACACCTCCCTCTCGAGTCCGCTGTTGCTGTTGCTGCTGCTGCTTTTGCGGAGGAACAAGAGCTGTAGGAGGAGTAGGAGTATGATGATGTGCGTGGTGCGCTCGCGTGCGTGCGGTGGACGGCTACGTTGCGAAGCAAATATTTGTTCAACGGGTTGTCACCGCCACGCCGCTTTATATATTATATATATATATATGTCACTACATTCATACATCTGCGACGCCCGCCACCGCGTCACCTTGTGCTGTAATAATAATACGTGACATGCTTCTTATTGTGGGGCGGCGCCGTTTTCGTCCGAAAATGATGAAAAAAAAAATCCTTTCCTTCAGTCGTCCAATTTTCTCCGGAAGAAATCAAATAACAAATCCCTCGTTCCTGGGCGCTTCACAAATAAGTTATACCATTTTCGTTCACTGCCGTCCATTTTCCTCCGCATGATTTTTCAACCGTCAAATTATTATTAACATGATTTATTATCTCTCCGGACTTACTTAATAGATTATAACGGCAAACAAAACTGTAAATGATACAAGTTATATGACAATAATCAAATCTCTGAAAAAGCTGTAACAAGCGCAATAATAATTTGCTCTTAAAAATGTTCATATAAGCGCTTCATATATATGAACTAAACATACTGAATATACGAAAAAATATATATTATGTACCTAGTATGAAGAAGAAAAAAATGTTTGAAATTTTTTTATTTAAAATAAATTGAATAGTATCAAACTGGAAATTGGAATATTGTTTATTGTGTGGTCAACATTTGTTCCATGATTGTTCTATTAAAAAAAAAAATTATAATTGCGCCTATATTTTAGATTTTGAACGGAGTGATGGAATCTATTGATTTTACAATGATGTGTTTTTTTTTAGATTCTGAACAGAGTGATGGAATCTATTGATTTTACAATGATGTGTGTTTTTTTTTTTTTGTGTCTGAAGACACGATTTTTGGTAGTAAAAATGCTTCGATTTTCTTAAACAGCAACTATCTAAAAGGAAAGTGAATGTAGATGGTATATAAAAAAATTTATATAAAACTGTAAAAACTTGAAATTTTCACCAAATATTTATAATGGAGTTTTCTAAGTATTTTTACATATTTTGACTTATTTATACACAATTTAAATTTTCGATTTTTGTAAGTTTTTTTTTTAAAAAATATCTATAAAATTTATTTGGCTGTCCGAAAACTCTTGAAAATGTATTAAAGGATTAATTATAAATTATACTAATTGTAAGTAAAAAATAATCGGAGATGTTTTCACTCAAATTTTTTTTATAAGCCCATAAAGTTCAAATTTGTATAAAATATGTTAAAATCGCGATAATTTGCAAGTTATTTTGTAGTTGAAAATTCATAAAATTTTCTCTGTTTATACTTAAGGTTTAAAATTTTAACACTAGGTTGTCCATAAGCTAATCTTCAAAAATATATAAAACAATTTCTACCAGACCAAAAGGAAAAAATTTTATGACTGTTTTAAATTTAAATTTTTACGAAGTTGCATTATAATTCAATTTAAATATAAAATACTGTATTATTATATACACATTTTAGACAAACATATAAACTCCGTTCAGAATCGTTATTCGTATACAATAATATCCATCATTGCATTCAAATAAACAAATCCATTGTAATAATGACCTATCCTATAAACGAAGTGCACTCCACCTCCAAATGTACAGTAAAGCGAGGGTCATTCGTTTTTTTTATTTGTGTCTGAGGACACGATTTTTGGTAGTAAAATTGCTTTGATTTTCTTAAACAGCAAATTTTCTGAAAGGAATGTGAATGTAGATGGTACTTAGGCAAGTCAAATATGCAACTTTTTCAATACTTTTTAAAAAAAATCGAAAAAAACGATAAAAACATTACAAAAAAACGGGAAATTTTACTCAAAATCACGTTTTTACAAAATACATTATTTTTAAATGCTCTAACTCAAAAACGAAAAACCGCAACAACTTGAAATTTTCACCAAATCTTTATATTGACTTTATCTATAGGTGGTTAAGTTTTCAAAGTATTTTGACTTATTTTGACTAATTTATAGACAATTTAAATATTCAATTTTTGTGAGTTTTTTTTTTTTTTGAAGTATCTATACAATTTTTTTGTCTGTCCGAAAACTCTTGAAAATTTAATACAATGTTTGTTATAAGTTATGCTTATCGTAACTAAAAATTATAGGAGATCGCTTAACTCATTTTGTTTTTATAAGCCCATAAATTTCAAATTTGTATGAAATATGTTAAAATTGCGATGATTGGCAAGTTATTTTGTAGTTGAAAATTCATAAAATTTTCTCTGTTTATACTTAAGGTTCAAAATTTTAACACTAGGTTGTCCATAAAATAATCTTTAAAAATATATAAAAAAAATTCTACCAGACTTAAAGGAAAATATTTTATGACTCTTTGAAATTTAAATTTTTATGAAATTGTATACTATTGCATTATAATATTTAAATTTAAATATAAAATACTATATTATTATATACTCATTTTAGACCAACATATTAACTCAGTTCAGAATCGTTATTCGTATACAATGATACCTAACATTGCATTCAAATTTAACAAATCCATTGTAATAATGACCTATCCTATAAATGAGGTGCACTCTACCTCCAACTGTACAGCAAAACGAGGCCCATCCGTTCTTTTTTTTATATTTAATTAATACTATAATATAAAATAATTACTTGTTATTATGAAGAAAACATGTTTTTAAGGCTATGGTATTAAAAAAGACTATATTACAAGCAAAATATTTATGTAGCATTTAAATTCCAAAACTTGCAAAAATATGCAACATACAATTTCGTATTAAGCTTCTTGGTTTTCTGAAACAAATTTATAGCTCACATAGGTATCTCAAGGGCCAATCAAAAAAATATGGAAATGCTGTCCTGATAATAATAATAATAAAAGTTTGCCAATATTATCTAGTTATTTTTTGAAAAAATAATTGTTTATCTTTTATTAATTTTTATTTTAAACATAGTATAGGTGTTTACTTATAATTTATTTTAATTACATTCAAAATTTCAAACTATACTAAAGTGCATAAGCATAATATAAATGATAATAATTGGAATTCATTAATTAAATAATTATAGTCTTAAATGTTTCATTCAGCAATTGGTTCTTATACAGTAAGTATACGCCAGTGTAATTTTGGATTATTTTATTTGAAAATGAAATTATTAATCGAGAAGGCCATATTATAATATGCATATTGTGACTGATGAGTAAAGGTTCTCATACACTGCTGTGGTACGCGATACCGTATCGCGTACCGCAGCAGTGTGAGAACCTTAAAGGAAAACGATATCTCATTTTTAGAGGAAAATAGCTACCACACGTACTACAGGCTTTGTCGGCGGAGTCTACTCTGTAGCTTCATATGACCCAAAGCGTAGATACGACCATGATTCGTGAACACGCTTTAGAATCCCTACATGGGTACAAGCCGGGGACGATGACGTCAGTCCGACATCGTAACGAGTGCGATGATGTTTGGGCCGACTGTAAACTCTTGAACGACGCTATAATTTACCTAGTCGAAATGGAATAGATTTGTGTTGCCAATAATTTGCCATGCCTATATACTCGAATAAACTACGAATATACTCGTCATTTGTTGGATTCGTAAATACCATAACGTGGTTAGTGGTTACGTTAATTATTATAGTAATAATAATAATAAATGTATATTTAGTGTATGATGTAGGATGATACGTCCTGTTTTACACCATTAATTTTCCGTTGCTCCGACAAGCTTTTAACGAGACGCGTTATATGTTCCCCAAGTATGTGCTGTTTTTATGTTTATAGTTTCGTATATTTCTTGTCAAACGCATCCAAAATAGCTATTAAATAAGTTCTTTGGTGTACGACGAAAAACAAACAAGTAAAAAATGTAAAAGGAAATCTATCAAAACCATGAATGGTATACGAATAAATAGACCATTATTTTTTCAAAACAAAATGTATTTTTTCCTAAAAATTTTCCAATTTTTATTGTATTTAAATTCAAAAGGAAAATAACGCAGTATAAAATAAAAAGTGTATTTAGAAAACAGGTGGTTAGTATTAGTAGTATAGTTAACGTGAACATAATTTTTTTCTTCAAAGCCGGACACCTGTACATTTTAATTAGAAAACAATATTGTTTTGCGTAAAATAACAATTTTTTTATTAGACTAAATGTATAAATATATGATTGTGATTTGTGATCAATAAATATCTACCACAAGTCAAATTTTCTTAAAGCGGAACATTTTTAGGTTCTTTGGGGACAGCGGGACACTTAGCTCGAAAGCGTGACGTCTGGTCACGTTAAGTATAGTACGTAGTATATCGTAAGTATGGCGTACGATAGACTGGAATCAACGTGACCGCATCAATCCTGCTACACCCTTCATCCCTTCCACCACGCATATCCACCCACTCATCCACCTATAATAGGGGTACGTATTGATAACTCTGCAATGGCTAAAATATATTATAAAACATAATATATTATTATGTATTACGTATTTATATCTAAAATTTTAATTTCAAAGTTAGCGATAGCAATCCATCGTCTTCGATATTAGTTTATTTTTAATGTATTTCTCGGCAGATAAAGTTCAGCGAGTTAAAATGTACTTTCTCTCAAAAGTCCAAACGTGCCTCCGACAAGGCATGTATGTATAGTGCACCTTCGTTCGTTAAACACATCACTGCGGGCCACCCGCACGCACCATCGTTATTGGACTTTTATCCGTTATTGGAATCCAATACGGGCAATAATAATATTATGTTTCCGGGTGCATTTCGTATTACATGCGGTCGTTTTACCGGTGGTGGCGCGAGGTAATCGTGAAAAACGTTTGGAGCTGTATAACGTCATCACGCCGTGCGCATTGTTTGTTCTTCACGTTTGCCGCCGGGGGACGTGTGTGCATGCGCTCCTCGTCCTCCGCAGCGTATAATCCTTTTGCGTTTACCAACCGACAGGTCAATAAACTGCCATCATATTATATTGTAAACAATAAATACGGTATCTCTGCTGTGCATTAGGGCGTGGGTATAAACGAGTGTATACAAAAATGTAATAAGTGTACACATACACTTCAGAAGGAAAACCGAATTTGAACAGTTGCATATTAAAATATACCATATTGCACAACCATATTATTATATACATATTATATATTATGCGCGTGAGCATATACAGAGGTTGTTTGGTTTTTTTCCCCTAACTTGCCGAACGAACGTATTCGGTTTACTCGTATCGATCAAAGTCCTGGCGCACTTCAGCTTGTGCTCACTTATTTTAACAGCTATACGCGTTTTTATGATATTATATATGATCGCGTGTACAGCCGTAGACTATATTATTGTACACCATTACATACATTAATATGCGATCGTCGGTACATGTATGCCTGTACAATATGTTTGTGTACTTATTTTATTACTGCAAAACAAAACAAACACGATTTCCGCCCTTGAAACTCGAAAGTTTCGCGAATTTCGCATAATATAATATACGTTTTGTGTACGCAGTTAAAACAATATTATTCGAGCCGAATGTTTAATAATAAACGCAAGTGCAATGTTATTGCATTTTCATACGAAATCGAATCGCATGTATTTCACAGGGAATTTTTAAAATACAAACCAACGATATAGAACCCTGCGAAGATGAATGCAAAGTAGTATTGTTATAAGTCGTTGTTTTAAGATTTTCAGTAGTGAAAACATACATTTTGCAATAGCACAAGACGAAAAATAAATCCTGGAAAAAATAAATTTTCATTCGTGATTCCTTATTTGTAATTACAAATATTTATAATAATACAAATTATACGACAATCGAAGTATGATATTAGTATATTATATAATCACACAATTTTTTTGTTATTTTTTAATATATAATCACTAATAATGTTTATTGTGAAAATAATAGAAAACAATTTTTCTTTTATTATATTTACTGGTGTTAAATGCAATATCCATAAAACCCATTTAAATTAATCAAATTTTATGTTTATTGCAATAAATTGTGGGGCATGGGCCGTTGGGCTGCGTTATCCTTACTTTTCAAATAATGTAGCACAGTAAGGCAAGTATAATATATGTTTTATTTCACTATTTATATCTTATTTCTTATTCCCCGAAAAAATATTTAATTGATTTATATGATCTTCAACATGTAAACATAATTCAACATTTCAACTGTTTTACCCAAATAACTATTAAATTAGATCCTAAAAGCTTAATTATTTATTTTTTTATACTTTTAAAAATGTTTGTATTCCAATTTGCAAAAAATATCTTTTTTATAATCTATTGTCTATTATATAAATGATTTCTTATGTAATATATTTACATAACAATGATTTTCTAAAAGGTCAATGTACTAATACATAATGAGTTACGCACGAGTTTAATTATATAAAAAATTATGACTGTATGTAATAGAAAATATACCTAATACCATTAAGCTATGGTATATTGTACTAAGGTTAAACTGTTTGTTCATAAACACTTCTTTTTTCGTAGTGAATTTTGTTTGTCTTGGAGTTTAGTTTTAATTTTACAAGGTAACGATTAACATACTTATGCTTTAACAATACATTCAAGTAAAAATGAAGTGATAATAAAAGTAACTATTATAATACACCTCTTTAAACGACAATTGAACATATTTGTTTTAATAATGCATTCGTTGTGTTTAATATTTACATAGTAGCTAATAATAATAATAATAATAATAAAGCATTTCGTATGATACGCATATAGAAGTTCAATAAACGACAATTTATCATAATAACATTTAATTGGATTTATCTACAACTACCTACGTTTTGTTTTCTATTCACATATTTTAATGTTTATGTTTTGATCGTTTAATAGTTTGTAATTTTAACTATAATATACAATGTTTTATTATTGTAATTGTAATTTTACTGAATTTTTCATTTTAACGTATTAACTTTAATGAACTATAATTATCCCTATCATCATAAATTCAATAGATAATATATTTCAAACTGTACACGATTAATGGTACTATTTTAGAAAACTAATGTTATACCACACATGAAATTTTCATAATTACATTTATTAAAACTTAACATTTACATTACTTACATAATATGAACTTTCGACTTTAATTATACATTTAGTTAGCGTAGGTATTTTATATACCTACCTCTTTATTAAAACTTCCATTTAAGTGTTCTAGAATTCAGGATTAGTTGTTACACTCTATAATTTGTGATGTAAATTTCGGCTTGTGTTTTATGTGTACATGAACGCGTGTACCTACGAAGTTCCTTATCAATTTCACAGATACCAGAATGCATTGCAGTCTTCAATTACGTGGTTTTTAATATCATTTCCTTGATACTAGGATACCTACTATCAAAATATGTAAAGGAACATTTTCTATATACAATTCTATGGTCCATTTAAAAATGTGATTATTATGATATTTATCGGCTTAATACACTATACTTATATGTTTCACCTTTAATGTTTAATATTATTTAGCTTTTATAATACTAAATACATACTGCACTGTAGTAGAAGTGCAGTCAGAGGAGTTCAAAAAGAGCATCTCATGTATACATATGAAATTTTATAATTTAATTACCTAAGCAGTCGGAAAATTATTTGCTCAATACGTCATTTATTTTTTACTATCCTGATAATAATAAATGATAATATTATCTGATAATCAGGTCACAGCTGATTACTGATCAATTGTCATATTCCATCAATCAATGAGAACAAAATATAATATAAAACAATTTTTTCACATCACGGAAATCACCCGCTTAAAAATAACTTTTAATACTTTGGAAAATATTACACCATAAAATTCAATCAATAGATGACCCGGCACTTAGCTCTGCAGCCTCAATATAAAATAATTAAAGTTATTTATGTGGCATGGCGTGGCGGAGTGGTTAGCCGCATTCATGGATTAGTGCTGCGGTTAAACACGGTCTGGCGTCGCTAGGCTCGAATGGATGACCATACAGACCATGCCACACATATACGTGTACGGTGTACCAGCCTACAGTATCACAAATTAACCTACTATACAAAAACTACTACATCCAATGGCCTTAGTTGCCGCGGATTAATCAATATAAAAAAAAATATAATATGTATTTATTCTGTAACTATTCATAAGAAATGTGTACTCACGCATACTAAAATAAACACTATTAATTATTATAAATTTAGAAGAAATATTTTTATGTTGAGAAAATTTTAATCTTAAATAACTAAAAAAACAATTAAAATATTATTTAAAAAATAAAATCGCGTTTTAAGAATTATAGTAAATTTGAAAAATGATAGTTCATTGTCATAGACACGTTCAGTATAAGAGTACGTCACGTTTTACACCCAAATCTAACCATATTATGTTTAATCAGTTTTTATTTATTTTCGATTGATATCACCATGAAGACACGTAGGTAGATGATCTGCTTGTATAAATAGAGACTATAGGTTTTGAATATTGATACTTCTAAGTATTGTGCGTACACAACAGTGCATTAAAGAAAATTATTTATTTAGAATTTGAAGATCATGAAAACTTGGTGTATATTATTCATTATGGTGTTTGCTATCTCCCAGGTAAATATGTATTAATCATATTTTAAAAACAATAAAATATTAAAATTAAATGATAACTATAGTTAATTTGATGTAATTTCGAGACACACAAATTTGTTAGGTTCACAAAAATATTAATTCACAATCAGTAATCACCGTCATTAATAGTAGGTAACTGCCAATATATTTATTAAATGATGTTTTACACATAGCATGCAATTAAATTAATCAGAAATTTTAGAACTTAAAGACTAAAGTAAATAATTTTGCAAATTTTACCCTAGTAAATAATTTAATCGCTTCACATTTTAGGTTGCAGTAGCAATAAGAATAGAAGATACATATACTCGCGTGATTTTAATGTCTGTGAATGTTATGTTGAGAACAGCTTGTAAATATATATCTATAGTTATTCAGTTCTTCTAGATGCCGAAAATGTAACCTAAGACGTAGATGATCTATTTTGCGTTTACAAATGATTGTTAAAATATTTTAGTAATTGATTAGGCATTGTGATTAAAAAATTCTTAGATTAACGAAAACGTTTTTAAATTTTTGAAAGATTTTAACAATTTCATAGCTTTAAATATTCAGACTTCATTAATTTAAGATTATTATTAACGCAATAGAAAAATTCGAAAAAAAAATTATTTTAAGACAATTGTGTTCAGTTTTACAATGATTTAAAATTCCAATTGTTTTTCTAACTTAATTTCTTTTTCAAATTACTGAGGCTTTAATTTAAAATATATAAATTTATAATAATACAATCACAACTTTTTCTAAGCAAGTTAATCTGGAAGAATACGCAAATCCAGTAGATGTATCACCGTCTATGTCTATTCTAAATAAACAGTAATCTGAAAATACCTTTGTGTATAAATAAGATATTTAAGTTTTTGATTCTAAAAAATCTCAGATGACTTCTAAACAAATAAAACAACTCATACAGTTTCTAATTAGTTCTACATAAATTATTCTCGAAGAAATGGAGTTTAAAAGCAAATTATGTGTTTAAATATTTAGTAATGTTTTATTTTACATCCTATATATATAGCTGTATCCCTTTTTCAATCAAATTCTTTTGAATGAATGAAATAAATTGTTTAGATTATAGTTAGTCTGTAGACATTTTAGAATAAAACATTAATTAATCTAGGTATCTAATTTTTTATTAATAAGACCTTGCCATTTGTATTTTCTTCGATAATTACTTAACTTTTTTTCTATTAACATTTCTAATTCAGGTAATATGTGGGACGTTGCCATCAAAAATGAACAATGGGAAATTAAGACCACCGATTCAACTTTCAGTAATACAAACGTATCCAGTTGGTACAACCTTAGAAGTTGACGGAAATCGTGTATGTGGTGGATCCAATGAAATTATAATCAGATATTTTCCATTCGACGAAGTTAATCCGGATAGTTTAAAATTGAATAAAACCGAGTCTGAGCCTGATAATTATGCTCCTTTTGTTTTCTTAACCAACGTTCAAACATTTAAATTATTATCGAACGAGACAATTCATAATGAAGAACACCCACCGATTAAAATATCAAAATCAAATGATGTTTATCCATACGGGTCATATCATCTAGGTGTGACAAATAGCGTTTCGGTAAAAAATACTGAACCTCCAAAAGTGCAACAAAGCACTCCGACGGAAAGCAATTCGATTTTTGAGATTGTAACCAAACACCCTTCGATAAGTTTCAACAAATCAAACATATCGATGCCGACAGGAACACGAACGTCAGCAGGGATGAGAACCACATGGGACGTGTCCACGAATAATCCAATAAGCAATAATGATTCTCACGTTTTCACATCTACTCCAACAAATAATAATTGGAATAACAACACCAGTTCTTCGACTACTAAGACCAATTTAATAATGTCTAATGTAACACACCCGTTAGGTAATACTAATCATAGTACATCTGTTGATGAGTTTGAAAAAATTAATTCTGCTACACAAAAAAGTTTTAAAAACTTAACCGCAGACTTTACTACTGATGGCGAAACTGTCAGTTTTATTTCCAATATTACACAATTAAACGATATACCAAGTACAACTATATTAACTAAACCAAAACTAGGATTTGTAAAATCAGAAAATGAATCCGTTATAATACACATTAATCATTACTCAAAGAAGTTTCATCAATCTGTAATGCCTATTTCACGAATTAAAATTTTCTAACTGGTGATAAAAATTTAAACGTGTTTGTCAGTATTATGCTATATTTATTAATTTATTTTAAAACTTGTAAAAATCTATTGAAAATTGATGTCCTTTATGTCCTCATGATTTATATGTATACCATATTAATTCAAACAAGAAAAACAAAAATATTAAAAATATATGAAGGACGGTGTTTCCTTTAATATTAATTATAAAACTTTCGAAAATATTATTTTAAGGTTTAAAACACGTAAGATATAATTGGATTATTTAATAGTTAATAAAATCGCGTTTAATTATAATTCGTATTAATATAATTTGGTAATATCTTAATTTAAGATAAAACATATTAATTCTATTGAATAAAAAATGAAAGGAGGGGGGGGGGGAAGAAGAAAACTATATTGTATTATAATTTTATAATTATTTTAAATTGTATATGTCTTTGATGTTTCGTCATTTTATTTTATATTTTTTCAAAGGTGACAATATGGTTTGTATAGATAGTTATGAGATGTTTTTATTACATTTTCATCTTGAAATGTATTTATCCTTCTAAAAGGAATCATGTCTGATAATAACTAACATTATTATTATTTAATACTAATGAAATTTGTCTAATTTTAACACACTATATAAATAACCAGCATAAGAA
Organism: Chaitophorus viminalis; assembly: GCA_025469195.1. Lineage (NCBI taxonomy): Eukaryota > Metazoa > Arthropoda > Insecta > Hemiptera > Aphididae > Chaitophorus > Chaitophorus viminalis. The sequence goes on along the minus strand of JAIPRK010000264.1, from coordinate 143,605 downwards.
TACGTATAGTAATAGTAATTACCTGAGAGTAAAAATATATGCATATGTATAATGTTTTTACATTGTAAGCACAGAAGATAGAATTCGTAAGTTAAGCATAAACTGTTGATATACAAGGTCATGTTATTTTAATTTTTAAGTTTATCATTCTAATACTGCAGAATTTGTTATAACTGGAGTTAGATTTTAGATTCATAAAAATAAATTTTAGCTTTAATTTACGATTTATTTGTTTTTTCTTAGTTACATTAAAATAATATCTAACATTTTTTTTTATAGAATTTATTTTCAAAAACTATATTACTAATTACTATATTAATATTACTATATTAAAAAACTATATTAATAATATTAAGAAAATATTATGTACTTCAATTGTTGCTTGTTACATAATATAATTTTTTTAAATATGTATATACATTTATACAATATATTGTGATTTATGATAAATGATAAATACTCGTAATACATTGTAGGAAAATCTCATATCACTAAAAAACATATAATATACAATATACCAGATACTTATGTGAACATTTTTTTAAATATTGTAAATTTTTATGATATAATTATTAATAGTTTTTGTAATATTGTCTAAATGAAAATTACTAATGAAGATTAAAGAATAAGATACATTGAATAATTTAAATTTTGTTTTGGTTTATTTATGATAGTAAAAATATAAATTTAAACGCACTTTAAATGCAAAGCAAATACCTAGTTACTTAATCTTTAATATCAAATTTAATATGTAAACAGAAAAAAAAACCTAGTGTTTAATATTGTGAATTGTAGGTAGGTATGTTGAATGTACTATAAAATACCATCTGTTTATTATTGCTTTCATTCTATAAACCAATTAATATTTAAGCAAATTCACAGTTGAAAATAAAATGTAAATATTTGATGTACGATTAAAAAAAATAAAAGAAATACAATTATATATAATATGGTTATTGTAGACGTATTTACTGAGTACTGAAATAGCATCGGACTTTAAATTGAATAACTGTATAAGTACTTTTTTACGTATAATCGGAGTCTTCTATGATCTCGAGTGTGACAAAAAAATAATACAGCCATATGAATTTTTAGTACAAACCACCCTGAAACCAATATAATACTATTAATAAATGATGAACATTTTTGTGGATGAAAAATTATACTGAAGGGATGATTATAACTTTAAATTTATAAACCTTTAAAAAATGTTTATTTAATATTTTGGAATTAAAATATAATATTAATAACGTGGATTTTCGATTATACTTATTTCTATTTGTATTGTATTTTATTTACACAATTGATTGTATTTCAAAAAGTACTTATATCCGTACTTAATTTGGTTAAATGTAATTTTTCGATTGTTATGATAGCAACGATTCACTGATTCCACAATCGATATAGTTTACGTCGTCGGTAGCAAATGCTAGAATTGAATTTGAGAACATGTTCATTTTTGTTAGCCTTTAGCCTCACGGTACCTAACCACCTAACCATTTGATAAAAAACGATGATCGTGCTTAATTGATTATTCGATAGTCTTTGCTGTGAACAATAACCAACCGTAGTGCACAAATATCAAATCACTATATAACTAAATAGTGATACATATATATTGTAGTGCACGGTCACTCGTGCTTGTAATGAAAGAAGTTTGCCCGCAAGATTTGGGTCTGTACGATAAGTTTTGTTTGTTACAAAATCAAATACTAACAAGATAGTATAGTTGAGATATATAATATAAAAACCGTATATTATAGAGAGGCGTAATTTATTTTTGAGAAAAGACTTAAAATATAAATATCCAACAGCTTAAGGAAATTTATTTAGCACTATACCTATGTAACTTTTATAGATTCTGAACCGAATAATGGAATCTATTGGTTTTACACTGATGTGTGTTTCTTATTTTATTTTTGTGTGTGTCATCACGTTTTGGGGCAGTAAAAATACTTCGATTTCATGAACTAACTCTTCTGAAAGGAGTGAATGTAGATGGTATTTGGGTATGTCAAAAATCATACATTTTTAATACTTTTCAAAATTATCGAAAAAAACCATAGCAAAATTACGAAAAAACAAGACATTTTTACGCAAACCCGTCATAAAATGGTATTGCAATAACTGTACAAAAATATGTTTTCGGACAATTAGTTCACACGGTTTTGATGACGAGCTATTATTCTGAGAATTTTAATATTTTTTTCGTCATCAATAGATTTTAAAAGGAGTTCAGATTTTTCAAAAATTTCATCAAATGTATGATCAATATTTTGACGTAAATGAATTAATTCATTTAGTATTGTTTCGATTTGTTGTACAGCTTCTGATAGTCACAACTAACTGTAAAATTGTACATAGTGCAGGAAGTGTCATTGAAAACAGAGTATTTAATGTAACCATACTTAATATAAATTCACTAGTAACTATAGCTCGATAAAATTGAAGTGCTTTTGATGATGTATTAATAATGTCTTATTGATGTCTCAGTGATAATACTGTACCTATAGCTGTAATGTTTATAATTATTCCAAATAGCTATAAAAACATAAGAATATTATATTTATTTATTTGACGCAAACGTACAATGTTCATTGATTATCCTAGGCTACGACATCATATGACACGAAAAAATTTTCGGTTGGGGGGGGGGTGAACCCCCAAAACCTCTCCCTAGGTACTGCCTTGATAGTGTCCAAGATGTCTTAAGCCTTAAAATGTTACCAGTTATTTTAGTAGTTTTTTTTTTATGTTAGAAGATTTAAAAGTATCCTCTTTCAAGAAAGCATCCATATCTCATATATTTCCAATGTATATCGAAGGAGATTTTGCTGTTCTACTTATAGCAAGAATAAGAAGACTATTTACATAGGTCAAGCCCGATGTGAGTTCTCAAATAATATTATTTTCATAGTATAACTTAGACGTAAATTATTCACGTCGGCGTTGTAGTATTTATATTTGAATTATTATAATATTCACGTCATGTTCAAAGTTTTCACAAAAAAAAAAAAAAACAAATGATTCTAAGCCACACTTTCCAAGCGACAATAACTATCAAATTATATCTAGTTCGATGTTTACTTAAACACATATCTAGACATTTGGTATATGTTTTTTAAAATTATTTAAGAAAACAGAAAAATTATAGATTACGTTACATGCTTGTATATATATTAATTATGTAGATAATTAGGATAATATAAGAAGGAGAACATGAATAACAAGTAGAAAGATGAAAAGGTATAGAGGAAAAGAGTATAGATATTATATAATATAAAGAGGAAACGTTTTGTTATTTATTTAGAATATGATTTTTAAAAAAATGACAGTAAATCTATGCGTATATACTTATTTTAAATGCAAAATTGTCAATTAACTTTATTTTTTGTGATTTTATTCCTCTAGTGGTTTCAAGTGTTATATTACATAAGAATTATACGAATAAATATTTGAATGGTATAAATTTAATAAATACTATAGTATAAGTACAACGTATTAATATGAAGTTATGTTTATCAGTAAACAGTAATTTATTTATTTTGTCAATTCAATAACAGTTAAATTTTTCTACTGATTGTTCAAATATTCGAATTTACAAATTTTATTTTTATTTTAACAATTCAAAAATAATAAGTTACTTGACTATCCCGCATACGCCATCTGTTCAAATGGTGTAATAAATTGTTTGATCTTTTTATAAGTGTACTGCAATTGTAATTATATGTTCACAACAATACAATCTAATTAATATTTTATAAATGTTGTTAATTTCGATATCTCTCTATATTCGTTGATCATTTAGTTATCTGAAAATGTAAATATTTTCAAATAAATGATTAGAATTGTTCACTAATGTAATATAGGAGTATAGTAATTAATATTATTTAGTAGAGTAAAAAAATATTGAAAAGTGGAATAGTGAAAATCAATAATACACTTTTATTATAATTATTGTATGTTTTATCAAAAATTAAATGTTCTAAACATGAAATACTTATTAATTCGTAATAAACTATTCGGTAATAGGTCAACATTTAAAATACCTAGATATATTATAGAATATAATTTATAGAAAAACATCCTTCTTTAGTTAACAATTGGATATTGAAACTATTAGATTATGACATTACGTTGTTTATATTTATAGATTAATCATCAAGACTACCGCAGGCCGCTACATAGTTAAAGTATAGGCACGGTTAAAATATATATCACTAAAAAAAATCATTATTTTTAAGTTTAAATTGAAATCCGTTATTAAAAAAATCTGTATATTATTGTTAGGTATGTATTAAGTACATAGATAGTAATTTTTTTAATTATTTCCCCACCTACTAATGGCTAAACTTAATATTTAATAGAATATGTATAGTGAAACATGATAATTCAAATATTAAACAATCAAATAGTTTAAAATACATTTCATGTTCATAGTACTTGTATTTATTACCAGTTATCAATAAAATACATAAATGGAAATAACATATAGATTGCTAATTGCTTATTATAATAGTATTAAAAACCGAAGTTATCAATTGTATTAATGAATAAATAAAATCTAAAAGTGTGTAAGTGTATACTATTTATAGGTACGAGTATACCTATTTTTATCAATTTAAATTGAATTAAATTAAATAATTTATAAGATATCAATTTTAAATATATAAATGGTTCATATTTATTTTGTTTTCATAAGAAGTGCTGAATAGAAGTTTTTTTTAAATGAGTTGCTTAAAAATGATTATAAAACAATTACTTTTTTTTAAAGATCGCATTTGTTTAAAGAAATTTTTTTGTACCCTATTAAATAATATCAAATTGTAGTTTTCATAAATTAAGTTCGGAGTCCTGGGATTTTAAAAGTTTTAATAAACTTTGAAAAATTGTATTTTCTAGTTGAGTTATGATGTAAACTGCAGTAAACACCATCCAATTTTAAAGTTAATGACGTATAGCCGTATAAGTAATAACCATATACAATATTTTTACAAAACAATTCGCGAATCTATGTTTTCTACCACTTTTTATTTATTCTAGTATTTATTCTAGGTCCACAAATTAATTTTATTATTAAACGTGACAACGCGTTAACGTGGTAATGTAATGAACAATACAATTATAGGTATAACATTGATTTATAATTTTATTTTTTGCCGTCTATACTAGTAAATAGTAATAATTATAATTATTTGTAGGTACGCTTGGACTAGGTTTAAAAAAGACGTTTGGCGTCAAAGGGGACACCTCTATTACGTCTAAGTAATGCCATTTAATTTAATAATATACTTATAAATAGGGCTTGTACCAGTTGTACCCCACAATACCTGAAATGCATTAATTATAATCAAAATTCTCAAACCCGACAAATTTCAAGAAACCCCATTGTCTTACAGACCTAGAAGTCTATCCTAGGGAAAATATTTGAAAAACAGCTGCTCAGTCGTTTTACCGTCGCGCGTCGTTGCCATCAACAAAATTCAATACTTCCAATCTCGCTTTCGCTCCAAACCGTACCATTAACAGTGGCATAACTAGATGTGGAAAAGCCCAGGTAGTAAATAAAGTACAAATTTTACAACCACTTCACTCAAATCCAATTTCGAAGCTTCCTCGTTTTCAATTTCAATTAATGACAAATTCAATTTTAAAAAGTCGATCTTGTACTGCATTATTTTTCTTTTGTAATTTTTTATAATTTTAAGTTTGCTGAAGGATCTTTCTGCTCCAGAAGTTACTGGGATGGTGTGAAAGAGTAACATTGCCGTGTAAACTTGTCTTATATACATTCCAGAACTCCAAATCTGGTTATATTGTCTTAGGTGAACAGTGCGCGCCTCAGTTATTCAGGTATATGCGATCGGATGGTAAATGTTGAGAAATTGAATCGTAAAACTAGGTCTCCTAATCTAACCTAACATCGAGATTTTACTTTGAAATTGATTAAAGGTATATACATACATTGCACACGGTATGTACTGTATACGTATTATTTAATCAATGATAATAGTGAACACTGAACAGTGAACATACTTCATAGTTAATTGCCTTAATTTCATACTTGTAGTATGTATTATTAGTACCTATATTTAATATTGATTGTGACCGAGTTGATTTGAAATTTTTACTGATAAATATATGAATATTTTCAATTATCTTAAGAATGTCGTTTCAGAATTTTCCAAAAGTCTCGGAGTACTTTCCCGATTTGCCCTATGATAACAACCCGCTGGCAATTAGGTACCATCTACACCGTGTATCATAGATTCACAGAGACTATAGCTTTAACTTTAGAAACTAAGTAATATTGCGCAAGTGTTCCTCGATATCGTTAAAGATTTTAACACCGTTTTATCCAGGCCTATTATTTGAGATCAAAAAAATATTCTTAGATCTATATCACATAGCTAAGCTATAGGTACTTATCAAATCATATCTCAAAAACAGATCCTTCGAAGAACGGCAAAATTTTAAATTATCCAACGAATGCCAGGTCTCAGCGGGCATTCCTTGGCAACTATATCGCTTCTTTCTACATAATGACATATTTTCTTCACTTTTAACCTGCCTACCACTTGAAAGAAGTTTTTATTTTTGAACCATAATACTTCTACGAATGGAGCTTATATCGTTATACGTTACTTGATTGGACTTTTTCACGAATGAAATCTTAACACGTGTTATACGATAAAAGTTTTTTAGGTGTGATCCTATTGATATTATTTATGGTAAACAATTCTCAACAATTTTTTAAGATTATATATTTTGGTAAAAGTCATCTCTTTGTAATGTTTTATACGTCGAGGGCAATGAGTACATTAAATCGAGAGTAAGTGGGTATATTTTTCAAACTCTGAAAACAGCAGCTTAGAGCAACTGTAACCCTGTTGTAACCCCAAATACCATTCCAAAAAGGAGGATGGTAAAACAAGTCACAAGATCTTATAACTTTCTATGTATTTCATTTCAGGTTATTACATATTTGTACTAAAATGTATTATGGAATTATTTAAAATGAACTTAAATTGCCGGATTAACAGTATACTCAGAGATTTAATGGAAGATATACAGTAAACGCTACCTATAATAATAATAATAATAATAATCTTTATTTTGGAAATAAAAATATATGGCAAAATTTATAAAGAAATGCGTGTATGCAAATTAAAGTATTATTTTATAGGTATACGATAGGTACACGGATGTAGCTAAAATAGTAGTTATACCTTATCATTGATTAAATATAAATTCCTATATTCGTTATATTATATAATGTTATTTTTTCCTACAATAGTGGTTCCCAATCTTTTTCATTCTATGCCCCCTTGTAAATTTACTAAAATCTAATTCCCTCCCCCCCCCTTAAATTAGAATTAAAGTGGATTTTATTTTTTGTGAGTGGTACAAATAACTATATATTATATAATATACAACTATTTACTTATATTATTTTCAACATTTTAAAAAATTATTATAAATCAACTTACGAAGTAATAATATTAGGTATAAAAAATAATTATTGAATATAAAAACAAAAAAATAAAAAAAATATGAAATATAAATAACATGGGTAGGTAAATTTAACGAGAAATTTAAGGTTGTTTTTTTCTTACCAAGTTCATAATCCGTGGGGATATTTTTGACAAAGATTTCAATGCAATTTTATAATTGGATTCTAATATCCGTTATCGGAGGCAAATATATAGCTGTAGCCTTGTAGCCTGTAGCCCGTGAGTCGTGCGAATCAAGTTTTGTATTTATTAATATTAGATTAAATGAGAAAAGGTCTATCGTTATAAATTTATAATATATAATTGTTATAATTATTATTTATGTTATTAAATAAAATTTTAGTTAATCACTTTCACGAGTTTATGACTCACGAACAAGGTCGATTTATTTTCATTTTGGGCTACGTGTATATTATTTTATTGTGCTGGCCTTTTCACAAACATGTTTTAAGTTTTATAATTGAGTTGTATATTTTTTAAGGCGTATAGGTGTAAGGGTGATCTAAAATTTTGCTATACCAGTGAAATACTAGTTATTAGTTAATATATGATAAAAATGGCTGAGCATAGTCTGATGAAACCCAAAACTGTAAATTGCCTATTTTGTTCGATAGATCAAACACGCATATTCGTTTTGACTTTTTGTATCTTAGTAGTGGGATAAAAACGCAAAAATAAATTATATAACCTGAGACAATATTATACCCGTTACATGAAATATTTATATATAATTGGTCATATTTCTTGAGGGGTTAACATTATATATTATTTTATCCATTAGCGTAAACACGAATTTTTAGTTGCTTCACCCTACTAGCTAGTGGTTACTTTTACTTTATTCTAGAGAAGCATCAGATATTAAGTATTATATAAATGTTATATATGAGCAATAAATGTTTACAAAAACTCTTTTTAATGTATAGAAATACAAATAACAACAGTCAACATTATGTAAATTATTAACAACTACCTAAGTTTCGTAATTATTTGTAACCAAGCGTATGGCAACCCGGTTATACAAATCATGTCACAGGCACACGAGTTAGTTTGAATTGGGATAGCGTTAAAATCAAGTGTACATCGCAGAATAGTAGTGTAGGAATACTTACCTTTCTTCACCATATTCATGATACACAGTCAAACGATAATTATTTGCTCCGTAATAAAATATAGTTATTTTTAAATTTGCAAAAGATATTAAATACTCATTAAATTGAAAAATTAAAATAATATACTAATTATTATGACTATATGACATGACTGACCGTACAGAATACTACCTATATACAAATATGCAACTTTCGATTATTTCGTTGTATATTACATTTGTAAAATATTATGACTTATTTATGTTATGATTATTTATAAAAAAAAACAGGTGGGCCTCGCTTTACTGTACAATTGGGAGTGGAGTGTACCTCGTTTATAGGATAGGTCATTCTTACAATGGATTTCTTAAATTTGAATGCAATGATAGATATCATTGTATACGAATAACGATTCTGAACGGAGTTAATATGTTTGTCTAAAATGTGTATATAATAATATAGTATTTTATATTTAAATTGAATTATAATGCAATTTCGCAAAAATTTAAATTTAAAACAGTCATAAAATTTTTTCCTTTTGGTCCGGCAGAAATTTTTTTTATATATTTTTGAAGATTAGCTTATGGGCAACCTAGTGTTAAAATTTTGAACCTTAAGTATAAACAGAAAAAATTTTATGAATTCTTATCTACAAAATAACTTGCAAATTATAGTGATTTTGACACATTTTATACAAATTTGAGCTTTATGAGCTTATAAAAAAAAATTGAGTTAAACGATCACCGTTATTTTCTATTGAAGATAAGTTAAGCTTATTATAAACCTTGTATTAAATTTTCGAGGGTTTTTGGCCACCCAATTAAATTTTATAGGTGTTTTTTAAAAAAAAAATACAAAAATCGAAAATTTAAATTGTGTATAAATAAGTCAAAATATGTCAAAATACTTTGAAAACTTAACTACGTATAGAGAATACCAATATAAAGATTTGGTGAAAATTTCAAGTTGTTGCGGTTTTTCGTTTTTGAGTTAGAGCATTTTAAAAAAATGTAGTTTGTAAAAACGTGATTTTGCATAAAATTTCCCGTTTTTTTGTAATTTTTTATCGTTGTTTTCGATTTTTTAAAAAAGTATTGAAAAAGTTGGATTTTTGACTTGCTCAAGTACCATCTACATTCACTTTCCTATCAGAAAAGTTGCTGTTTAAGAAAATCGAAGCATTTTTACTATCAAAAATCGTGTCCTCAGACACAAAAAAAAAAAAAAACACACATCATTGTAAAACCAATAGATTCCATCACTCCGTTCAGAATCTAAAATGTTATATTATATTCATTAGATTTCTTTCAGTGCAAATTATTGAATGATAATTTTGCTTATCTATTTTGTAAATTAACCCGACACATTTGTAACATCTTAATTAAATGGATCGCTAAATTATCTAAATTCATAATAATATTGAATTTTTATTTTTATTTTATGTGTAATTTAGCAATAAGAACATGTTGTAAATAAGATAACTCGTGGCTTCCACAGTTCCACACAAGTTTAAACTCAGACCTCAGTGAGGCCTCTGGCCTAGTAATCTTTTTTGATATTAAATTAAATTAAAAGAATAACTGGATGAGCCTCGCTCTGCTGTACAGTAAAGGGTGGAGTGAACATTATTCATAGAATAAATGGATAAGTCAATGGATTTGTAAAATTTTCTTATAGTTTTTTGAAGAGTAACATATGGATAACTTAGTGTTAGATTTTTGAACCTAAAGTATAAACAGAAAAAATTGTATGCATTTTCAACTACAAAATAACTTGCAAATTATCGCGATTTTAACATATTTTATACAAATTAGAACTTTATGGGCTTATAAAAAAAATTTGAGAGAAACAATTTCCAATTTTTGTTATTTGCGATAAGTATAACTTATAAGAAACCTTGCATTAAATTTTCAAGAGTTCTCAGACAGCCAAATTTTTTTATTGGTATTTCAAAAAAAAAACCTTGAAAAATCGAAAATTTAAATCGTCTATAAGTAAGTCAAAATATGTCAAAATACTTTAAAAACTTAACCAAGTATAGAAAACGCCAATATAAAGATTTGGTGAAAACTTCAAGTTGTTGCAGTTTTTTGTTTTTGAGTTAGAAGATTTTAAAAAAAATGTAGTTTGCCAAACCTTGTTGTGCGCAAAAATATGCATAGAATATGATTGTCTTCCATTTTGATGTTTGGCCTTTATTTATGTATAAAAAATATATTAACATGTACATGTGTTGTTACGATTTTATACAACTAAGAAATCGGTCAAAACAAAGTTTCTTTTATGTATAAAAGCTTATTTCATTGGGAAAAATGGGGAACACTCATCCTCTACTTTCACCCTCTTATGTTGCGGCTAATGCATTTTGATGCCCGTTAAAAGTAGGTACTTAAAATTCAGATTATGCTACAAGGTATAGTTGTGTAATAATAGTTTACCACAAATTGGTCGCATGATAGTGGAATAAATTAATAGCAAATCTGAAAAAACACGTTTTACATTGAAATGAATATGTCAGGGTGATTTTAAGGGGGAGTTTGTGTTGCTACACCTGTCTCGGGCCTATAATATTTAAAACGACAACTAAAGTAATTTTTAGCGTACATTTCATGCTCGTTAAAATTTCACGTATACGTTCATTAGATTGTATTTTGCTTTACACTGATTATACATTACGAAACCGCTGTTATATAAATTGAAAAATATATTAAGTTATATAATGTAAAAATCCAAGGGCGAAATTTTGACATTTGGTTAAGCTATATATAATAATCTTGAGAGATATACTTAATAAGTTTTGCTTTATTTTCTTGTTTTAACAGTTGTAATAAATAAAAATCACAAATAATTTATTATTTTATATTGTCACCATAGAATAAAACATATTGAAATTCGCGGAATTGGTTAAATATGATACAAAATTGTTCGATTATAGTTTTCTACGAGTTTATTTTATTTATTTACAAATCTGTACGATGATAAAGTTAACAGAGTTCAACATATGTATTTGAATATACACTTGGACTTTGAAATACTTGTAGAATATTTCTATACCTATAGGGGTGGTATACGCAGTCATAGGACATGAAGGGTGTCGTAAAATCGTCCTCGTTCTGCGCCTCACGCTTTAAATCCTAAAATCGTTCACACATATAAAATACGTCATAAAATTATTATGTTCGCCCGTATTTTATTATATGCGATGGACGTTGTACGTTTTTAACAAATATTATTATTCAGGGGTGGACTGGACTGAAAAATGGGCCCTGCCGATCATAAAATAAAGGGATCTTATTAGACTGATTTCATGTAAAGGAACAAAACTAATTATATTAAGTTTTTGAAAATGCATTCAAAACCGGTGTTCATGCCATTTCAATATTGTCGAAAATGTTTCGTAAATTATCGAAATACTGCCAATAACCACTGTAAAGTACTTACCATTTTATAAAATAACCAAAAACCATTATACAATATTATATTTATACACCTTGAATGCTTATTAATCTACTTTAATTTTAATTTGTTTAATAGAAAATAAATGTCCTCTTTTAATATAAAATAGTGAAGAAATGAATATTAGTTATTACTAATAATAATAGGTACCTGGTACTTGCATAGACTTTATATTATAGTAAACTGTAAATTATATTATTAGTATATTAAAGTTAAGTAAACTTACATACAATTTGTAAAATGAATAGCATATGGGTACCTTAATTATGGCTATGTTATAATTTATAAATATTTCAGATGTGTGATATACTGACACAAGAGTCCAAAAATCTTAACGGCCGTATTCTGTAACTTGATAAGTTGGTATTGACAAAAGTCGTTAATGAGCGCTTATCGAATATCACGTTATGTATCGAAGATCCTTAACGAAAGTGCGATTCAGTAATATCAGTTATTGCTAATTTTTCGTTACAAAAACGATTTTTATGTTACCGACAATTTCGTTATTCTTATCGAATAACCCAAAGAGTTTTATAAAATTACCAATCAAAAATTATCTTGCTGATAATCAAATTTTGTTATCACAATGTCAATATAGAATCCTTGATAAATAGTTCATACATTCTGTGGTTCTAACTTCTAAAATTTTCATTTGATTACTATTTCATATTTTTATTTTATTTTAAGCTCAATTTTTTATTGTATACCTATTATTCATACTATTAAACTATTTACATGTACTATGCCGTTCAATTAAATATCTATGAATTTGCTAAATAAATAGGTAATTTAAAAATACATTAAGTCACTTAATATGCTATATAGTAGGATTTGAATGTTTATCTTAGATAGCTAGGTATATTGTTTATGTCATCTATCAATGTTTTCAAATAATATGCTGAAGTTTGGAGCTCAATTTTACCAACATTTGATAGGCCGATAAATAGCTCCAAATTTACTAAACTGCAATGACAGATATATTTTACCATCACTAAAGAACTTTAAACTCATCAAGCATATAACAGATTTTTTATTTTATGATTAAAAGAGTCTTGGAGAGATCAAAAACCAAAACGTCAAAAAAAGTTTAACTAAATTAACTTACTTGCACTTCTAGATATAACCCTGAAGAACATCGACCTTGCAATAAAGGCCTAATGATATTTATAACATCGAATGCTAGTTCGGGACTTACTCGGAACACGAATACAAATTCTTCGAGAGGGAAATAGTTTTAACGAAAATAGTTGTTAAGGTTAACGAATAAAATATGTAGGACAGAATCGCTTTAATCGATAATATTCGATAAGAGAATTTTCGTTAGCTTATCAAATCGAAATTTGTCCGCTGCGAGTTACAGAATACCGCTGCGATCGCCCGGCCGTTCATCGGATCACTCCACTCCTGTTATTATTAATAAAAATATTATAATAATGAATATTTAATATTTATTTATTAGTTTGAGATTATTTACATAATATTGATATTTTTTAATTACACTGCAATATTTATCACTAAGAAATGTTTCCTTGTTTTGAGAGACGTGAGCCTCGGAATAAAAAATTATACACATATATACATATACAATAAATAATTATTATATATACTGTTTATATATTTCTATAGTCTATAGAGTTATGAATAAAAATAATAATACCGTGTTATTATATTGAAATCGTCTATGATATCATCAAGTGATAATTGGTTGGCCGAAATTTTTTCTAAAGACAAAATGGCCATACTTGTCGGACGATTTTGACTCATAGTGAATCTTAAATAATTTTTGATCATTTTTAGCTTATTATAAAGCATCTTTCCGGAACTATACTAAAACTACCGCAATACACCGATTTCTTATCTATAATAGCTTGATATAATAATATATAATATTATAAATTGTCGTTTGGCCGTTATCCGTATCCACTGCCACAAATTATTATTTACTAATAGCCTCCGCTGCCGAGTTATTTTAATAAAGATCAATTAAAAAAAAAATAAATATTATTTATGAAATACATAATATATACAATATACATAATGTAAATAGTACTCAAGTATATAAAAATATATAACTTGTGGAAAAACTAAAAACAAATATATAATAACAATTGTGATTGAAATATTTTTTCCGAACAAAGTTGAAGAAATTGGGCCCTTGATATTGCGCCCCTGGCAAAAGCCCTCTTGCTAGTGCCTAGTTTACTGCCCAGTGGATCTTCTCCCCCCCCCCAGTTTGATGTAATGATAATAATAATAATAATCGTGTACAACACTTGTAATACGTCGTCGCCGTCGTCGTTGGGCAGTGCGGAATAGTTGTGGATTGCTGTGTGGCGGCGGCGGGCCGCGCGCGTTTTGCGATGAAAACTCGCATCATTTTGGACCTATGTAGGGCAAGGGACGGTGGTGGTCGGGTGTAATATTTTCGGAACGTCTACGCAGCGGTTACGCCTATACCGCGAAAACTCGGCCGACCAATAGTGGAGAACAGGCGACCCGAGCGCGGACGACTGCGGCCGAATCCGGTAACACCGACGGAATTTTACGCGCTCGCCGCCGCCGCCGGCTAGTGACTCTTACCGGTTAGTCGCGGCACAGCTGTTCCGTGCGTTTGTGCATCGTTTGTCGACCCTCGTCTCTGCAATTGTTTATGTGTTTATATGCGTTTGTGCATTTTGTGCGTAAAACGACGATTTTCGATATCGCCGTAACAAAATAATCATTTTTCTTACTTCCAAGAGTGACTCGTGCAGTGCGTTTACTTACCTGTAACCGCGCAGATGTAAGACAATGTGCGCTTTCGAATGTGCTTGATTCGACCGCGTATTTCCGGCACGGTTAAGTGTTGTTTAGTGGTATGGAACCGACGACCGAGAAGAAATGAAAGCCTTATCGGAGGAAACAGTTTCTCAAGACAATGTAAACGCGATCGGTGAACCCGGCACGACAGTGGATTGCGGCGGAGGAGGCGGTGACGTGATTGAAATCTCGTCCGCGGAATCCGATGACGATGAAGTGGAAAAGAAAAACCACCACGATCAATTAGACGGAGAAGAGGAGGAAAATAACAGTGAGCGACGGGGCAAATCTAAGAAAAAGCACAAGAAGCACCATCATAAGCACCATCACGACTCTTCGCATACACGGAAGAAACATAAGAAACGAAAGAAACGGGTGAGTCCAATATTTCTATGGGCTCAAAAAAGAGAATCGGAAATCGTGAAGGTGGTGTGCGAGGATTACGATCCACGTAACCGTCTTAGATTGGTGAAGACCGGCGGTGTGTGGACTTCTAACCCCAGGTCTAAAGTATTAGCAGCGGTCCAATCACGTTCGTCTGTCTGTAAATACGAAAACGAATCGCAAAAAGGCACTGACGAAGAGTCGGCGCAAGAGTTGGAAAAACGACCGGAAGAAAAGACTGTGGAAGGTAGGAAAAAATATGCAGTGGACCAGAATGAGAATTCGATCGACTTTGGTGAATCCATGGGCAGTGAGGATGACGAGGACGAGAGAGCTCGGATCGATCGAGCACTTGAGATGATTGACCAAGATCCTACGCTCATGGAAGATGTAAAAATGACATTACCCGCTATTGAGGTGGGCACTATAAGGTTACCGGAGGGCACGACGATTCACCAGGTAAAGACTGAAGATGCGAATAAGGGACCGGCTACTACGACCACACCATTATCATCACCACTATCTCCGGCTAACAATAACACAGGTCGGCGCAGGTACGGTGAGTTGACCATTACTCCGCAGCTACAACTACAGAACGAGCCGTTGAACCTGGAAACCGCGGGTAAGCGATCCGCTTTAGAAATACGATTGCAAGAACCTCCACTTAAAAAGAAACGAGTTGTACAACAACCGCAACCAGCATTAGTTGACGAGCCGGTGAAACGCGAATGGGATCCTTTGTCCGAGCTCAAGGAAGTGCTTTCTGATCCTAGGCTGTCGGTTCCCGATCCTCTGCTAGTGCCCAGAGCTAGGTTGGCCGCTTTGGTGGCTAGTCCGGCTACAGAAATCCCCAAACTATTACAAACGCTATCTCAGTTGCCACCGCCTCCGGATCCCGACCTCTTCGCCGTTTCGCTATCACATCTCCGATCGATATTACAGCAGACACCGGGTTTCGCGGATGAACGCAAGGCTGCCGATAGTAGTCAACAGTCGAGCATCGAACACATGCTGTGGTTGTCGTACATATCTTCAAAAGAAATGTCCGGCGTCGACAACGAGCTGATATCGAGTATGCTGAGTCTCATACTGCCCAACGAGGAGACTGTTGCTCAACAGTCTTATGGCTATTCGCAGCAGAAGAATCAGTGGAACGACGTATACTACGGCAGTAATTTGGCACCACCACCGTACAGCACTACCCCCGGCTACAGCAAGACGGACGACTACAGTTGCGCGTCCGTATCATCACTACCCCTGTTGCCGACATTACAACAGCAACCGTCGCCTCGATTACTGCAGAAACACCAACAGCATCCACAGGCCGTGCAGCCGTTGCAAACGCAGTTGCGGCCAGCGCCGCCGATGCAGCAAACGTCACTACTACGACAACAGCCGACACTACCACCGCCGCTTCCAGTACAGCCGACCAAACAGCGTGGTTGTCCGGACCCTTACTGCGCTGCGAGTTCGCCGTCTCCGTGCTACCAAAGCTGTTGTCGGAAACCCGCGGTCGTTGCTTGCAACCCTTTCGCCGTGATGTCCTCGAACGACTGTAACCTTTTCCCGGTGCCGCCCGCCGACCCCGTCATCAAGACGTCTGTTCGCACGGGTTCGGTGAACGGGACTGCTCTTGGTTATTCTTCGGACATCGGTAACGGGTACAATGGTCAACCTTCGGCACCACCAATGCCGCCAAAACAGCCCGTGTCACCTCTCAATCGTGATCAATACAATTATCAAACCGGTTTACCACAACCACAGTCGTTGCCGGCAGAATGCAGCAACACCAGCAGTAGCAGCAGTGGCGGCGGCGGCAATGTTGGCGGGGACCAACTGCAATGCTCGACGACTGCAACTGATAAGCCGCGGCCGGAAGCTCGTTTGGGTGCTGATGCTGTGGTAAAACCGTTGCACAAACCGAAGATTAAGGTCAAACAGCATTTGATTGATCCGAACGCCAAACCACAACTTCTAAACTATCACGCTGCCCTACACATGACCGGACCTCCTATACAGGACCTGCTCAGTTCACCCCTGTGGCACCCGTTGTTTGGCAGGTAATTATATCGCTTTAAATATTCATGATATTGTATTGTGTATGGTTCAGTATTAAATGTGATTCATTGAAAGAAACGTGTAGGTCGTAACAAACCGTAATACTACAAATAGTCCCGTTACGTTCAATTTTTTTACACGAATAAAACGGTATTATTTAGTACGACTGCGTTTTTAAGAACGATTTTATCATCAAACACTTTTATAGTCTTAAATTTACATTTATACTTTTAATAAATTTTATTTTTTCGCGAGTTTCAGTAGTTAGGTATATTGATACATTCCAGCGAAAAATGTATATTTAAGGCCGCTGAAGTCTTGTGTTTAATTAAATAAAGATAATTAACTTGATTATTTAGTAACATGTTATGAAAATGAAATTTATTGATCACCAGTCCCAGATTATTTAATAAGAATAAAATTTGCTTTACATTTTACCTGTAAATATTTTTGTAATTACAAATTATTTTTAAATTTCTGATTATGACTGTTATGACTTCAGTGTTTATATTTTTTCAGCAATATATAATCGTACATTTTATAATACATCACCAATTATCATGTAAAATATTTTGTTTCAAAATTTCTAATATGAAAATATCAATGAACGTAATTTAAATTTAATACTTGATGGACTAACGTAAACTATGAACTTTTATATTTCATATAGTGATAAATATTAAAGTGTAATCATTCATATATTCAACGTATTAATGAATATTTCATAATAAAAATCAATATTCAATTATTCAAATTGCTTACGTTTAAAACAAATTGAAAGTTAAGATAAACTATTTTATGTGTAAATACTTAAGTTTCATATTTTCATTAGAAGAAAAACCATGGAATCGACATTATAGTAGATAATGAAACGTCCATAACAAATATGTAGATGACACAGTTTTTTAGTTTTAGAAATTGTTTATTTTATAGACATAAAGTTGAGGTTTTGCTAAAACTCATATACTTAGTCTAATTAGTCTTATTATATCTTATGAATGCTAATGTATGTGTTAAAATTAAATTAAAATATAATATAAGTGTTTAAGATTAATATTTAAAAACAAAAGCAAAACTTATAGACTATACTTATTTCATAATATGGTATATATATATATATATATATATTATAATATGGTACTATATAAACTATATGAAATTGTCATATAGGGCAGTGGCGTCACGGTGCTAATGTAATCAATGGTCGTGATAGATCGTTATTTTTTTCCATTCTCTCCTACACGGAATACACATTCATCATTTACTACGAAATTCTTAATGAGCTCATGTGCATGAACAACAAAAAATATTAGAGTTTTAAAGAACAATATATTTTATAAAATTATTTTAAATTTCATAATCTATATTAAGTATTAAAAAAATCTAAATTTTAAATACTATTATTTATCTCATTACTACTCGTATATTGAAATGTATTACATTTTAAAATTTTCTTGGATCCATAAACAGTATATTAACTATTTGAAGATTTGAATTTTATTACAAAATCCGGTAATGTTCATTGGTATACGATTATAAGTTTAAAAAATCAGAAGAACAATCATCGTTCATCTTAGGGTTCCAGACCAAAAAAAAATATACAAGCTAGCCGATATGAAAATTCACAATCAATTTTTAGCCTACGAACCTTTAAGTAAACCAACCTGATCGTATATAATACAGTAAAGTTTTGAGGCGTTGCTATTAAACTCATTTTTTGAATAAAATCTATTTTTTTCAGTCCAAAATTCTTCAAAAAATCCAACAAGTTTCTTCTGTACATCTCTAATGACTTCCGTGTGTCAACTATCTAAGGCACTATCAAAATATTCTCTAAATAAATTATACTACTACGAGTAGTATGTGCTATGTTATAGGTTAATTATTTTTACCCATTTACAAATAATCAAAAAAATAAAGTCAATAGAATATCCTTTCTATTGAAGTAAATTGTTATTTATTGTTATTTATTTGTACCCAATAATACATCTGCTTTAATACAAATAATAATAAATAATAAGTAATAAAATTTTAATTAGTAACCATAATAGCAAAAACCTTAAAAATTGCCGAAAAAATTTGAATCCATGTCAAAAACATAATATATTTGTCTATAAAATTATTATGTTTTAAATTCTAATAGCTGAATATATATTTATACATTTACTCTAATTGATTAAATATAATACTTAACTATCTAAAATAATATGATTGTGAATTGACCCTTTTAAAATAACACAATATATATTACACACAATAATTAATAGCTTAGGACTTTTAGTAAAAAAGTAGTGGACTCATTTTATCTTTTATATAGGTATAAAAATAGATTAATGGTCCTCATTTATTAATCAGGTCATTAAGATCGATTCGATTTTAATCAATATGTATATGCTTATAAACCCTGAGTGTTGTCATACAATTTTGTAGAATGATTTTTTGTTTTTAAAGTGATAATAGATACCGATTATTATCGTATGGACAAATCAATGGTTATTATTTTGTTCCAGATTTATATTCACAATAAATGTTGATTTTAATCTGATGTATATTCTGCAGAAAAAAATTCGACATTTCTTATTGCCGATTTTAAATAACTTAAAATATCAGTAAAACAATCTTTTAGTTGATTAACAATATTTTTAGTTCAATAAAATATGAATCTTTTTTTAATAATACGGTTAATAAATTGTAATCACCAGAATTCAAAAGCGGTTATTATATTATTCATTTATAATTATTAATTTCTAACGATAGAAATCGATAGCTCGTTATATTAAATATAATCACATTATATATTTTTTGTGCTTGAAGTTTGATGAAAGTTTATAAGGTCATTATAGAAAAAAAATATCTTATTTATATTTATGATTTCTGTCACATTAAACCATTTTTAATTTAATATACTATAAATAAAAATAACTAATAATTAAATACATGTCCGCAGATATTTTTGGTTTGTAAATTTAAATTTATCATACTTTTTTCCAGAGAAGGGATATTCTATACGATACTGTATAGTATATAATTGTGATATTTATTTATTCAGACAATACATTTCAGATTTTATTACTTATTCATTTTAACTTCTTCTTAAAATATATTGTTGTCATTGTTCTAATTTAATTATAGCCTATAGGTATCTTAAATAATTTAAGTTTTTAAGCTGATATTCATTAGACTTTTTACTATTTTTATTTTTTAAGCGTTTTAATACTAAACGTTCAATCACTTTGTCGACTTATCGTAAGTATAAACATACAGATTTAATGTAATTAATAAATATTTGATACATATTCAAGCTTATATTTATTATGCATTTCATTATATTTTATTTTTAATTGTTTTACTTTTTTAAATTTTTAAATTTTTTATAATGTAATTTTTATAAGAAATTAAAAGTTTGAAGTGTTGGTTAAAACTATTAATAGTAATTATAAACATATTCTGCATAGTAACTAAATTAATTCAAACTAGAATAATAATTGCTGCTTAAATTTTCTACTATAAAGTATAAACTATATAAGTAATTTTATTATTTATATATCAATACATTAATTTAAAAAAACAAAGTTATTTAATTTTTAATTTTATAATTATATGTTAACCTAATAACCTATTAAGTAAGTAGTTTATTATTTATTTATATTCTGAGAAGCTAAGAATTATTAATTTTACAATGATGATTTTTCATAATTTTTTCGATACATAATAAAAATTGGGGGATAAAATATAAGTACCAATATTAATATTTATTTTAGTGAAATTAATTTTCATAGACGTTTAAGTTCTATGACGTACAAAACAGCTTATTATTCTCATGAATAGTGACTGCTTTATTATTTCTTTTTAATCTTATGACTTTGATTTTTGTTAATATTTTTCGGATAATGTTAGTATCTATTGGTAATCAGGTAATCTTAATGTAAGACTTGTCAATCGTAATTTAAGAACAAGCATATTGCATAGTTGGTAAGTTGGTTTGTTACGTTACACGTTTGTGTTAAAATTATAAAATTATGTAATATAAAATTATATTACACTTTTACATAGACGTTTTTCACCAGAATCGTTTTTTTTTTTTTTTTTGATGAAAGTATTATGATTAATTATTATTGATTTGAAATAAAACTGTAGCATACAAATGTATGCTATCAAAGCGACCGTTTTAATAGACATACCAATATAAGGTTTAAAGTATTTTTTATTCTTTCAATCTTTATACATCAATCGCTATTCGCTTGTAGTATCCTGCAGAACGCCAGAGCCTTACCATTATTTAATATTGATATCTATTTTAGTTTTAACGAATAATAATAAATTTTTATCAAAAAAGTACTATTTATAGGTACATGCTTAATAATTAATTACAAATCATATTATTCTATAAGTATTTTATCAAAATATTTTATTAATAGCAATATATTTTACTTACAATTTGGTTTAGTTTTTTGTTAGTAGATACATTGATCTGCCTAGTGCTTTATAACGATACCCAATCATTGTTTTTAATGTAATAATATTATTTTTTTTAATTATTTTTTCTTTTGTAGAAGATATTGAATTTAAAACCAATAATTATAAGATACCTGACTAGTATATCTGAAAAATGGCAATTGTTTTATTATTCTCACTCTTGTTAAACGTGGTAAATTTCATTTGATAACTTATTAGAAAACCAAACGGCAGTAAAATACTTTGTAAATTGCAGTGGTCATGGTTTTTAGTGTTTTTACACGGACAATTTAAAACGTATATTATAAGTTTAATAAAAAGGGATTTTATGGTCATCCCTCTTTTTATTAACAATTTTATGTTCAAGCTTAATATAACCTTGTCTAATAAGTTGTATTTTACTTTTCCAAATCATTTCTAATCCTTAAAACCAATTTTAATTTGCTGATAGTCTAAACACGTTTTAAATCCCCTTTTATTAAACAAACGCTAACATTTTTCCTTATCTTTTCTACGTGTTATTGTTACTTATGCTTCAGGATGTCACCGACATGACGTTATCATACATTTATTTAATGATAAATAATCTTTTTATTTTACTATTATTTGAAGACTGTTACAGTCAGTAGAGCCCATGTAATATAAGCATGTAAATGAAATAACTAAATCCATTAAACTACCTTTTGTGTTTTGATGATAAAATACATTGAAAGTAATTATAAGTACAATAATTTACATAAATTACAGTACCGAAACTACTTTGATTTTACAACTCATTATTTAAAAACTATTTTATTTCATTAGGATTATTACAATATTTAAGAATATTATAAATTCTAATTGTTCTATTTTATGTTCTTTCAAATTAAATTCAACTATAATAATATTATATGATTCAATATTGTTAAGACTGTTTCTAAGAATCATTTCCGAAAACCGTTGTAATTTCTACTTTTGTGTTAAAACGGCTAATGATCTGTAAAAATTGTTGTTGTTTACCTATCTGTTGATTTACTTTACAATAAACCTATACTTTATTATACATATTAATACTCATAGTATACTTACTCGCATTAAAACAGAGATACACAATTTACTTAGAACATAGTATGTGTATGTGTAATAGTAGTAGTATGTGTAAATATTATTTTCACACTGATAGAGGTATGTTCCTTTTAATGAAAAATGTTTTTCCAATATTAAGTACTAAGTGGCGGTTCGACTTTACATTGTTAGATTCACATTTACAATTCAAAATTTTTTCAAATAAAAATAATGTAACATAGTTTAAAATTTTAAATCATTATTGGTACTGCCAGAGTCAATATAAAAATAATATAAACAAATAAATAAATAATTATAGCTTAATCTTTTAACCTCTGTATGTGTATTTTTCTTAAAAATGACGGTCATTACTTCTTTCAATTAATTGCAGATGATTATTAATATTAAATCATTATGAACATTAAACACTTAAATATATAGCTACCTATGTAAATATTTTAACATGTGGTGATTGTTTTTTATTCTTCATTGTTATATGGTTATACTATAATTATGTATAGTAATTAATTGTTAATTAAATTTAAATATAATTTAATTTAGGTTTTTAAAATAATATGTTACGACGTTATTTTACTATTATAAAAATCTGAATTGTAGTAAATTTTATGTTGTTGTTTTACCTGTGGCCATTCTACTGGACCATTCGATTTATTTTGAGTTTTGTAGAAATATATAACAATATATAACTATATTTTTTATTGAATGTTCTCATAAACTATAACAAATAAATAATTTGAAATTATTATCGAATTTCAACCTTAAAAAGTTTATATTGATTACCATCAATTGTTACTTCATACATTTAATTTTGTACCTTATAGTTTTATTTATTTTTATTATATAAATGTATAAGAGAATGATAATTTTTAATCGAGTCGATTGTAGTTCACGATTACAATTTTTTATTAATTCAAATGTCGACAAAATCAATGGATAATTTGATTTAGCGAAAAAATATAGGTTTATAAACTTAAATTTATGTAATATTCTAATTAAGTGCCTAAAATTAAAATTATTCAAATTATTTATTACAGATTTAAAAACATTAAAGAAAAATTTCAAACTAACTTGAAATTGTAATATTATAAAACAAACATCTCGGCAAAAGCATATTTAGTTAATAAACTATCAGGGTTACTTTTTATTTTATTGCTAGTCAATTGAAGTGTCCATCAATTACAGACACTTTGTTCCGGGTACGTAATAATTGAATGATTTCCCACGTATTTTACAACATGTAATAGGTACGTTTAAATTTAATTAGTAACTGCACCACGCATGTTCAAGAATTGAAAATTGATTTAATATTTACAAAATACATTTTATAAAAAAATTGTCTTATTAAAATAACCCTGGCAGTATAACATAATATCATAACCATAAATTAATATTTAATTTAGTTGTATGAACTACAAATATAAATGACTCATAGCATTTTGGAATCGTTACTTTAACTTAATCCATGATAATATTGTTGCTGTAAAATAAATACAATTTTCGTTTTAAATATATCTATTATAAATTAATATTTGGTTAAACTTTATGCTAGTCAGTTGAAATATTGACTTAGCTTGAAAAAAATTATATGAGATTATTTTTGATTAGTAAAATACTAAAAACGACATCTGTTTAAAAAAATCGAAACATTTAACTGTATTATCCTTGGTGGGAATCTTAAAAAGATTAATATTAACAGAAATAAATTATTTATAGTAGGTATTGTTGAATATTTTACTTGCACTTTTTATCTTGGACTAACAAACTAGATTGAACAAGTTTTTAATATTATGTCGCTATGTCGTACAACAACGAAAGTTTTTTTAAAAGAAATAATAGGTACTCTTAATTTTTTATTCCATTATTTGCCTTCTAAATAAAAACTAGGAATTTTGAAAACAGCTGAGTTAAAATATTTTAGTAAGTGCACTAATTGTCGTTGATTTAATTTTGTTGAATTATTGGAATCAATATGAAATTCATTTTTATTCTAATAATTCATAACACATTTTATTACATATAATATAAATATCACTTATTTTTCCCCTACCTATCATTTAGCTATTTTTTAATTACGTTTTCATTTCGTAAGATTATACACTTTAACTCATAATTATTTAATGGAACGTAGAAAGTATTAAATATTGAGTGTTAAAAGAATGTAACTAAAAGTCAAGTAGTCAATTATATTAATGATACTACACGATGAAAACATAAAAGATTTGAAAAAATACTAAGAAATATGAATATTTTATTATTTTAAATAAACCAATAGGCAATATAACTCACGCAAGCAAAACAGTTATTTAATAATTATTTAAGGTCTATTTATAATTCATATTGAATATTTCTTTATCTGTTATTCATTTTTTTAAGATTTTGAGAAAAAGATGCGTGACGTCATTAGGCCGGTTCATCGTAAATGCCTATCTTATAAGTGTAAAAGTGCACATAACAATTTACCCAAATAAAAATTTTATTTTTGAAATTTAATTTATGTATAAATATTTGGTTTTATGTGTTAAAGTCGATAAAAGTATCATGATTTCAATATAATGTTTAGTTTTTAAATATTGAAAATCAAAGAGATGTTTTTGTTATACGGTCAATCATAGCGATTTATTATAGGGGAAACATAACGTATGGAAAAAAAATCCAAAATATCCCTTTTAAGATTTTCAATATTTAAAGAATTAAACGTTATATTAAAATTCTGATACTTTTATCGTCTTAATCGTCTTAAACACTTAAACCCACAAAGCTATATTAAATTTCAAAAATATAATGTTTAGTTTGGTAAATCATTATGTGAAGCAAAAAATTTTTATACGTATAAAATAAGCAATTACGATGAATCTCATTGGCGTCACGTGGCTCGTAGCTATTCTAAATTGCTTAAAAAGTATCTGTTTGAGTAATATATATATTTTTTTTACATTGGATTTTTATCATTGAATTTCACATAACTTTCATATAACTAAAATTTCTAGACAATTATTTTTGTGCGATGTGCTCCTTTAAATTTAGCACTACCTACTATATATATTATCACGCACTATTCCAATAGATTACCTACGATATTAGTTCTTTGATATTTATTTTGAACGTTATAGCGACTCGAAACATTTAATCGGTAGGTACTTATATATATATTAGCATTTTATAGGCATTTAATAATTTTTGAAGTACCTATGTGAAATATATGCGTTTCTAGATACTAGGAATTTCTAATTAAAATTGAAACTTACTTTATTAGGAACTTGGTCTTACTATTATATCAATCATCTTATTAATACAAATGTAAGCACCCGACTTTTATCATTGAGAACCGTTTTTTCAAGACCAATAAAGTTTTGGTATTGGCACATTGGTTTCAAGTTTACAAGACAGCAGCAATATTATTACCTTTTTTTTCTTCTTTTGGTTAAAAGAATGCCTTGTTGTTAAAAATGATTAAAATACTTAACGCTGTCAAAAGGAATATTTTTTATTATGATAATATTTACCTAAATTATATTTTACATCCTACTATCAAATCTATTATCATTATATATTCAAAAAGCATTATAAAATAGTAAATATTTGTTTTATTAACGTTTATATGAAATATTTTTTTGGTATTAGTTACTTTTTAACAATATTTTTTTACATATTGTTATTGAAACAACCAAAATAATAACACTTTGGAATCATTATTTTAACTAATTAAATTATCGTTCTATACATATTTAATTTTTCCATGTTTTTATAATTTATTCTATTTTGAGAGTGACACCGTTTACACGGCAACTTAAATCTTTTTTAATCATAAAACTATCAAAATTGAAATTTTTATTTCTTAAAAATTCCTTACGAAATAACAAAGGCCTATGAACTTTATTGTTTTTTCTGGTCTTATAATTATAATTTTGGTTTATAAATATATATTTAATAATTCATATTATAAAAAAATCTCTATGCTTATTAGAATTTATTATCATAATACTAAATATTTAAATTACCCATAATATCATGCTGACTTAATATTTTATAGTTAAAACTCATTTAACCAAATAAATATTAACTAACTGTTGACTAAACTTAATGGTAAATTGAAATAGTTTGTAAACAAAAATGTATTTAAATTTTAAGTGGTATAATATAGAACGTATAAATTATTATTTATATATTATAATTTATTATATCTTATACTAATACAATTTCAATTTTAAAAGTTTAATAATTTACAAGAGAACAAATTTCCGTCTCTAAAATTTAGATGCCTGTGGCAGTAGTTATCGCTATGACCAACCCCCCTTTCCTATCTCTCTAAATTTGGCTTTGCTCTTATGTACTTATATATATATGTATTGATATAAAATATTAATATACACAATAGGTATATACAATTATTAAGTATTTTATCAATATTCTTTGGAACCAGTAATTTACCTAGAATACTATTCATAGAAAGTTCTACAACTATATTATACAATTTTTCGTAAATTCTTTAGAATATAAAATTGAAAATTCTTAAAATTCTACTCTATTTGATGATCCTTCAACCCTTATGCGGCATGCATGAAAAGATTGTGTTTTTTGTAACATAATTCAATCAAAATAATCTTATTTATATAATATTATTGTGCGATGAACAAAATGAGAGGGTGCTCGATCTAAACCATTTATCTCTTTCTTTCTACACCTAAGCTCAAAAAGACCACCCTATTATCTATAATACATACTTAATCTATATACTCGTTCGTCATTCATAGTTAATCGTTTTTAGTTTAATATAACCTAATTCATTTATTGTTTGACGGTGTTATGGTTTGTAATAATTAATGACAAAGTGAAAATGTAATTAGGTATTACCTTAAACAATACACAGTACATTCGAACTAACCGATAGTCTGTATGCGATGTCATAAGCATAACAATATCAAATCTATAAAAAAAAAATATTTATATTATAATTGTATCGATCTATCGCTGTAGAAATACACAAAATAATTATTAGTGTACGGTTATGCATTTTATGTGTACATTTTTATTCTGCGTCAACCGCGTATAAAATGTTATTTGTGTTTTTTTATTTCCATTAAACCATAGGTTGTGTATTGTTTCAGCCAAGAAAAGCGTTACGGTTGCCGGTGGCAGTGGACAATACCAGTTACAACGTCCACCGCATCGACATCTTCAGACACATCCGGTAAACATTAAACGGCCACTTTTGAACGATACGATTCATCGGAATACGCATAACACCTACAGTATTTACATTAATTATAATTGCTATTATCATTTTTTATTTGAAAAAATACCATTTTTATCTTTTATTTATTATTCAAAGTAAATTTTCATTAAAATGTTCGGCGTTTGATATTATAACTAGGCATATAAATGTAAGTTTAAATTTAAGGAGACAGAAATTAAACTATCTGATTGCGGTTTATAAGTTTGACAAGATAGGGACCGTCGTCGTCGTTGGGGAATCGATTGACCTTGACCTTTACACCACATTGTATTTGGGTTCGATTTTTACTGTATTCTTATCTTATGGTTTAGGATTTGCTTTCTAAACTTTCCACTATCGGACGTTGGAATTGATCCAACTTTATTTAACAATATTGTACATATAATTAATATAATATTATGTGTGGTGCTGATTGAAAATAAAAATAAGTTTTCGTTATTATAAAAGTTATTTCCCGTTAATTTACTATTATTATAATGATTGTGGTAACTTTTTAAATCCAATTATGATAAATTTTTCCTTATTTGAACCCTATTTTTGAGTTTTTGTTTCTTGTTAAAATTTCTGTTATATATCAGCTATTATTTTTTACTTTGTTGTGTGTTTTTGAATGATTTTTTTTTTTTACGTCAATTATTTTAACCACCAATTTATTGTAATTGAACATTTATTAATTGGTTAAGTGTTGAATGTCCTATATATTTTAAATGTATTTTATCATACGTAAATTATTGGTCCATACAAAATGGATTGTTATCAATACGACATATTAATAATGTAAAACGATTGGTTTTCATTACTAGTCTCATACGTTTTAAGTTTTTAATGTTAAAAAATAAAAAAAATAAGTAAATATATATTTATTATGTATTTGAATTACTACTACACGCTTACGAAAATAATGGAGTGTTTAAGTGTCAGTGTAATATTACATTAGTTGTAATATGGTATAATATTCTCTAGGTTTAGTAATGAAAACAATATAATATATAGTATCGTATAAATAATAATAAAAATAAAATACTGTAATCATATGTAATATTAGTGGATCGTTTTTACATTAATGACCGACATACAATTATAATATTAACGGACTGTTCCTGCTGGTACACGTGCAAAAAATAAAATCTAATCACTTATTTAGGCATTTATGTTTTAATTTTAGTTTAATTTTAATTTTTAACTGTACAATTTAAATGTTATTATTATAAAGTTATGAATTATTCCTCTACCCCATAGAAAGTCTGATTAGGTTTTAATTTTATTTTGTTTATTATTTATTTTTCCTGAATTAAAACTATTTGAATTTAAAGTGATGTAATTCAATACTTTTAAGAATATTGATTTATTTTGTAAAATATAAAGACAAATATAAAATATATTAAACTTATATTAATTACATTTAAATATTTGTATGTGTATTTTGTTTGTTTTTCCTATTGGTTGCGCGTTACTGACCGAAATCCCAAAATGATTATTATTTTGTTAAGGTTAACGAGTGTAAAACATTATGAGTTATGACCTATAATAGCTTTTACTGTATCATTCAATAATTATTATAGCTGTATTATATGCTCATGGACTGTATCGCATGTGATAAGATTTTTCTCAGTGCAGTCAGTATACCCGTACTGTCAGTGGGATAGGAAATATTTTTCATGAGAGAGGGGCAAAAATAAAAACCTATAACTATTATATTATATTTATTGGTGATTAATAACGGAAAACCTTACTTAATATTTTATTTTTTTTTAATGTTGATATAGGTAATATATTATAATATAAGGATTATAAAAATGTATTAATATAAATTTATCATATTTATACATTTATCTATTGAAAATTGAAACAAAATATAAAACACATTTACTTTACACCTGAAGTTATATTCAAAAGTAATAATATTATTACGCATATTCATGAAAATGAGTGCAATTTTGAGTACATAAACATATGAATTAAACGTTACTGACGATTGCGTACTCTCTAGTTTTAATGTGGTAGGGAGGGGGCAAAGTTATGATTTTGTTCCCTTGAATCAAATCTGAAGGGTCAATTACCCCCTTATCCGACGCCACTGTGTACTGTTGTAAATATGTGTATTTTTATGTACATTTACCAAAGGAAGAAAAATCGTTCACGTGCTTTAGATTTTAGAACCAAGTGACTAACTGCTGCAGTCGCACGTGTTCGTCAATAATTATTTCAAATATTTTATATTCGTTTTAATTTTAAAGGTAGGTAAGGACAAAGTAACATTTTGTTTGAAAATGGTAGGCAACATGTTGCTAATGGTGTTGCCAACACGTATCCCAATAATCGGTGATAAGTTGATGGATACTCAATACTCATCAATTTCAGAAGGCATGATATCAAAGAAATTTTTTGTGTGTTACTTGTATCTGTGTTTTTCATTCTAAATGGAAAACATCTCTCAGTTTGGACGGTGTTGTCAAAAATTCCGCGAAATGTCATCAATCCGTTACCTATTGTTACTCACGGTTTATACATATTTGTATTATTTTTTAAACTTTAGCATAATGTAGTGGTCAAAATAGCTCGTAATATAACTTGTAGAAATGCTGAGAGCTGCTCCTGCCTTGTGGTACACATAGACCAAGGAATACCGGGAATCTGAAATTTGATAAAATAACCAAAATAGCAGTGCAATTAAAAACAAATGTGAATAAAATTAAATCCTTAAAAACCTAATTTAATTCAATAACGAAATTGCATAACCATTTTTCTACCAAATAACTTCCGAAGTAACTGGTGTGGATTGTGGATATGCAATTATTGGTTTGAACGTGCCACACAGACACAGTTAACAACATGCATCTAGGTACCAGTATCTTCATCCCACAAATTTGTTGCCAATATCTGTCAACGTGTTGTCAACAGTTGCCATCATATTGTTGTCCTGTCTGTACATACCTTAGTGTATTGTTGTACTCATTATTTCTGTATATCGTTATATATATATAATATCCGCTATCAAACGTAATAAAAGTTTACAATAATTCCCTTAAATCAAATGTATAGGTAGGTACAACGTGTCAATATTATGTTTACTTATAGTTACGTACAAAATATTAAACAAAAATTAATTTTTGAGTAAAAAATTGTTTCTACAGACGTACGGTTTTTCATCAAGATATCGAAGTTAACACCATATAGGGCTGCGTGAAATTATTTAGACCAATGCATAACCAGAGTGAATTTAAAATACGTTACGCACACACTAATATGACGCGAGTTTGTATGTGTATTGGATACATTCTTTTGAACAATAACGGGACGTGAAGTGATTTTGAATTTGATGAAGGATGGGAATTGGGAAGAGCTATCAGATATATTAACTTTTCTGTCTTAAACATCGTGAACAACCACTACAGTTGAAAATCTGTAAATTATATTTTGATGTGTACAATTTTAAAATAAATTTCATAAATAATCTGAATATATATATATATAGGACACACGTGAAAAATTGCCACTAGCCGTAGTTATTTGATAGTCAAAAAAAATCCTCACAAATGTTCTATTAGAAGAACTTAGTGGACTGGAATTAAATACTTAGATTTTTGTGCAATAATAGTTCCGATATGTAAATAAAGTAAAATAAATCACTTCTACCTCTTTATCGTCTTTACGTAAGATTATGATGAAGCAAAATCTGTTAAAATTATTCTTTTTCTAAAGAAAACAAACCTTTGTATTTTTCATTCAAAGTTCGTATAGTTACCAAGAAATAATAAAATAATTGAGTAAATCAACCATAAAAGGTTATATCATACTTCAAAATTCGTTGAAATTCATGTTCTTATGTTTTCATCATTAAAATTTTAAAAGACTGAAAAAATATAGCTGTTGAAAATCGCCGAGATATTTTTAATACATAATATGATAAAATAATTTAGTATGGAAGCCCTAAAACGAAAAATTACTCTTGTTAAAAAAAAGAAATTAAATTGTGAAGTATTATTTCTTGGATTAGATTCTAAAGCAGGTACTTTATTTTGGTTCTGTACTTAATTATGTATAACATTAGTATGCATTTTAGTTGAAAAAATGTATGGATGACTCATTTATAAATTATTCATTTTAAATAATTGAATTTATTGAGGGTAAACTTACTTCTACGTAATCAAGTACAGAAACAAAATATCTACATTAAAGTAATATAGTTATTGTGGTAGTCTTTTTTTTATTATTGTTTTAATAATTTGTATATTATCATTAATGTTAGTATAGTAAGTTTTACTAGTTTAAAACAATAATTAATACATAGACATGGAATTTTGTATAAATAATTTTAACAATTTTGTATGTTGAATTTTCGATCAATTTTGTTTGGAAATACCGAACACATTTGAGGTTCGAGTCTTAAGCCCGTGTCACTTTCATACGATAGTATATAGTTCTTGTGCTATCCCTAGTGTGATAGATTGTATACTAATTTTTGGTTGTAGAATATGTCCAATTTTCCATACTATTTGCCAGTGTAGAAATATTGACAGCCAATCAGAAATACAGACATGTAATCAATATTATTTAATGTTATCATGGCATATGATATTCTAGTATATTTTATAGTGTTTAGTATATGATGGTGTAAATGAAATTTAATACTGATGCTATTACACAGGTTTATGAACTATATTTATAACTAGCTAGTGTTTTAGATATAGTACCATTACTATTATCGTGTGAAAAGAACTTTAGTTACAGTTCGTTTAACGATACATTTTACGTAGGTACTATAATAAAGTTATTCATGGATGTGGAAATAAGTTACATACAAAAACGTTATCCGTTATTAGTTATTTCTTACCTATTAATACTAATTATTGGGTTTCGATAAAAATTGTGGTTACCGAATTCATGCAATGTTATCCGGCCACAGGAGTCCAATAACAAACGGCCGTGTTCAAACACGAATATTGAAAATACGTATTGAGCATAAACTAAGAAAATTAGTTTCGTTGAAATGCATGGCGTACTTATAACAAGCCCAATTAGTATAATGTTCTATAGAGTTTCATAAATATAAAATAATATTATGCAATCACACTATTAAAATTATCGTATCTTGATGTGTGGTTTTGATTAGTATTATAACGGTATTTGGAGATAATCCCGCCGTTATCACACATTTTTATAAATAAATATTAGGTGATTATCATATTTTAATCTACACGGTCCGTGACCGTCATACGAGTAAAAAATGATAACGGTAATTCAGATGGATCCATGGAATATTAAATAAACTAAAAAATATTCTCTTAAAAACAAATCACTTCCTTGTTGCATAGATGTATAGATTACTTAGTGTAAATTGGATACAGACGTTTTAAGATTGTCTAAAAATTGCAAATCTTATACATTCTTATAGATTTATTAATTTATATCATAGAACACGTTCCATCTAAATAACCTTCCACGCGTATGAAAAATTGCCTCAAACGCGTTAAAATAAAATTATTTTTTCAACTTAATTTTTACTTTTTCACTCGATAACGCCTAGCCACTTGTGGTGGCAACAAATTAGTAACCATTAAAAAGGTTTTATCAAAACCCAGTGAGCACTTATTGCCATCAGATATTCAGGTATAGAAGCGAAATCGCTTCTCAATCGATGCAACGGTGTTCACGGAAAGGTGCACGCACAGGTAGGTGTTGAAAAACGACATGGCATAATCATAATTCATAATATTATACCATTATCTCTTGTTATTTTACCGCAGTCGTGAAACAGCGAAACAACTTATTTAATTTCTACTTTTAACGTTTTTATCATTATAAGCTTGAGTTATAAGCACATTTTTCATAACTTAAGGGCCCGGATGTTGATGATATAAGCATTTTTGGAAATTCTTAGATCAGAGGTTCCCAAACTTTTTATAGCATGACCCATTTTAAAAAATGTTTAAATTTTGGCGACCCACAATAATATCAATGACCTTTTTTTTTGCTGTTTCGTGGATTAGTTTGAACATTTATATTTATTTATGAGTTTACAAGTTGTTTAATTATTTTAGTTTTTGTTTACAATGAAATTGGTTGGGTTTTACTTTACATTATTAATTTATGTTAAAAATTGCCATCAGTGAATTAAAATAATATAGATCTTCACCGCCACGCATCGTATATCATATTATAAAGTTTAAGCTATTTAATATTGTAATAATAAATATAGTTTTTAAGTTATTTTCTATTTTTTTTCGATCATAATATTACATTTTTCACGAATCTTCCATAGGTATTTTTAGACTGACCATACGGCCATACCCTATGACGTATATAGTTGATACAATTGTTCCAAATAACATAATATTATAAAAATATAATAGAATGTTCTGTAGCAAGCTATTACTGATCATTGAAAATTATATTTTATCATGGCAGCGAGGAAATTACTCAAGGCAGGTATAAAATATGTGATCGAACTACAAACAGTAGCGTGGCCAACTGCGAATTTCAAATTACCTTATAGGATTGGATGAGTAGTCATTGGTATACAATGGTTTGAGTAAAGTAATATGTGGTTTGAATTTGGAATATTTAGTTTTGCTTCAAAAAGATTTCAATTTTGTCCTGCCATTGATCATAAGTAAAATAGGGTTTTAATATTATTTACGTATTGTACGTATATATACATTATATTACACCCCGTTTGCATAGTTGCTCAATTTATGATGAAGTTGGCCCTTGTCTGTCCATGATGCGTAAAACGGAAATAATTTAATAATCAACTCGCACAGTTCTATTCATATGTAATGAGCAGTACTTGTAAATTTAACTAGAAATGCACGCATAGGCTCTGCAATAAATCAACATTTGCATCCCTCGTTCACCCTGAATTTGAAATAGAAGGTGACCTAGATCAAAAATATTATTTTGTTTTCCTCTCTTTGTGACTATATAAGAAAACCATTAGAATCAGACTAATTGCACGTATGTATATGATACGACCAATTGACTGTGAATTTATGAGAGAAATGGGTTGAGTGTTATTGAAGTTGTTGAAAGCATAAAAGTTTACCGCTACTTATTGAAAATAAATAAAATACGCGCCGGAAAGCGCGCCCACCTGTGCCTCACGCCTCGTATGCAGAGCGGACAGCACCAAAACTTTTACGAACCTTTCTGCAGCCCTGCAGACACCATCGATTTCTAAGGATAGCCATAGTCTATATTTGGTATTGATTTGTGTGGAAAGGGGAGGGGGCTGTGATTCTCACGGCTCGCACCAACAACAAATAGTATTACGCGTACCCACATCGCCACATCGTTTGTTCAATAAATTCATTGATTTTAAAAACTGATCGCGAAATATCATCACTTCATTTGTTTTATTATAAAATAAAAACCATTTATTGTATATAGTTCTAATAATTTAGGGCTGATACAAAAAACGTCTTTAAAACTAATATTTCTCGTTAAATTTTATTTTATTAATAACTGTACTTTTATTGTAGCAAACTCGTTTGAATGCTTCACGAAGATGTATAAATACTTCATTATTTTCAATCTAAAATGGTTATGTTCCGGAAAAAATATTGTAAACAATGCATACCTACATAATATTTTGTTTGTGACTTAAACGTTTGTTAAACTTTGTCTTCTTTCATGTGCCAAGCAGCGTAACAACGGACTGCTGCTGAGTGCAACTGTATTTTATGAAAAGGTTATGTACAATGTGTTATGCATGAAGAAACTTTCAATGTAATAATAAGGAAGAATTAATATATTCTGACATTTGTCCACGAGAGACAAATAATGTTGTTCACTTTGATCATTGGTGTATTTCAACCGTGATAAAATGTATCAACATAAGTAATATATTGTATATATTATATTAATAATGTTATTCACTTTGATGTATTGCGACTGTGCTAGTACATCAATGTGTATCTTACTAGATATATTAATAATAATAGACTACATTTTATTTTGCATAAACTTAGGTACTATGCCTGATACCGGGTGACTCATCATTGGTCGTTAATATTATTACTGTTTACAGAACAAACAAATGGGTCGTGCAATGTTAATATTCGACTACCACTGGTTGGAATAAGGTTGGGTAAAATATCCATGGGGCGCTGTATAGTAAGTAATTTCGGATGTAAAGTTTGTGGAACCCTTGTTTTAGAATACACTTACCAGGTTTAATTAAATGTACTTGGTAAATACAACAACAACAACAACAACAACAACAACTAGTTACTCAAAACTTACATCAACAAAATTGTAATCACCGAATCTTCCTATATTACCGCTTATCTGTATAATATTCTAAAATCAATAGTGGAACATATTCATATACCGACTATCATGGGTGGATGAAGAACGCGTCAGGCGAAGGGTGTCTAAATCTAAATGTGTGGTGGTGATTGTGGTAAGTTGAGAGAATTAATAACTCTTCGCCCGGTGGATTGATTTTATATCATTGAAATTATTAGTTTTATTTTTCCAACAATGCTTCAATCAAAATTATCTTTATGGTTGTCTTGGTTTGTTTTTTAAACGTACCTAAATCTTACAATAATCTTATTCGAATATTCTATTTATAGCAGAAACCAGAAAATGTTCAAAAATAGTTGATATAGGTAATGACCTGAATTCATGTAGCACCTATATAATATGTTAATATTTATAAATATTAAATGTATAAGCTTTCTTCAAGTTTTAGATAGAATGAATTAGGGATGGGCATCAAATCCGAATATCTGAATTTTCCGAATATCCGAATATTCAAATCCGGATTTTCCGAATTATCCGAATTATTCGGATTATTCAGATTAATTAATTTTTTTTATTGCTAAACACAAAACAACATTGGTAGTTGATGCATCAGAAATATAATATACCCGTTCAAAAATGTATGTTAATGAATTTAAATATAATTAGAATTTAAAAATGAGACATCGAACAGCAAAATTGAATTGAATAATCCGGATACTCCGGATTACCTGTCAAATCCGGATTCACTAAATTCGGATTTGATAAATCCGAATAATCCGAATTTTTTAAATCCGGATATGCCCACCACTAGAATGAATACCGAAGTCAGAAAATAATTGAAGGGTCGGCGGGAATAACGTGCTATGTAACACTTTTTCCGATTTAATTTTTTATGCGGAATTATGTGCTATGAGTCTATCTCAATATATTTTATAGAAACAGAAAATTCCTAGAACATTCTTATCGAACATAATCATTGTGTATAAACTTAGAAACCGGCGATTTGTTGATGGTTAAAATGTGCTTTGTGCGTGTCCTTCGTGGTCATTTGACACGCCACGCGACGATTTTTTATTAATTTATTATTTTTTTAATTTTATTTATTAAAGACTAGATAATAAAATCATGTACAAATATAAAATTGTATTTTTTTTTTTAAATATTATGTACAAAAATGATTGTTTAAAGTTGGAACAACGTGCTACGTGCAGTCCAAAAAATTGTTGTACAGTTACTCTACATAATATCATGTCATTGCGTTTTTCCTATTTCTTTAAATTGAAATTCTTACAGGTACCTACATCATAAGTATTTTTAGTATTTTTATACCTCTATATTTTCAGAAAATGAAAGTTGACGTATAATACCCCTATAATCGTGGTTATGGAAATAAAATCATGAATATTAGTTGTTAGTGATTACAAGTATGCATTTTCAGGAATTATCGGCTTACTAAAATCTTACTCCATTCGGCAAAAATTCTCATGTAAGTTTTATTTTATAATATCATAACATTCATAACTATTGCTATAATAAATTGAGTGAAAAACTGAAAACACAATATAATCAATATGAGTAGAATAACAGTACTTACACATATTCTTAGTTGTAAATGCTGTTCAAAATCTTTTAATAATTTTAATATTATGTTGTATATTATAATAATTGCAACATTTGAATAATATTATTAAATTTAATCGTTTAATGCATCACAAGTGTTACAATATTATACGTATTAGTAAATAGTAATTCAAAACGGCAATAGATATCATCTATATATAGTCTAGTGGCTTACTGGTTAAAAGCTGTACACCGGTCTTGTTGTATACATAGGTAAGACAACTGAAAATATATATAAAAAAATAAATAAAACATGAACTTTTAGTATAATTCTGCAGTTGTGATTGTTGTTATCAACAATCTGTAATCGATATAGAAATGTATTCATAAACCATTATATGGTACGTATTATATTATACTGCAGTGTACGACGGAAATACTGGATGAGGATAATGATAATTGGATATGAAATGAATATATAGGCCACAATCGATAGCACGCGAGAATTCTGCGCCGTGTAGACGTGTAATAAATTGTTGGGAAACTGCGTAGTGAATGCGTTCAGCGCTAACAGCTATAATAATAATATGCGGATGCGCAGTAAAATAGGGACGGAATGAAATTCGAACGGAGAAACATATATGTACATTATTATATTTACCACTGCGTGACCGGCTTAATTCTACGGATTTAATTCATACAACGCATCACTCGTAGGAAACGTACAATAATGCGATAGTGGTGATTTTTATTATTTTTTTTCACTTGATTTTATTGAATTTATTTTTTTAAATTTAATTTTGTCGGTGTCATATCCTTATATACATGAACATCAGGGGCATTGCTATGGCAGGATATAAAGGAAATAAATGTCTACTCATTTTGCGAACTTTTGTACATCGTGTTCGTATGTAAACAGCATTTTCGTCCTTCGTTTGTAGCTGTACATTGAAATGTTCATTTTTTTTTGGGGGGGGGGGACTTTATTTACTCAACTGTAAAATTAATAACTATATATTTATAAACTTAATATATTTAAAACGAACGCTGTGTTTGTTTTTTGTAAATGAAAAGTAAATTTTGAATAATATTTATTTATCATGATACCAACTCAGTCATTTTTTCTATAATCAATTGAAATCCGAAGCTGAATGAGGACACTGTTTTTTTTTTTTCGTTGCGCAAGTCCCGACAAAAAACACGTCAATAATGTACACTGATGTGTTGAAACAGTTGCATGTTATATCCATAGTTTTATTTTTCAGAGCTCCTGGAAAATGATTGACCAAATAAAAATATACCACATTTCGTTCAACAAAAGTTTCAGTTCCAATTGTTTTTGAATATTATATTTTTGCGATTGAAAATGGTATAGGTTCGTCAATAATTCTAACAACGTCACACAATCTATTTTTAATTTTTTTTTTCGACAGCCTTAAACTAGCCTTATAAGTACATTAAACTTCATATATACTCCCGGTTCTAACCAAAAATACCATAAATATGCTAATATCACTGCTAACTCCACTGACAATACACAACATTTTCAACTTCTCCCGAGTACTTATAGTTTTTAAATTTCTTGGTGATTCAAAGCCATAATTTATCCATCACTACTCCTTTAAATTAACAATAGTTTTCAAATATTTACCCTCGTTTAATACTTCTTTATACCTTCTCCTTTAAAATAAAATTATTAAATAGTAAAATAGTTATTAATGTATCTCCTATTTTCGTTCTATATAAAAAAAAATATGATAATAACATTAATTTCTTTACTATAATTTACTTACGTTTGCTTTAATTATATTTTTCTCGACCAATTCAATCCCTTATTTATATAATCTTCTCACTCTCATCGCGATGACATATTATTATTATTATTTTATTAATATATCATTATATATATATATATATATATATATCACTCATTACTATTATTTAAAATTTCTGTTATTTTCAATTTGTTTTATTGTGCAATAACGGGCTATATATAATTTAATACAACTGTCGCAGTACCGCGATTAACTGTTAAACTATTTTATATAATTTAATTACCCTCATTACTATTTAAAATATTCTAATCTTGTTTTTGTATTAGTTTTAATGTTAATTAAGACTGTATAAACTGTCAATTAACATATTAATATCCATATTATTATTTGTTCACTAACTATTATAGTATTATCACCATATAATGTTCTATAAACATAAGTATTAACATTATTTATGTTTCACTATTATGCCATATTTGATTTTAAGAAATTTTATAAACTATTATAAATATTGTAGAGCTGAATAGTTATACTTATTCAACAGCTCTATTATATAATGAATAAAAAAAAACTCCATATATTGTTTGTATTTGTATTACATGGGTATGTATACGTTTGTCGTTTACGATTTCTTATGTGTTTAACGACCTCTTGGACTTTTACAATATTAGTTGTTTTAGAACTTAATTTAAATCTCATGAGTAAGGTCGCGAATTCATGCCATAAAAACATTAAAAATCTGTTTCGTTTTAAAACAATACATAATAAGGTCAGGTCCATAGCACTATACGTTTTTATGCAGTATCAATGAAATTCGGATGTGCCTAAAACGCATATTATGTAATTTTGTCTTGATATAATTAGACGTGGAAAAATAATATTTAAAAGTTAAATCTTTTGTGAATTATTAAATCCATTAGTGATATAAATTAAAAATTTGCAATGAATTTTAATATGGTATGTATACTTATATCAAATTATTTAATTAAGAGAGAATTAGCAAACAAAGTTGTTGAGAGGCAAATATTTACCATATATTTACAGGTAAAAATATTTTTATACTATTATAAATCAAACTTAAAACTAAAGCCAACATGATTTTCACTTTTAATCTAAACTAACACCAGTAATAAATAATAATATAGTCAAATTTTCAAACGGTTATAAATTAAAACCAGAAAAATAGTTTTAAAGAAAATTGATAAATGACGCGTGTATAAGAAAAAAGTCAAAGTTAATAACGTTTTGAAAATAATTATAATACAAATGGCTTATATAATAAAATTGGTCTCGAATGTTTTAATTGTTTAAAATAATTTTGCAAGTACATTTTATTTGGAAATTTATCATTTTTTTAAAATTCTGTAAGAAATTGAATATTTTGATAAATAGTTAGCTGTATAAGATTTCTAAAAATTATTATTAATAATGTCAACACTCCCATAGGAATTTAGGCACTTGTAATTATTATTTATTATTTACTATATTTTGTTTATTATTAATGTTTAAATGGAGATAAAACTATGTTGTTGAAATTATTTTATGAATATCTATACTCTTGACTCACACATAGTTTGAATTAATTAAAATATATTATCCTTGTGTAAACAATTTAATGTGTATTCAACATTATTTAAATGACACGAAGTTCAGCATTTGAAAAATATTCGTAGGTAATCGAAAAACAAGTCTAACATTGTGAAATAATTTAGTAGTATTATAGCTATGTATAGGCACTTGCATACATACATTTGTATGTATTCAATTATTTATTCGCTAATTTATAGAATATTGAATATTTTATAATTGTTGTAATTAGATATTCCGTGAGAAATTCGAGAATGAACTATATTTTATCAATTACTTCGTAACTCGAGTGTTGTACGCAATAAAGACATGTAACGCATAAATATAGAACACAATGTTATAATGTAATTTCAATGTCAAATATTCATGATGAATATTGACATGATAGTATTACACTATTTTCAACTGAATTATTGCATTATTAAACTAGTACATGATGAAGTTGTTACGATCAATGAACCACGGATATTGTATTATGAATAAAGCCATCCGTAAGTGCGTGCATCATTATAAAACAAGCCTTAACGACCGGTAACTGTATTCCATTAAACTTAAACCTATTTTAAAATTATATACAGATTATGATATTTTTGAATAGATTAAAAATTTATTAACAGCTGTGTATAGAGATGTACGCACCGCTGTCTTACGATAGATAAAGCGTTTAATTTGTTTTGAAACCGAAATTTTGAAATAAGTTGTAAAAAATAAAATAATAAAATACAAATTTTTCCTGAAAGTCCGATAGAAATTTTTTTACAGTTACTTGAAGAAAAACTGATGGATGTCTAAAATTTTGAATCTTAAGTATAGATACCAAAAACTTTTTGAATTTTCAACTACAAAATAACTTGCAAATTATCGCGAATTTGACATATTTCATAAATATTTGAATTTTTGCGGCTTATAAAAAAAATTTGTGTGAAACGATTTTTGATTTTTTTAATTGCAATAAATACAACTTATAATAAATCTTATATTAAATTTATTTTTTGTACAGACAAATTTTTTTTATCGGTATTTAAAAAAAAAAAGTTAGAAAAATCGAAAATTTCAATTGTCTATAAATAGGTCAAAAAAAGTGAAAATACTTGAAAATCTTAACCATGTATAGGAAACACTAATATAAATTTTTGGTGAGAATTTCAAGTATTTGCGGTTTTTGTTTTTGAGTTAGATCATTTAAAAAAAAATAAAAAAATGTGTTTTATCGAAAAATGGTTTTGCGTAAAAATTCCCATTTTTCCGT
Source organism: Chaitophorus viminalis (assembly GCA_025469195.1). Lineage (NCBI taxonomy): Eukaryota > Metazoa > Arthropoda > Insecta > Hemiptera > Aphididae > Chaitophorus > Chaitophorus viminalis. The sequence continues at coordinate 101,132 of JAIPRK010000264.1, read as the reverse complement.
AATTTTTTTATGTTTTTTCCCGATACTTTTGAAAGGTATTAACAATATTTAATTTTTGAATTGCCCAAGTATCATCTACATTCACTTTTCTTTCTTGCTGTACAAGAAATTCTAAGCTTTTATACTGCTCCAAAATGTGATGATAGACGCAAAAAAATAAAAAAACACACATTATTGTAAAATTATTCATCACTCTGTTTATAATCTAAAAGTTCCTCCTTATTTTTGTCTTTAAAATAGATGTATATGTTACCTGTAAAGTGTTGAATATAGGCATTCTATAAATTTCCTAGGCATTCTATATAATTCCTTGAACTATTTGGCAATGTATTAAATTTGAATGTTAATTTATATTAAAAGTTTATTTAAAATCTATAGATTTCCCAGGATTTTTATAGAATGCCAATACTATGTTAGGTAATGTATTAAATCAAAATATGTTTATTATTATTTATTGGTTATTATTCATTTATTACAGCATATAGATGATGAATGGTATTTCGAACTGCATAAAATATTATTCTTTACGCACAAATTTTTTAGGATTGCCATTTTGTCTTGCATGTGCATTTTATAAAACCTTGTCCAGTTCCTGTAGATTGTTGAGTTACAATTGTGCGTAAAGCAAATATATTTTCTCTTGGAACTTGGTCAATTGTTATTAAATTTTTTTGGCATATTGAGAATTGAGACCTTGAATATAAAGATTTTAAAAGCCCTTCCTTAGTCTCTAATCTATAATACCCATCAACTGTTACCTGAAAAATATTTTTATGATCTTAAAATAATAAAATATAAACGTTTGAATTACTATATTGTCTATATTATAATATGTATTATTTTATGTTTACCTTTATAACAACAGCTAAAATATTTCGAGCATTCCGCGACCTTTGTCCACATCGGGAACTGGAACTCTAATTGTAGCACCTACTTCAGTCGGTTTAAGTTTTTTATCAGACCATATTTTTATTTAAATTGATTGATTTTAAAAATTAAGATATTCAAGAAAAAAATTATATTTTAAAGACGTATTTTGAATTTTCCCGTATACACAAACAACATAATAATAGCGTTACTTAATAATGACGATGATGCATTGCACACGTCGTGTTGTACCTGTATATGCGATTAGATAGTGGTCAAGATAAGCATTAATCATTAATTTCAAAGGTTAGATGAAGTTTTATATTGATTGTATACTTTTCCTGCTTGAGGTTAGGTAATCTATAGAATATCTAGTTATTGTATGTATTTTATAATTTTACTGCTCATTTTTGGCATTCTATAGAATACCTAGGATTTCTATATAATACCGGATTCAACACTTTGCCGGTAACATATACATACCTTTAGAGACGCTGCTAACGCATACACTAAAATGTTTTATTGTTAAATTGTTAATAAAAAAAATCGTTTTTTCAGAAACAATTCTGAATGAATTGTGAAATAGCGTCGGGTAGATCTGTTATGCTTCTAAAAATTGTTGATATATTAAAATATAGAATCATATTTCCTAATAAGCTAGATCGGACAAAGCGTATTTGCAACTTATTATTAAGATAAAATTATATCACATGATTTAGTTGACGTTTAATACAGATACGAAATCGTTGCCGAATCGATATGTTAGATTATTCTCCAAACCCATAGTTTTGTTCGTTGCACAGAAAATAAAAGTTCAGGGCCTCCGTGTGATATTTCTATTTTATACCTACTTAGCCACCGTACGGACGATTTTCGTGTGCACGTATAAATATACAGTAAAACCTCTCTATAACGGACCCTCTATTAAACGGAATCCTCCTTATAACGGAAAATGTCAATATGTGCAAACAATTTATGAAATTAACCTCTCTAAGACGGAAAACTCTTAACAACGGAAAAATGTTTGGTCTCAAACGATTCCACTATAGAAAAGTTTTACTGTAGTACAATATATAATATTGCAGTATAAGGTGAAAATGATGAGTTTTCCCCAAGCGCAAGACGTCCGTGTGATGTGCTCAAATCGGACCGACACCGTGTTCGGTCACGAATAGTAATTTCAAATTTTCAACGAAGGGGTAGGCGATGTGTCGACCCATGATGAGCCTTTGATGCACGCGAAGGGGCTTATTACGTGTAGGTATATTATTATGATTACGACGCGATGAGGGATCATTTCACGACAACGACGACGACGACTATAGCCGCGATTAAAATAACAAATTTGCTGCTGTACCCGTAGAAATATCGCATTATATACGTACGCCCTAAATATTATATTATAATATGGTGTGTCAGTCCCGGTCGATCCGATGATCGTATTTGATGGTTTGTGATCGGATTTCGTGTCATCGTTATCGTCATCGTAAAACTTGATATCGGCTGGCATATAAAGAGATTTAGAGTATAATAAGTGTTTCCAATGACAACCGAGGGTTGGCGAAAGGTATTATATGCAGCATGCGATTATATACAACGGCGGCAACGACAATTGTGTTACTTTACAAAAGTGCGACGAAGCGATTTTCACACACAAATATCAAACAAAAATAACGTAAACAAAAATATCAGTACGACACACAAATCGATTTTTCATATCGTATTCTATACCTATTGCTACTACTATAATGTTATGCGTAGGTCCTATATATTCTAGGAGAATTATGTCAAATCGAAATTTGCGCATTTTTTGAATGATCATCTGATCAAGTAGAATTATTTTTTTTATTACTTTTGATCAGTCAAAATATTATCAAGCTTTGTTTCCACATTTTACTATTAATTTATCTGTAATCGATGACACTTACACTTGTAAAATGTACATTAGACAGTAAACGAGAAATTAGTCTTACTTTAAGTTAGTGTGTACCGGTTTAGTAGTAAACAAAGCATATTATATTATAGCATATATTATTATATGTGTGTTAGAAACAATAGAAATGCAATAGTTACAATAGTCGTTAAATTATAATTATGGCATCGATTGGTGCATACTAAACGTTTCCTTTTTTATTTCAATTCATTAATTTATTAGTGTTGTCTACGACAAAAACTTTTGAGGCCGGCTAAAACGAAGCGCGATATTTCATCAAAATTAAAACTCAAGTCAAATATTCGTGGAATCTTTGCTCAACTCAGCGTGGCACCATGCTATTGTTAACAATATAATATGTATCAAATAGTTCAAATATATCAAATGTAATCCGTTAGGTACGGCATTGAAACCACGAGTGTTTTGTCCTTTGTCGTTTCTCGCCTCGGATAGATGCAGGGTAAAGTATATAGTTCGAATTCCATTTAGTCACCTAGGGCCTAGGACCTAGATTTTAGGTCACTTAAAAAATTATCGTATTATTAATTGTGATTGGTATAAACGTATTTGAGCAAAAATTTAACAAAATATTTGACCATCACTATGTCGCCACTTCGGTATATTGTGAAGTAACTTTGTTGGTAAATACATATTTATATTATGTATTGAGATACCGTGAAAATTGGGTTGTTCTGTAAGATCATGATGTTATCATTAGTCAGTGGCGTCATTTTAGTTTTCAGTAGAGGGGGAAAAGTTTTGACCGGCCTAAATGGATAGAAAATGATCGCTCGCTCCGCTGATAACAAAATATATTTAAGAATTAAAATTTTTTTATTCTAATTATTACAAATCTTTTTATTAACTTTTCGATCTTTGAACGTTGTACATCAATTTAATTTTTTTTAGGACGGCGGTTTTTTCATTATGAAAAATAATTTTTATCATTATGACAATGATTTCTTAGTATACAATATAATATTTTATGAAAATATTATAAAAATAGGCAAGTTTATGGACTAATAAAATATAATAATGGTTAAACAGTACCGGCCCATCGGGCTGCTTTTAAAATTAGACAGGGGCAAATGTTCACCTTGTCCTCTCCCCTAGATTACACCACTGTCATAACTCATAAGTATATGACGCGACGGTCGATTACTACGAGGCGTGTGCGACATCATACCGGGCATACCACATCGACGAGGACAAAGAAACCTTTGCCGACGTCGTGTATGGGATCAGCTCCTGTCACCTTTTGTCGCATTGTCCGTGAGGAACTGAATTGTCTGAACATAGAAAATATTTACTTACCTAGGTACTTAAGATATTATCCAGTTAAAACGTCTAATAACTAGAGCCCTATAGTTTATGATCTACAAACAATGCACTGGATGATACATACTAACAGTAAACGCGAAATAGCAACAAGATATTGCAAAATATTTCGCTCTGTACGCCATTTAAACCAAAACCTTTTGATCTTCCGTATGTCCTCGAGCACCATTCCTAATATTCAAACGATTTTCTCACTAATAGACCACATGCATTCAAATAGGATAAGTATACTGAACGAGTTCCCTCCCCACAAGTCCAGCCAGTTATTTTTTTTTTATAATGCTGTTGTCTTTTTATACTTTTTATGCTTATTGTATAGATTGAAAATAAAGCTCATGTTAAATTATATCAATTGTCGCATTTATGGTTACGTTATTTACTGTTTTCGATTATATTACACGTGCAAATATAATGAGTGAACCCACAGATAAGTCTCAGTATATAAGATATTCCCAAAATAAATGCAATACTATACCAACTCCAGAGATTTGATTGCTATAATGAACTATTGATATTCGTATCTCAAATTGCATTTGCACCAAGAAAAACTATATAAATTAAACAGAAAGTTTACATGTACAATGTGGAGTGTCTAGGAATATTTGACGAGGAGGATTTATAAATATTAATTTATTCTAATGGATTTTGAGTATGATGTCAATTAAAATTTTTATAATTCATTATAATTATACATAGAAGTAATTAATATTATTTTAAGTGATAAATTCATAGTTGAGATATTACGTATTGACGTATTGTTTATAAAAAAAAAACCGGGGGTGATAATGTTTTCTAATTTTTTCGGTTTCCCTGCCCTGGGCACGCCACTAGTTAAGCGTAAATTTTAAAGAAAAACTCAATAGTCCACCTATTGGTCATCAGTTCATCACTGTCTGTTCTTTACAGTAAAATTATAGATTATTATGCACGAATAACTGAAAACTGCGGTGCTATGATATGTCTGCGTATAAACGCAATATGCGTAAATAACGCGATTTGATCATTATAATATTTCCGGTGCGTTATTATTGTCGGCTATCTACATTATTATAGTTTTGGGAACGGCACACTATTGGGATATAAAACTCATTAGTCATTACTATATACTGATATAATATGTATTATAATTTATATTATCATGATGTACCTACTACCTAGTAAGCTTGGATTATAATTTTATGTTTTCTGTTCCGTTTTTGAGCTGTAATCTTCTTTGGAACGGATTATGTGTTCGAATAACGAATGTATTATATATAGCACACACCTATTTTATATAATATCTACGAGGCTACGTCACTGTTCGATACTCTTTTATTTTGGTGAAATTCGTCCCTAAAGACAACAATTTTATTTAATAAACACTTTTCTCATAACGGTATTTGCATACGTGAATACGTGAATATTGTTAAACACTATAACCAATATTCGATTGTTTAGGGTATGTATTAGATTTGTATGACAAAACATTTTCTACCTGAATTTCCCGATGATTTTAAAAAATATTCATAAATGTATGCTTTGTATATTTTAAAGAACCATTCCTCCAATTTACATAATACTATTTGATTTCATTGACTGATATAATATTCTTAGTTTTGACTGTTTTAAGTTCATCTCAGTATATAAGTTTATAGATTCGGAGCGAACCAAGAAAAGTTTTTATATTACACATGTTTTTCTCCAAAAAGTTGCTACCTAATCATCTGTTTAAATAATATCGTTACGATGTCGAGTAGTTTTTAAAAATATGTAGGTATCTATAAAATGGTTTTTGAATGTTTTACAGCACATGATTGTCCACGGTGCCATTGTAAATATCTATCAATTGGCAGTATGTTTGAAATCAACATTTTTCACTAACTATATATATATATATATATATATATATATATATACCTACTATTAAATGCTTTGCCAATATTGTTTTTTAGGTTAAGGTTGGTTATATGTATATTAAAAGAATAATCTAATGTAACGCTGATGGAATTTTTTCAGAAGGTGTTATTTATACTAATAAAATGAATAAAAGAGGTGATGTGTATATGATAATATGCAAGTCATATTTGTATGCGCAGTATAGAATATCTAGTATAAGCAGTACTTATAGAAAAATTGTGCAGTAGACAGTGAATGCCAAATATCGATCGTGCAAAAATAAAATATAAAATCCCTATATTACTTCACAATCAAATCTGCCGGTAATAATCGTATTTTCTTTTGGTATCACAAACTGAATATTTTATTATTTAATATATTCAGATAGTCTATACAGGCTTTCTTAGATATCTTAATTATTATAATTTATTATTCTATTGTATACATCTGAAATTGAGTGATTCATGAGTTATGGCTTAATATCGTTTTATAAAATCACCCACCATGGTTATTATTGTAAAATATGAAATTATTACGACTGTTGGACGTTGGTACGTCATTGTTGATCAATATAAAACAATTACTTTTACATTTTTCATATTATATTCCATCACGTAGCTTTATTATTATTTTCCAACAAAGAAATATAAATCATAAAATGTAATATTATAGTCCATAATGTATTGAAATAAAATGTATTCGAAAACAATAAAAAGATATTATTTTACCATTGAAATCTACGACCATTGTTTTTTCTTTATTTTATAATCTGTTTATTTTGTGAGTAAAGTTTGAAAATTAAAAAAATGATTAATATAATTTTTAAAGTCCTGAATTATACTTGTATTGCTAGACAACTATAATAATACCAACCTGTTTATAATTTGTTTGATGTTATCAGTTTTCTTTTGATATCAAATTATTTGAATAAAACCCAACAAATGAGGACATTTTTAAGTTTTTGTCTTTAAATTTCTTCGTATTGACTTTTGAAAATTAGAATCTACAGTAATTTTCTCCATTTTACTGTTAAATGTGATTTTAAATTCATCGAATCCATTAAATTAAATTAATCGGTCTGCATGTTGCGTCGTCCTAAATTTGCAACAATATTGCTCAAATTAAAATACAAGTATGATGTATAATTGATATTATCACAAATCAACCAACCAATAACATTGTTATAGAAATAATAATTTGAAAGATCAAAATTATCGAAAGTTGTTCTTGTTCCATGTTTGTAGTTTATTACAATATACCGATTGATAAATAATTTGAAAAGGTTTCAGAATTATACGACCATTACATAAAAAAACGAATGATTAGATAATGATTACTTTGGATACAAGACCAGAAGCATGGTCGACATATAAAATGTAAAAGTCTAAACCGATTCTAATATATCTACACAAATAAATGTCACAGCATGGGCAATAATAATATTAGGAAAGGTTTATTTTCATTACAATTTAAACTTTCATAACTAGGTTCAGTAGTTGCTTTAGGTTTTGATTCTGGGGGGGGGCATAAACGTCACACACATTTTTTTTCAATATTATATGATATATTTATTCAAATGCTTCAACATCAGTGCCACATATTACCTACATTAGTACAAAATTGTACACAAGTCAATAACAGTGTATAATATTATATTAAATTCCCAATTTTTTTTTTCCGAGTTTGGGGGAGGGGCATGGCCCCTAGGCCCTCCTAGAGCCGCCACTGACTAGGTTGGCATGGGTATACGTTTGCATTTATTTTTTGGCCACATTTATCAAACAGCGTTGCGTTTTCAATACAATATAAATATTAAATTCAGTCCAATATCTCAGCCACCACGCCACATTACTAAATTAATTACAATTTATAAAATGAAAAAAACTGATTCCTACAGTTTATTTATAACCGTTTCGTATTCGAACAGTGACCAGCAAAATTACTTATAATAATTGTTTTCACTTTTCATCACGAATAATTATTCCTTCCCAAGATTATTTTTTTTATGGTTATACTTGATACCTAGTATTCAAACGTAAAATTGATTTAAATATTTTTTAATAATTCTTTTAAGAAAATCTTTACGCGTAAATAATTATGTCTGCTGTGAGCGCTTCAACTTTGTTGTACGCAAACATTATACTAATTATAATATGAGGTATAATACTATACAATTTACCATTTGGACTTCTCTCAGATGTATAAGTACCTATATTTACCGACCACAACGATCTATAATTTATCTTCGTTACTATTTGCAATAGTATTACAGAAAACCAATTTGTATACAGTTTTCGCGGTTATTTCATTCGATTCATTATGATAAATTAACACGCCGTGGTTTTTGTGCCAACAAAAAAAAATTGTTTTTATTTCGTTTCTTAATAATAGTTTAAAAGTTTAAAATAAATGTCCTGGCCTACTTCGATTTTCGGTCATAAATACGCACAGATCGCTTTTTTAACAGCCATACACGTTTGAATAATATATGATCGCGTATTCGCGTGTACTTATCTTTCGGATTTATATTTACCGATTAAAATGATTTATCATCCGTCTTCAAATCAGAAAAACAACCAAATATAACATATATATATATATAATAGCGGTGACCACTGTTTGAATGTTTGCAATAGTATTACAGGAAACCAATTCGTATTCAGTTTTTGTGTACGACGTATAATTGTATTCGATTACTTGTGATAAATTAATACGCCATAGTTTTTCTGTATATGAACCACAGATTATGATCTGTAGATAACCGTGGTGTGAACAAAATTTGTTTTTCTTTTCGTTCGTCAATCATCGTTATTTTCTATACGATATTTGCAGTATTTCGATGGGATTATTAAAACGTATATTATACGTCACTATAATATAATATGTCGTTACATATTTTGTATAAGTTATCGGTAATATTGATAATCCGGTATTTTGCAAAATTGTGTAAAACGCCAAAAACCACTTCGAAATATACATATTACGGGCTTTGCCTAGGTATTATGTACAACGCCAAATGTGGAGTATGGAATTTGATAAAAATAAACAAAATAGGGTATTGCTATTGCATATAAGTATAACCAATGATTTTATTTATCGTTTGTCGTAAATGCACGTGCTGCATACAGATTAACATTCTTATACCATTATAATAATAATTGTGAGGTACAATGTTGAACGCAATTATAATTTTATTACATTATCGTCATTCTCGTGTCTCATTGTGGTGTGGCATTGCTATGGATATTATCAATAAGATCAGGGCCGGTCTGAAGACGGTGTGAGCTGTGTCATAGCTCCCAGAGCCCTGCAATCTGTCGGGAAAAATAAATAATTCACAATTTATGAAGTCCAAAACGATTTATCCGTAGACCGTATTTGCGTCAAAAATGTGTACCTCTTATTGGTCTTTACAACATCAAATTGCAAAAATATTCATACTTACAATTTTTCAAAAATAGTTTATATATCTATTTGAATTTGATATCTTTTTATATTTATATTTCATTTGAAAAAAATTTACTTTTTACTTTTGAAAACTGTATATCTACTGCAGAGGTACTTGTCACCCTAATATTAATGTTTTCAGTTTGAACGAAGTGTGGTTCATTTAACGATACAAATTCATTGATAGGTTAAAAATCGGACTGTTCTGATGCTCAAAACTAAACCTAAATACCTAAATACTTACTGAACAGGCCTCGCAAATCCTACAAAACCTAACCTAACCCTGGATACGATTGATTGAAGACATGTTTTTGTAATAAATTACATAAAAATCGTTAAAATAACATCGTCTAAAACCGGTAGGCAATATGCATAATGTCTAGGCATTTTCCAAAATACCTGATCAATCCATATTGTCGATAACATAATACGTATATGTATACATAAGACATGACACTAGCTAGTCCAGGTGAACGAAAAGCAAAACGACTGTGAACGCTCCAAGTCTCCACGACGCAGGTCCGTATATTTATCAATTACTCGCAAAAATCAGAAACGATGGGAAAACATCTAGAAACGAAAAACACCAACGGCCGCGCGATCGTAATATCAACATATATGATTTACATATTACAATTTATAACATTGTAACATGGAGTCGAGAACAACAGCTAATCCAACAGAACGACGCCTGGACATTTTTATACATTCATTGTTTTTGTTAAAAATGTTTCTCCCGTATATTATGCGGATTCGTGTACTGACGAATACGGTACCGCGCAATATCCGGCAAACCGATCGCACTGTTATATTAATCGTTATAAATTTATAATAATATTGTAATAAGGGCTCGGTTTAGCGACCAACAGGTAATGACACGGGTGTACGCGCGGTTATGGAGGAGCGTTTGCGGCACGGGCGAAAAGAAATTGTAAAAACAAAAATAAATGCTTATATTTAGCCGGCAGTGGCGATGTACGTATAAAATGTGTGCGAGCATAACGGCCAAGTGCGTGTAAACTGTAAAGTCTATGTACCGAGCGCGTTTTGACCGTGAAAACGGGTGTGGACGGGACGGAGGAGATGAACGAATGAATAATACGCGCGCTCATCGCCGCCGCGGCATCACCGCCGTTCGACCACCGCAACTTTACGCATAAGGCATATTATTATGTTTACCGGTCGCTGAGTATACCTCAGTGCTATAATGATGTAGGTATATATATATAAATATGTATATTGTATATATAAAATAATCTATTCCGTATGATAGCAATACGGTGAAATATATATACGAGTACATCGTACGCCATTACGCCTAACCGTACATGTGCGTCGTGTAAAATATTATCATTGGGGTTTTGAAATGCCCGAAATAGCATTATAGTATAGGTACATAGCATATATTATATTGGAGTATAATGTTATGTGCTATGCTAATATTGTATTTTGTTTCCTTTTGAACGTTTCGGAATTGGCGATAATACTTTTTGCGACCGACCATTACATGCAAATTATAGGTACATACAAAACAAAGGTGTTGTCCCGGTAAAAAAAAAAAACTTTTGGTATAAGAAGAAATCGTTTTGAAAAAATAGTTTACATTATGTTGAAATAACCGATTTTTACATTCAAATGAATGTGGGGAATATTATGTTTTGATGAAATTTGACGACGCCATTTGATTTGTTGTACATTTTTTCATAAGAATGATGATATACCTTTAGAGCATTCTATACATATTTTCGTTTCAACCTCAATGTTAAGCTAATAGTCTAAAATGATGTAACTAAAATATCAAACTATATATATTAATATTTATTCTGTAAACTAAGTGTCTAGGCAACTCATGTGATGGCCAGTTTGCTTAATAAAGTTGTTACATATATAACATTTTGGAAATAGTAAGTACGTTTTGAAATGTCACCCCTCATTAATTGCAATCGGGTAATAAAACGATATAAAATTGAAATCCTGCAAATAGCAGAATTATTCCTATAATATCTTTATACTGTTTCAAATCTGAATAACTGAAAAAAATCAGGTCGTTGCCCTACAATTGCAACAGCGTACCAAGTCTTTCGGTGTCCAATTCCGAATTCGTGTGTAATTACACTTATTACGCGTACTTAAATTTATTTGTGGATTCAAACGTGTTTGCGAGATTTCTGGCACTAATCCTAACAGTTTATAAAGCCTTTGGAGACATCTATGGCTACTAGCAGTGCATGATTTTTTTTAAATTATCGTGGTTTTTCCTCTCTCTCTCTCTCTCTCTCTCTTATCAATCGGACAAAGCGTTTTCGTTGAAATATTTATACGTAAACGTGAGGACGTTCTACGTGCAATAACACGATTTTAAATATTTGTTATTTTTATTATTATTATTATTTAAAATCTGTGGAAAAACAAATAACGATTCTTCGTGTATCATATTATATTATATAATATATTATGCAACTATCAATATTCACACCGCATTTATGAGAAACAATAATTTGACACGTACCTATCCATTATAATAATACTCTCCAAATGGATCTATAAATATAGTGGACACCGTTCGTGTTCTGAAGTATTTCACGAAGATCAACGATATAATCCCAACCAAACGTTTTCATTATTATTTCAATATGATTATTATAATTTTATAGAAGTAATGGAACGCAAGAGTTTTGTCCGACAGTAATACTCGAATAAACACTACGACGAGGTAATCTCTCAACCGACAGTTCAACAAAAATGTATAACTACAAAAATAAAAATAAGACAGATTTCATCATTAATACTATATCATAAATAACGTACGTTATAAGTAGGCTATATTTCTAGCATTTGTATATATATTTTTTGAAATATTAATAAAATATCAAAGTCAGACAGAATTATTGTTTATGATGTGAGGAATCTTAATCTTAAATTTTATTTTGCATATACTTGCATATTTTAACGTTATGTAGCTTTTAAGTGCTATTAAAGGTCATATTATATCATACTTATTCATATATTATGTTTATTATATGCCATGTATTTATGCATGTTTTGATTTCAAACGTATTTGTCGATTTACATTGTTCATTTGTTCAAATTCATACTGATGTGTATCGCCGTTAGAAATTTATCGTATTTTCCACAATAAGGCTCGTATTTATTTTTTGGAGTCAACGAAATCTATCAAGGTTACAGTGAGATACGACCGATGGTATAAAAATGTATACACAAATCCACCCTAAACTCAAAGATATTTGGGAGCACGTTCCTCTAACTTGCAATGACACAATATCTTAACCGTCCGCGGGGGGAGGGGAAGGTCGATAACCGTTCGACCGAGTTCCTTCTACTGCAGTAATCCTGTAATGCGTATTTAAAAAAACTTAATCGCCACATCTCGTATAATATATACGTTATTATTATACTAAAATGCATACGTTTACGCGTGTTATACTTAGAACGTAAAACATTTTAGTCTTGAGATTAATGATCATAAATTAGTTTTAACAGCCATTATTGTTATTAATATTATCAGGGCTCATAACTTATAGCTCTAAAAAAGGTAGTTATTAAGTGAATTAATATGCTCTTAAAAATATTCATGTAAATTATTAAATATGCACTAAAAATACTAAAATATACGAAAAAACATATCATGTATATGTACATATATAGTATAAAAAAAATTATTTTAAAAAAAAATTGAATAATATTACACTAGAATATTGTTTATGTTGTATCATGAGCAATCGTGATACTCATTTATTCTGCGATTGTTCTATTGAAAATAAAAATAAAATAATAATAAAAATTACTAATTATAATCATATCCATTTTTTTCTTCTAATATTCAATATTAAATACACGAATAATATAATTACTTTTTATTATTAATAAACCATGTTTAGAAGGCTACGAAAAATACTGAAAAAAACTGTAATATGCAAAATATACAGCAATTAAACTTCGAAATATGCAAAAATATGCAGCATAAAATTTTGTACTTAGCTTCTTGGTTTTCTAATAAAAATTTAAAGCTCACATTTCTAGAAATCCTATTAAAAAAAAATATGGAAAAACTAGATGGAAATGAGTCCTGATTATTATTATTATTATTTTAAGACTACCGAGTAGTGATAGTTATAAAAAAAAAATACACCTCACGGTTACTATAGTCGGCCACAGAATTCCGAAACGTTCAATTATTTGATCAACCTTTAAACCAAATGATATAATGAATTTCAATGTATAATGTAGAATATTTATAGGAGAGGCGTACCAAGTTTACATATACAAAATGTATGGACAATAACTTATAATATTTCATATACTTTTATTAAATATTTACCGATGCACAGTAAAATTGTTGATTTTATAATGTACAGATAAGCCATAAAAAGCTGTTTATTTGAAAACATAAGAAAAATAGTAATAAAAATATCCGATAGAATACAGTCACATACTTCGTGTCGAGAATATTACGATGATGATTATTATTATTATTATAGAACCAATAACAGAAGTCATTGTTGGTTCTGCAAACGAAGTATATAATAAACAATTCTTAGAAAATCGAATATCTTTCCAAAACATTTTAAAGATGAGTTGTTTATTAAAACGAACCTAACCTCAGGTTCCAGTAAACATTAAACGACAAACGTGCAGTAAATACAATCGTAAAATATGTAATACGCATGATTTTTGTGTAATGATTAGTTTTAATGGATTATCCTATAAACACATAGGTGTATTAAAAATTTAACTTCCTGCGGCTCTAGGCAATAACAATTTGCCTGCCTCTACTAAAAGAAAACCAGTAAGAGTATTCCATCCAAAGTATTCTATATTTAATATAATACTTACCAAAACTCACATTAATTTTTGAAAAGTTTAAATTTTTTGGTTTTTGTTAATTAGTCTATCTTAAACATATTTCAATGGATATCCATGAAAATTTAGAGATATAAATTTTATGTATAACGTGAAGGTAAAAAAAAATTTAAAAGCAGTTTTTTTTCAATTTTATGAAAATACTACCAAATTTACAAGTATTATATATATATGTATTTAAAATGTATCAATCAAGAGCAGGTATAAATTTTGAGTTGATGTTAAATACAAGCTAATGTTTCTGCTTGAAATATGTGTCCATTCAACCATTTTAAAAGGGAATAACAATTTATTTAACTACTCGTAATTACTAGTTGGTTATTCAGGAAGGTAATTTTTCGATTTTTTTTTGTAAAAAGATTCATTTAGGTAAGCTTTAAGAAAGTTTTTGTAAGAGTGGCAGACAATAGAGTTATTGTCTGATGTGAAAAAAAAATAATAATTATGTTTTCTCGTTATTTATAAGTATAGATTTTGGATGACTTGGGTTCATAGATCTAAAAGAAGAAGATATACAGTCATACAAAGTAATTTGTTAAGCAAGCACACCTACTATTTTGACCGTAAAAATACTTAAATCTGAATTAATTTTTTTAATCTTCAAGTTACTATACAAACTATAGTTTTACACTATTTTTTTTCATGTATGTCCTGTAACTATACAAACTATGTTTTTTCAAATAGGAATATCACATTTTCTACGTGAAATAATATTTAATTCATTTTTATGGAACTTTTTATGTAACGTAGTCAAATTTCGGACAAGTACTTTCGAAATTATTGAAATTTCAAACACAATTGTAAGTGAAGGTACTAAATTAATTAGATATCTGATGATTAGCTTTACTCATGTAGCTTCAACATTACGCAGATATAAAATAATGTGGAACTTGGTAAGTACGCACTAGTGTACTACATGTATGAAAGTAATATTGATAAATACCGCTCAAAGGTCAGTTTTTACAAATAGCAGATGACAGTTGTATTATCCGGTCTAGGACATCTTGGCGTATGTATTAAAAAACAACAAATACTTAATTATTTATAATTCATATCTTTATATAAGATATAACGTTACAAAATTAGATACTTGTAATGGGATAGTTGTATATCTATGGTATTTATTTTAAATTGTGTAATCTAAATAAATAATTTGTATAGAAATCATATACTTCCATTATAGGTATTTTATAAAATCATATAATATATTAATTATTAATTTACACAAATATAATTTATATAACGTGTTTAGAATTGTATACTATACCAGCATACAGCACATTTATAATAAAAATAAAATTAAAGAGTTTAAGTCTAAAAGAATTAAATGCACGCCGAAATGGTTTACGCCGAGATGTCCGGGTCCGCGTATTATCCGATTCAACGTGTACGTGTAGGTATGTCATTATAACGTATTACATAATAATTAATAATATGGGTACACGTTAATTGTTATCATCAAACAATAAATGTTTATATTAAATTTGCAATTTTTAATCAACGGTAGACAATGGTATACCGATGTAAAAAAGGATATTCCCATTTGAAAAACAATAGCTTGTATTACTACAGACCATACTTAGGAGGTAAAAATAATAGCGGAAAACATATTTTTTGTGGTAATATGAAGAAAAAAAAAATTCAAATTTTAACACTTTTAGGACCAAAATAAAGGCTGAGCTTGCTTAACAAACCACGCTGTATTTATCTATTTTTACGAGCACTGTTTCGTTTGTTTGAAATATTGTTTTTCAAACAATCTAAAATGGTTCAAAATGTTTTTAAGAATGCAATAACGATCGTATTTAAGTAAAATAGTTAAGCAAAACAAACCTTGTGACAAACCCACGTAACTTGTGTACTAATAATATTAAGTCGTCCAGAGAATTTATGTAAACTAAAACAGTTATTACGAACAAGCACAATGTAATATTTTTTTAAGTTAGTGGTAATATTTCTTGAAGCTGTGATCTTGTTATATCGACTCGACGAATTGTCATATACCACGTATGGCATAATACTATAGTGAATACTTAACACAGAATAGGGCTGTTTTAGAGAAAACGTAAGTAAAGCTCAAAAATAGAACTATATGTGTGTAATATGTTAACCAGAATTTCTGATTGAATAGAAAAATGTATATAAAATTATAATATTTATAGAAGCCTCGCATGTTCAATATTGTAATAAATTACATAATAGTTCTAGAAATCTGTATTGGAGTTTCAATATTGTGTTTCCTAACAATTCGAATTTTGAGTACTATATACTGTATGAATACAGAACTAAAAAGGATAACTATGTATATATTTTTTTTTCGACAGACGACATTAAATGTACGCTAACACATGCTGTATATTATGTTATTTTCACGTGTTAAATTATTAAACTTATATCATATTTTTGTCCACAGTAAAAAATGTGTAAGTATACCTTTTTAATGGAAATAAAAAAAAAAGTCTCTGGATAAACGAAATCGTATTTTATAAATATTTTTACAATGATACTTTCCAAATAACCTAAATGTTTAGATCCACTATGACTATATGATTATTATTATGTTACTTCTGAAGCATCAACGAAGTCTTAACGTTTTCCGATGAGATAATGGTCCCATGTGTTTATGTGTTTGGTATTTTTGTGTCACTTGGTGTATTATCTGTTGAAATTCAAAAGCGATTAATAATTGTGAATCATAGCATTTCAAAAAAAATTGTTGAATAAAGATAAAGGAGTGGTTTATATTCTAATTTGCATAGGTAATAATAATTACGTACTTTAAATTATTTTATGTTAAATTAAAGGTATTATATCCGTCCCCGTTAAATATATTTATATTCCATAGAAATTCGAAGATACTGTATCCTTATTTGATCTAAATATATGTAAGAAAAGCGTCTGTTAAAAAAATTCCGAAAATTCGTTTTATATTAAAATGATCATTGAAATTTCATTAATTAAAATTGAAACTTTAACTCGCTGTAATTCAGCTAATTTTCGAGATAGAAAAAAAGTTACCACATAAAAGATGCTTTTAAAAAAATAGATGAATCTGAAGTTAAAAATAGGTGTTCCTATTTAAAAAAAATGCATGTACAGAAAGGGTTAAAAATTTAAATTTCATCAAAAATTTGTATTTCAATCATCTTATATCATCTTATTTCTAATTGTAAAATACAATTAAATCACAAATATTATCAAAAGGATTGTGAATCATGTTTATTCAAAATGTAATGATTTTTAATTTTTCAATTTTTCCTTTGAATTGGAAAAACTATGTATCGCAGTGAATCTATATAAAATAAGTAGTGTAATTGGTATTGTCAAATATTATAAAATACAATACAAGACGGGTTTTCGGTACGCTGATGGTTCATATTTACTAAAGCAATTTCGTAGAATAATAAAATAATATATTTTTCGATTCAAATCTATATATAGCAATGTAATATTACTGACAAGAAAAATCAGTGGCAGCTGCGTAGTAGTAAATGTCTGTGGAAAAATATATTTTTCAGACCTCGAATGCGTTACACAGTAGTAATTTTCCGAAACTGATACCATCGAGAAACTAACATTGGTAATTAACACGAAATGCGATTGCACACAAAAGTTATTTCAAGTCGACTTCTGATATCAACGTACACATTATAATTTTGTAGCCGTCCGCTAAGCACCCGTTTTATTTCCAAGAAGTTGCATTGCACAGGTATAGGATTCGAAATGAAAACCTAATGTACCTACGTGTACAATTTCAACCTTCATATACATTATATCAGCTGTTTTGTGAAATTTACAAGTCCAGTGAAAACTAGGTTATTATGTATATATTGTTCGGTATTGTATTAAATTTCATACATATTTTTCATTTTTTTCTCTACAATCACTCGTCGCGGTCGCCGTCGTCGCAAATATGAAAGTATATTCTTGACGTAGTACCTCTATGCGTACCTATAGGTATATAATACATACGAGTATACGTGATATTTGCCCACCTATAACCGGAGCGAGGGAACAACCGGAAACTAGTGCATCACCGTCGAGCACGGTCAATTGAAACGTCGAGCGAAAATAATATACAATAATAATAATAATAATAATATGTATACACCACTGTACCGCAGTATCCCACTACTATATTATAGATTGTTGCGCGCGCGTGTGCGATACAATTTCGTATTGGCCGGTGGTTGATACAGCAAACTATAATGTATAGATAGTGGTAAATAGTGGTTTATCATTATAAATACAAATTTCGAACAGATCGATAATCGTGCAGTCTGCATGTTATACTATAATGTGGCCCTCTGTGTATACGACGTTTTCGCGTCGCACTGGCTTTCGACTATATTATAATATTGCAACAATGACGATCAAAAACCGTGGTTTTTTTCTTTCTGTAATACACAATCAATAATCTCAAAAACTCAAGTGGCACAATAATTATTATATGTGTTTCATATGCATATTATACATTTTCAACAAATTAATTATACAAAATAAATAATAATACGTAATATATATATATATATATATATATATATATTTAAAATTTTAGTCATGTTAGAGCAGTCATCTATTAATGACACTCGGCTTTGTTTTTATTATAGTATATTATATGATTGTGTTGTTTTACATTGGATGGGATAAGAGGTCACGGCACAATTTCCGTTTTAGACGTCTGCATGGGAGGGTTGCCGAGTACGAAGGGAACTGCCAGATTTTGTATTAATGTGTTGTTATTTGAAGCATTAAGACGGTTGTGGAAACGTTTATAATGAATTTTTGCTTCAGATCAAAACCGTAAAAATAAAAACAAAACTAGGCCATCAAATTGTAACGGTGTGATAGAAAACGGCGGTCGTGTATATAATATATATAATATATTATCGCGGTTCTCGCGTTCGGTTTCTTCCCATTTCCTGGTGTGTATAGTAGTTACAGTCGTTGTTGTGTGTACGAAAATGTAGTGGCAAGTGAAAATCTCCAGAAGTAGCTATAATGTCATCGTCCACTCGAGCTGCTCTAAAAGTTCAAACTTTCATACGTTTTCACGTACCACATATTTTATGCAATTCACGCGTTGTGCACCCGCAATGAACTGCTGCTGCGATCATTATCAGATCCATTGTTTGTTCGCAGCAAATTTTTACATTCTACATACAACTATGCATATAATATTATCATACAAGATTATGTTTAGAATAATATAATCCATCGTTTATTTTTAAGTGCGTGCGCGTGTCGGTGAACAACGTTAGATGAACAAAACCGATGTATTATATAATACGAATATTCGAATATAGTCCGTGATGCGTATCATGGAGTCGGCGAATTATATAGGTACTTTGGTCTTTGATATTATTTCGAAAGTAGCAATATGTTGTGTATAATGTTTAAATATTTGCAAGAAACGGTACAACTTGAATATTATTTCACAAAACTATTTTGCGACCATAAAATAAGTGAGATGTGTACTTAAAATAATATTGCAATACGGTTTCTAAAAATACAATGTTTGCAGCTGAAAAATTTTCTACAAATTATACACCAGAAGTGTGTTTCTTTTAAAAAACATAAGAGTTAAAAATATATCACTATGTTTTAACTCGGTATAGTTTCCTTTTTTGATCGGTGCTTAGTCGTATAGTATGTTTTTGCAACTTCGACATTTGAAATTCCTTTTCGAAATTGAACCCTATTAATTACGTTCAATTTTAAAAATAAGTTAAAAATAAAAGGTCCGAGTAGAAAGAAAGGGATTGAAATGATAATGCAAATTTGAACTGGCTACTTAGAAAGTGGAATGAGATAATAAACACCATAAATAGGTAATTAGATAATGTTCTAACTATAGTGGTTTGAAATGTTAATTTATATTGCATACACTCAAATGTAAGTGCATTCTATGAAAGTGTCTGACCTATAATATGAAAATTATATGATTCAATCCATTGAGAAACAGAGTAATTTTTTAACACTGTTTTATTATCCATGTAATATGATTAAACAGCATGTCAACACATTGCACTCTAAAATGTAAAATGTATATAAGCTCTGCATTTCGTTGAATCTGTTATGTACAATACATATGATATGAACGAATCATAAGACTGTAAACCACAGAACTCATAAAAATCGTAAGATTGAAAACATATAAAGTTGTGTGAACATTTGAAAGCTAGACTTTATAAGACTTGGACTCATGATCTGGTTTGGAAAATGGACTTCTACTTACGTTATGATGATGAAATATATTCGATGTGTAGTAGTGTAGACGTGTATTCGGTAGACCCTATATAGTATTTATTGTTTTGCATAAGAATATAGTATTATAATATACGTAGTTATATACGCAATTAATAACTATGTTGAACTGCACTACGGTGTAGTTGTAACAATCATATGTACATATATGAGTAAGTTGTGTTCACGGAATAGTATACATGTAGGTACGTCTAAATGTTCAAAACGACAGTGATTACTGATTATTTTCATCCTTGAGAGTTGTTAACATATTATTGGGTATTCTAACGATAATAATGAATTGCATAATCCAAAAACAATTAAACCGTAGAAAATCTGAATGAATTTTTACCGACAGGGTGCATATATTTTTTTTCTTACGTTCATTGTAATTATTTTGTTGTTACTCGTCATGTTGCGACTTTAGTTACACAAATCATACGTGCTTAAGTATAAATTAAAGCTTAAAAGCTTTTAATAGTGATTTTTTTCGTTGCAATTTTGTTATTTCTGTGACGGACCATGGATGTATTCCAATAAGTGAAACGAACTATTTTTATTTATTTAACTGTAATTTTATTATATATTTTATAATTTGCTATATTGTTCGAAGAATACAAATTTAATATTATTTAAATAATATTAAATGTCCTATGACGTAAAAAAAAACCGTTTGCCATTTGTCCGGTCTAATATAATGTATGAATTAACGTGAGAAATTAAATTTTCTTGACGTAGTTTTGTTCCTGCTCAGCCTATATATAATAATAATATACGCTTGTTGTGTTGAACTGTCACTGTTTAATAGACGCACATTGCACGTGGTATGTTAATTTATTCTTTGGATTGTTATGCTGTTTAATCGGTCGCATTATATATGCAATAAATTAATGACATTGCAATCGACGGGCACGTATCAGACGTGAAACGTAGTATAACTATACGAAATATGCGCTCACAAACATATACGACACAGCGGATAGGCGTATAGGACATAGGTATACATCACGTATAATATAGGTGTACTAATGCGATGACTTTAAAATATCCAAAGCAACATCTCTTTTAAAAAGTCGATAAAACTGATATCACTGTTGCGTGCAGCAAAATGTAGGGGAAAAAAAAACAAGAACATTATTTGCATTTCGCAGCTCGTTATCTTGCTATCATGTAGTGTATGTATGTGTGTGTGTGTGTGTGTGTGTGTGTGTGTGTATGCTGTAGTAATATGTACCTATTATGTGTTTGGTAATATTTTACGCACCAACAGTATTTTATTCTCATGTCTACACGTTTACGTTCAACTGACATATCCCTCTTTGGTGCGTTGCTCGATTATACCAACCGAATAAATTAATATCACTGGAACGGTACAACGCTGCAGTATAATGATGAGGTCAAATTATTTAAATTATGATTTCGTGCTTTCGGACGAATGTCACGGTGCGCATGTGCGCTGTAAGATAAATATGACGACGAGCAAACATAATGATTACGGATTGAATTAAATACCAATTTAATACATCATCGTCCTCGTTTTTTACTGCGGTTTGGTAAAAATCGTGTGCGACATTAAGAAAATGTTTGCAGTTCTCTCTTGAATTTGTTAAAAAAAAGTCCATTGACAATTGTCACATACCGGGTTAAAGGTCTTTAGACTGTGATTACTCAGAGTTGAACTTTAATGGGAACGTAGATATTCATATTTAGTTCCTTCAGATGTACCTATTTTTTATATACCAAGAGCAAAATGTACCAGTTGCTCTAAAAATAATAATATATGTATCTATGACAATTGACAATATCACACTGAGTAAAATAAGATTAGTACTAATTAATGAAGATGAAAATAAAACCCATAAATTAAAAGATAAAATACCTATAATAATTGCAATTATGTAAGTTAGTTATTTTTAATGCTGAGTAAGCTTTAGTAATAGATTTCGGTAGTGGTAGAAGTGGTTTATACTTTTCAAACGATAAATACTTCCTAGCATGGAGTTTTCATTGTACAAAGTTACTTGATTGAATTTCTTCATGAATTTACTTTTAAGTTTTAACGTGATCAGTGATAAAAGTTATATTATTGTGTACACCTATTGATATTATTTATCATCGTAGGTATACAATTTTTAACAATTTTCTTAAACTATCCATTTTGGTAAAAATAGAGATTTTATATTGTTTTATACATTGAGGTACATTCGATCAAAGGCAGCTGGTACATTTTTTAAACTCCAAACAGTCACCAAAGGCAACTGATCGACCTAAAAGTTCACTTTTTCAAAACTTCTGGTGAAAATGTAGAAAAAAACTGTACGAACATTAATTATAAATAACGATATAATTTTATGTAGCTGTATAAATGGCTACCTTTATAGCTGGACAAAAAATTATTGCGTATCCAAGATGGGAAATGTATATTTGTTGACAATTTAAGGCTTCACGAATTACAAATAAGATATCATAGGGTTAAGTATAAGTGTAATTACATTTCATCTTTTATTATTTTATGTTAGATCATGACAGACGAACGTAATAATAATACGTGATTTTAGATAATATACGATCGCAATATTGAAACGTTTAGCGGAAAAATAATTGTCTGGTTGTAATGCTATGTTTTATTCGTTTAGGATTACAATCGTTATTATTGACAGGAAACGGACTGAACTATTACTGTAATAAGATGTGATGTATATGTGTGTATAAGATGTATACAATGTAAAGGTACCTACTTTTATTTCAAACACAACAAATTGTAAAATAATTTCAATCTCCCGTGAACATTCTTGGATATATATATAAGCCACCCATTGGTCAGTACATCCTTATCATGTTTAAAAATACATTTGTCTCTATTTTTGCAATTGGAAAAAAAATCATTTTGAGTCAGTCCCCGGGTTATTGACCCACGTTATAGATTATTAAACCGCCAATCGACGGGAACGATAAAGCGAATGAGCACGCCGCCGTTCGGTTCCGTACCGAGCCGTGTCTTCATGCGTTGTTAAATATGCGTTTTATATTATAATAATACGCGTCTGCGTACATACTGAATAAGTTTCAGTGTAGTTATTTTCGATTGTTGCTGAGTTCGGGGAACCACTTGTCGCGATAGTAAACCACTGTAAAACTGTAGATTTTAGTCCGCATTACCTACGTTAAAACGTACCGATACCGAGCGAAGTATGCGTGTCGTCTATGCCGTGTTACGTGATGATATGAATAAGAAACTGCTACGAAATAAGAAAATATTAACTTCTATAACGGACTAAAGAGCGATTATGTTTTACACGTAACCATAAGTTCAATTTAGTGGTGAGGGGCTTAGCTGAAGAGGCTTAGCTATTCTAGAAATTTATATTTTAGTTGGAATCTTAATAAATCCTTCATCAATCAGTAGTAAACTAATACATTTTTCAGGACAAAATAAAGTTCTGTCTAAAAATCAATTTGGTTTCAGACCAGGTCTGAGAACAAAAAATTCATTATACAGGGCTACCAAATTTATTTACGATATACTTGATAATGGTTATAAAGCAATGGCTATTTTTCTAGATTTTGGTAGGGTTCATCATACTGAGCTTATTAAAATTTTACCAAATTTTGGTTTAAATAAATTTAGTTTAAACTGGTTTAAAATTATTTTGAAAAAATAAAACAAAAAGTTATTATTAATGGATCTTTGAGCGAAGAAACTACTATAAATTGTGTTGAACTACAAGCTACCACAGATTTCTAAGTCCAATATTGTATCTTGTATATTAATAGTATATTTAGTATAAAAATTGATGGAGAAATTGTGACATATGTGGATGACACATGTCTAATCTTTTCAGGTATTTTTTTGGGACGAGATAAGAATGAAATCTACATGTGAATTCAAAAAAGTGATTAATTATCTTAACCAAAGAAAATTATCAATCAATTAAATGAAACGAATTATTACAAATTTGTCAATTAATAAAGTTAAAAATAATTTTGATCATCTAAAAATGCATTTTTATACTAACAGTGTCCTATGTATAGTAGAGACACATGTCAAATTGTGTATAGAGTATCTTGCTAGTGTCCTAGTAGCTTTGGGTCTAACCTATGATAATAATATGAGGTAGCATATACATGTGATGTAAATAACATTGTAATACGTCTGTTTACTTTATTTCCTTTATTATTTTTTATAAACTAAAGAGTTTTTTTTACCTGTGCAGGCTTTGTGCATAATTTATTTCGCTCTGTACCAATCGATATTGCAAGTGAGATTAAAAATGTGTCAAAACCTTAAGTGCCGCAACAAAGAAAATTTGTAAGGATATGCCTCGGTAAAAACAACTTAAAAGGTTTAACAAAAGAAAATTTTAAAATATTAGATGTGCTACCAATTGATATCATATATGAAAATTATAATTATGTTAATAATTAAAGAATATGTAAACAATGTAAAGATTGGGTAAACAAGGAAAAGAATATTATTAATAAAAGAGAAAATAGATATTACTGTACTAAAATAGAAAAATCTAGAAAAGCATTTGGTCAAAAATGTGTTGATTATTCAGGTTCTAAGTCCTTCAATTTAATACCCACGGATATAAAAAATATATTTATTTCAATACTGGACATCTTTATATTACAAACATCAAAAAAAAACGGTTGTAAATCGGTTATTTTTATCAATTGGCTAATAATTACAAATACAGCTCTAACGAAATGTATATCAATTTATTTATCTCCACTTTGTCTACTATTAATAATAATTTATAAGTAGTTCTAGAACTATCTAGTTAATTAGTGTTACTGTTATATTGTATGCATGGTGTCGGTTAACTATACTACTTCTTGATGATACTTATTTTTTAAGTACAAATTTAATTAAACTCTCTAACTTCACCATAAGTATTTCATATAGAATATCAATATTCATATATTTATATCTATTGTAAAATAAGATTATGTACTATTTGTATTTTATATTTATTACTAGGTATGTTATTCTTATTAAAATAATATCTATTTTTAAAAAAAAAAAATGATATAATACAATAAACGTTATTTGAAAAACCCCACAATGTCAAAAAATAAAATTGTGCCTATGGATTAATTATCAACGATGTTATAAATACAAGAACAATATTGTGAACAATATAATATTGTATCATAATCAGCTAAGCTATAGCGAAACTCGCAAGAAATGGTTTCCGAAATAATATTTTACAGCATGAAATAATGATGTATACCGAACGGAAACTGCGCGCGGACGTAGTACGGTCTCCATGGACTCATTCGGTGGGGGGCAATGAACTCTTTTCAAAAGAGACAGATGACGTTCGCGCGAGAGCTTTCACGCGCCGTGGAAAGTGGTTCGAAATGTATTTATGAGTAAAAATGTCCCGTTCGCGTCTCCGCCACCGATATGAAAAGTGTGCGGGTTCGTACGTATCGTGAAGTAGTTATCCCTCGTCTTGATTAAAATAATAATAATAATAATAATGTATTAACACTTGGGCGGTGGCTGCGCCGTGACAACATTATGAATTTACGAGTCGTTGGTAATTAACATTTCATTGTACGCACTAACGAATAATACTTTTACAACAACAATCGCTGTCTGGTAGTATAATAATATGTGGTCGGATCAGACATCAGTCGTGGTTACACAACGATATGCACTTGTATGGTGGATAGGACGCAGATAGACATGTATACATGTGTAAAATATCACGTCATTCTCCTGAGACTTTATTTTTATTATTTCGTTCTCGCCGTAAGAGGTAAGACAATGTAATATTATAATATGTTAAGACCACTACAACACGCATTTACCAGGAACAGTCTGATATAATAATTTGTCATATGACATATGCACGTATTTTCTAAGTGATTAATTATAAATTATAATTACAATACCATAAATGGAAAACAATTTCAGTTATAACGTATAGCATTTTTATCCAACCCTCGGATAAAATCCAAGAAGAGGGATGAGCCTGAAAAGGATGTGGATCATCCCTAAATGGTTCAATATGAGTAGTAATCATTACATAATATAATCAAATCCATTGTAAAAGAAATGAGTTGTTAGGGATAGAATATGAAAAAGAACCATTGATATATAAAGCCTAAATTTCACATAGCTTTACTGTGATCATTTCTGAATGAAAAAAAAATTAATTTAATGTTGAAGATTATTTCCAGGTTTTTGAAATTAGAGACAAATTCTAATCTGGATTTGGATACATAATATTGAAAGCTAATTGGGTTTTTTATTTGGTAGAATTGCATAAACTCAGATTTTTTAATATTTAAAGATAAATTGTTGAAATTACACCAAACTATTAGGTTATCAATATCAGACTGTAAATGTATTATGTCTTGTTCCATTTTTATTATTTTTATTAATTTAGCATCATCTGCAAGGAAAATAATATCAGGGTTAACGATAACGTTGGGAAATAATTGATTTATATATTAAACAGTACAGTGGACATGTAGTCTCCTTGCAAAATACCAGAAGGCGCATGGAACTGGGCAGATTAAAAATAAAGATGTTTAATTATTGAAATTAAATCAGTAAAGAACATTCGTAAAGGGACAGTTGTTACTCTTCTCTCATAGAAAAAAAATCGTATATCAAAACATTATTATAATAATTATAAACATAGTTCAATTATTTTTAAAAATGTTACCAATAATAAAATGATTTACTTATTATTATTTAAGTATTTAATAATAGGTACGTTGTAAATTATTACATATCAATACTGACTAATTTTAGATTTTTTTTCAATTATAAATAATGAAAATACTATACACCTAAACCATCTTCATTATTCATACATTTAATAACCCTTTTCCTACACTAATTCACTTTTTTTTTCTCCTTTACAATTAATAAAATGTAATAACAAGGAAATAATGGGGTTAGAACGGGACTGTTTTCTAAAAACGGGATAAAAAGGATCCCGTTAGTATTTTGTGGAGACAGTAGGACATGATTATCAAAAAAAGACAATCTCGTTTTAAACGGAAAATATGGCCACCTTATATTGTATGTATACGCGTTATTCGGTGTGTGTCATTCCGTGTATGTAAGTAGGTGCAGTTAAGGACGTTAAGGTGCTGCAAGAGTAAACACACATAGACTTAACTCACAATTATAAGGTACACTTCCCCTATAATATTATATCTATGAAAAAACTATGAATGTGTGTCAACGCACAGAGTTTCCAATTCTTAATCCGTTGACTACTGCAGTTGCTTCTTCTCCGTGGATGGTTTCATAGAACGAGGTCATTCGTTCAAAAACGTTACTTAATATATAACTATATATATATATATATATATATCGCACTTAGACGGTGCTTATGCCTAAAATTGAATACTATTTTTGCAGCTCTAAAAAATATAATTATGCAATTCGAAACTAATGTGGAATGATATAGAATCCGTATATTACGAATATTATTTACGTTTTATTGAAAATTGAAATAATCTTCATGCGTTTTTAACGCGTCAGTGTGTCAAGAATCCTTCATGGCTAACGCATTTGATCTATAATTATTATCTTAGTTTCGGTAAGTAATTTTTATTAAGAAAAAAATTCAAAAATAATTACTTGGAGACTCCAAATGAGTGGAAAATATATGCGTGCATATTGTACGTTTTCCCCTTGGTATGAATGAATAACGCATAATAAGAAACGAGTAAACAGCGTATTATTATAATAATACAATATTGTCGTCCCACAGAAACATAGTATATTTTATTATTTTTTTATACACAGTCAGAAATAAAATCAATATTTTCTATATACATGTATATAACGAAGTACGATTTCTCGTATTAATATAATATAATATAGTATGCACCGCTGAATGGGCAGGCGTGTGCTAATTTGTGTTTATGGAAAACGCATTTGTCCAGAAGAGTGAAATGCACGGGTTGTTCGAATCGCGGTTCTACGCGTACAAATTAATATAACATTACGCGCTCAACATAAATGCTTGGCCATATACTACTTCCAAACATGCCCAAATTGATGCGGGCAATCGGACACGTGTGCGCGCGTGTGTTGTAGATAGACCAGCTGGATTGTCCTGTGTAGCTGAACAATCAAATTTCGATTACAAACAATTGGGCTTAGTCGAAACCCAGACGTCACTCATCCGAAATCCCTTAACCCGTAAAAGCGGAGCACACAGATAGGGGGCCGGTGAACCGGAAACGGATTGTACCGAAGACCGATTTTTTCAGAGAAAAACGTAATCACAGCTGTATAGTTTACAGGTGCATGGAATTAATCTCTTGCAGACTAGAAACAGGATTTTAACGATGGGTATGCACGATTGGTATTTACCGAATTGACCTTACACACCGGGTTAATATTTTTATCAAACTTTCCAAACTCGCCTCGAGCAGATGTGTCCGGAACGATACTCTCTAGATCAAATATTTGCTCAAGAGATAAAATTCGATGACCACATAGTTGAAAATTCTTGGGAAACCTTCATGATGATAATGATAATTATTGCTGTCGGAAAATCAGCGAGTACACGCTCGGTATCGAGTCCGGTGGATTTAGAAAGGCTTAAGTACTACACATTGCAGTGTTCAATAATTGGCAAAATTCAAGTGCGTGCGCTGCGTTATGTGTCTAGAAAGTGCGCATGCGTGGTAAATTTGTGCTGGGTATGGCTCTAAATATTATACGCGATGACGACGACGAGAGATAAAAAGTGAATATTATCGAATCAAACACACGTTGATCAGATGAAATTGATTTAATCGTTTCGAGTGTTATTAATCCTAAGTCGGTATGTTTCCACACTTTCTATAAATCATGCAAAACTGTGTGTTCCAAAGGGGTAGAGGATTACGGTCTCCACTTTCTGCCCCATTTTTACGACAAATGGTAATAATTGTTATTTTTCAATATTTGTCCCCCCTCCCATCCATGTCTCATCGGACGTCTTTATAACGACTGCGGAAAAATATTGCCTATAGGACAAGACCGCAGCAGAATTGGACGCACTCCTTCGCGGAGATGAAAACGTGAATCTATTTCGTTTGATGTGGACCAGGGAAACCACCCTTTTCGAAACGCGAAGCGCATCTGACACGCGTGAATAAAACAGGTTTCGTTTTGTGTGACTATAACGATATAATAAAATAATACTTTAATATTGTTACACAGTAAACAATAGTCCACATTGATGTCAGCTGCGACTTTTGTATCGTGGCATGTGGCAAAAAATTGTTACGTGACGACGACATTGGCACGACATGTTTTATTATTTTAATTCCTGTACTTATAGTAGTAAGAAAAAAAAAATTCACAATAGAAATTAGAATATTGGTTAATGCGTGTTCGACAAACGTAGATCGATTGTCATTAAACTTTAACGTCGATGGGTAAAAAAAAACATTATTAGCATGCGGTTTATGTATTATAAATTATAATTGTTGTATGATGTACGATATACGGCTTTAACACTTTTCGTATACGCATAATAAATACCGATAAATGCATAATATGAACGATATAATTATATCGACACGCGATGATGAACACACAGGATAAATACCGTGGATATTATAGCGACATTATGGAAATATTTTTATAAAATATATATGTGTTTAATATATTATTATGTATATATGCGCAATGTCCTATCTTAAAAAATTAATATGTATTATAATATGTTTTTCAGTCGAGGGGGTTTGATTAACTTCAGTGCGAACGCACCTAAACAGTTTATTATAAAGTATACTTGAATTTAAAAAAATTTATAAAATTAATGAGAACAAGTCGAGCAAAGTACTTTTTCTCTTTTCCGAGATATATTATGTCCTTTAATTAAATTTAACAACAAAATCATTCCTGCTTCCGATAAAACTAAATATATAGGCAACCTAATAGATAAACTGCTTATATGTTGCCCCCATCTCAAAAATATTAGACTTCACCTTTTCCGATCTCTGCTCTTCAATTTCAAACTATAAATCAAATTAAAAATTAGCCTATACAAAACCATAATTTTAGATCCCTCTAGTATTATGGTATACAAATCTGGGACCCTGCCAAACCCTCAAATATCCATCTCAATGGCGTATTTACGAGGGTAGAGCAGGTTTGGGGGATAAATACTTACTTGAGCTTTTTTTTCCTATTTATAACAAGTACTACGATGTTTATCAGAATAATCTAATAGAAGAAATACATCAAATCAGAATTTGACGTTTGGATGCTAGTTATTTTTAACAAAATTTACTAATGAACGCGTATACATAAACCTACGGGATTTTCGGCACTGAAGCTAAGGATAACAAAACATGGCTAGGCTCTAAATAATGTAATGCAGTATTTTTTTTTAAAAACTATGCTCTGGACAAGATAGCTATATGAAAAGCCGAGAAATTAAGCTATTTTTCCAAAATTCGAACTCCAAAAGGGTAATGGAATTATAAGGATTAATAGGATTAATTTATTAAAAGGGTAAATATGGAAAAAAATTTTCATAAATTTGGAAGAAAATTAATACATGACTAGACTTTAAATAAAGTAAGATAATATTCCACATCAAAAGATGTGCCCGGCTAAGGCTGTTTCGTGCAAAGCCGGATAATTCAGCTAATATATATATAAAAAATTAATTAATGTCTATTTTTATTTTATTCTTTAATTCTTTTTAAAAATAAACATTTCTGGCATTGTTATGACAACTAAAATTTAAAATTTGCCCGGGAATCGTCTGGTTTTTAAGAGA
This sequence comes from Chaitophorus viminalis, assembly GCA_025469195.1. Taxonomy (NCBI): domain Eukaryota; kingdom Metazoa; phylum Arthropoda; class Insecta; order Hemiptera; family Aphididae; genus Chaitophorus; species Chaitophorus viminalis. The sequence continues at coordinate 69,779 of JAIPRK010000264.1, read as the reverse complement.
AGCCCATTAATAAATTATCCGATAGATTTTTTTAAAAGTTTTTATGCTTAAAACCTGCTCTGTGATGCCATTTAAAATTTTAAAAAAACTGTATGACGTTTGACTAAGCAGTTTCGAAGCTAATCCGTAACAAAGTTATCGTTTGTTTCCCGTCCTGTTTATATATATATATATATATATATAATATAAATATTAGTTTTATAATATATAAATATTATTATTAGAGTATAGACTAAAAGGGTTGATTTTATCGTTGTGACATCAAAACATTGAGGTAAAAAAATTATGAGTGTAGAATAAAAATATAAAAATAAAAAATGTGTTTTTTGTAGTTACAGGTATTTTATGCCATATATTATGCTTTATTAGTCGCTATTATTTATTTGGACAAATGAACACAATCAATTTGTGTATGTAATAATAATACAAATGGCTACATTTTTGAGAAATGTAGTGATAGGTGAGAGTAAGAGTATGGAAATGAAACCCTCTTCAGATTAATGAGATATTGTTCAATACGTATCCCTCTCTTTGACAAAATCATAAATACGCCACTGATTCAGCCCATTCAGTCCTCTCAAAATATAACTTTACGTATTATTACCGATAATATTGAATATAATATAACGGATATTATTATTATAATATAACAAATCAAGCCCTACATAAGGATATACAAATAAAAATAGTTAACGATTTTACAAGACTTCATTATAATGAAACATTTACTTAGAAAACTTAGGTCACAACCCCCTAATTCAAACCATGTCTAAAAATCTTATTGCTGACGAACCACCTCTCAGGCTAAAAAGAAATTGTGGCTTACTTTGACCAAACTATAAAATAAAATAAGAAATCACTTTACCAATAAGCGACTTCCTCAATCATGCCATACTAAAATATCTACCTAATACATGTTCCTCCCATTGATGTATTACACAAATAATTGTACGTTCTTTTAAAAAAAAAAAAAAATAGAAAAATAGAAAAATAATTTTGAAATCCCTGCGATCCAAATATAATGCTGGGATATAGCCATACAGGGCCAGTAATATTTCTTTTTTTAATATTATCTTTCTAATTCGATCATTTTTAGACTCTTAATAGTTATTTTCTTTACAAAATTACTACAGACACATGAAACAATTATCGTGAAAAATACTTTTTTTTATCATACTATTGAATCAAAACTGTGTAGATCCGTGGTACGAAGCGAACATTTTTTTGTTTTACATTAAATGTATTGTGTTATGGATCTGGTTGTTTCTCAACATTTCATTTAAGTGTTTTGGTATTTATTTTTTAAATAATCGTTGGCTCTCTATTATCAAGCACCGTTAATTTACAATTCCTAAAGTAGTTTACCCTAGTTCAATGTTTATTAAAATATATTAATCGTGTGCAGGCCCGGCTCAAGGGGTAGGCGATATAGGCCCACGCCTAGGGCGGCATTTAATATTTTTGTATATTAGATAATTTATTTTAAATGCATTTAAATCAAATTGCCAAGTCGATGTAATATACACTGATTTTGCTAAGGCCTTTGACAAGATAGATCATAGTATTCTCATCAAAAAATTATTCTAATCCGTTCTCCGTAATCCATTCTATAATTGGCTAGTCTCCTTCTTATCCGGTCGTAAGCAATACGTGAAATTTAAAAAATTATAACTCGTATATTTACAATGTTACCTCTGGGGTTCCTCAGGGATCTCATTTGGCTCCTCTTCTTTTTAATATTCATATTAACGATATTAGTAATATCAACTCAAATATACTGCTATTTGCTGATGACGCTAAAATTTTCCGTATTATAAAAACTCTACTCGACACTAAACTGCTTCAATATGATCTTGATAACATAAGTTATTGGTGTGATAAAAATAAATTGTACTTGAATGTTTCAAAATGTAAAATTATAACTTTCACTAGAAAGCGTGTGTCTATATTAAACAAATACTTTGTAAATGGTATTGAACTAGAACGAGTTAATCAAGTGAAAGATTTAGGTGTATATCTTGACTCCTCTCTTTCATTCAATGATCACTATGTCTATATTCAGAATAGAGCGTCATCATTGCTTGGCTTTATAATGCGTAGTTGTAATAATTTTGATAATCCTTTAGCACTAAAATCACTTTACTGCGTCTTAGTTAGATCAATTTTTGATTATAATTCAATAATTTGGTCTCCATACACACTTGGTCCAATTTATTGTATTGAAGCGATTTAAAATCGTTTCTTGAGACTTATATCCATCAAGTGTAATATTAAACGTTTGCCTCACACTTCATATGAACCATTATTATTATACCTAAACATTGATACTCTTTAAATCAGAAGGATTAAAAACGATATTAGCTTTATATTTAAACTATTAAATGGATATATTTACTGTCCTGATATTTTGTCAAATATATCATTTCTAGTTCCTGGTCATTCAACTAGACAGACAGACACCTTTTATGTGCCATTCCAGCGCACTTTATGTAGTAAGAACGCCCCTTTAATTAGATGTATGCAACATGTAAATAATTTTAATGTCGATCTTTTTATTTGTTATTCTGTGAGTTCATTTAATTTATATCTTAGAAATTTATTCACTTAAAATATTTTTATACCTCCACAACAACCATTATATATATGTTTTATACTATTTCATATTCCACAACAACCATTATGTACATACTATGTTATGTTCCACATACTATTGTAATTGGGCTTGCCCGTTAAAAATTCATAAATAAATAAATAAATAATTTTTAAAAAAATTCCTAGTACCTACTTACATTAAATCATGTGTAGTGATAAATAAAAATCAATATAAAAATATAAAATTTGGTCAGTATGATTGGACAAATATAAACGTGTGTTTACGGTTTTGGTTGACCGTCGACAGCAGCAAGTTACGATGTTCTCTTGATGGTTTTTAATCAGTTCCGTGAATCAGTCTTATCTGGTCCCGATAACGCATGAATTATTTAATTAAGGTACCTATCTTATATAATAATAATTCAAGAATGAATAACTCTGACGTGGATAACACTAAAAAGCGACACCGTTTATCGGGATCGAAGTATAGAAAACAACGTGCTGCGGCGCAAGCTGAAATTGCCAAACAATCTGGCTTAATGCTTAAATTTTTTAAATTCGAACATAATGATATTGTTGAATCCAAAGTTATCAATGAAAATATAGAAGTTACAGATTTAGCGCTGAAGCAATTGGTATCATCAATAAGTTTTTAAGCTTTAAATTTTTGTTTTACTTGGAAGTTTAGTACGATATTTTATTTGAAATAAATATTATCAGTAAAATGTTACAATCAATATCGCTTGACGTTTCTGAAACAGTTAAACAATTATATTTAACTTGACATTTTTTAATGAGATATAGTTCTGATGAAGGGTTTGAAAATACATTGAAGTCTGCTAAACTACTAGCAAACGAACTTGGAATTGAAAATTCATTTCCATAAATAGATATTACAAAGTAAAATTAGATGTACAAATACACAGTTTAATTATGAGTCATGTGATGATCCCATAATTGATTCTAAACAAAGATTCAAAGTAAGCTTTTTCAATGCAATTTTAGATAGAGCTATACAATAAATTAACGAAAGATTCTTACAACTTTCTGAGCATGCAAACTTATTTTCATATCTTTATGACATTTCCAAAATAAAAAATAGCAATGAACTTATGACTATATGAGAGATCTTCAACTAGCACTTGCATCAAATGACGGTTTAACTTTTGACATTAATGCAGTAGAATTATATGATGAAACTATAGCTCTGCAAAGACGGTTCAATGATACGGAAATTAATCCTCGGATTGTTTTGGAATATATTTGTGCAAATAAATTGGTTGAACTTTTTCCTAACACTTATGTATCGTTAAGAATCCTTTAAACACTACCTGTCACGGCTGCTACGGGGGAAAGAAGTTTCTCAAATTAAAAAATTATTTACGATCTTAAATGTCACAGGATCGCTGATCAGTTGGCCTCGCAATAATTTCAATCGAGAAAGAATTAGCCTAAATATGGACATGGAAGAAGTTGTATCTGATTTTGCTTACATAAAAGCAAGAAAAGTCAAATTCTAATTATTCCTAATAAGATGTTAACATTTATATTATGATTTAATTAACTTTTATTATAATACAACTATTTTTAAATTGTTTCGTTTTATTTAAATTAGTAGAGATTTACTTAAATGTAAATACATCAATCTAATCAATTGTTAACTTTATACGAATAAATATAATGAACTCAGAATTAACTATATTTTAATAATTTTTATGTGAAAAAATATTTGATATAGTATTTACACATAAAGGGGCGGAAAAACATAAGTTTGCCTAGGGATGTAAAATCACTTGAGCCGGGCCTGATCGTGTGTATAATTATAAATTGTCTCGTCTTATCGGTAATAACAATTTTGCGGCTTCAGGGTCTATATAATAACTATTAACAAGAGCGAATCGCATGTCAGTATAGGTATGTCACAGAACACGCCTCCACTAAATTATGTTACCACCAAATCGTATTCATTAGTAAGCGAACCATTCGAATATTCGATTTCTACCAGATGGAGATATTGACTGTCTTTGGTTTCTATGGGCTTACCTGGGCATAGTTACTCGACATAGACTGTACTTATTGGCCGTGTGGCAAGCGTGGGTTCCGATTTCGATCTGATACCGTAAGTTGGTGTCCAAACATTCAATGAATTTATCTGTATCAGTGGGCACTATAAGTGTGTCAACGATCGTAATATATTGTTAACACTCATGCATTTCGCCTTATCGCGAGCCGATCAGTTAAATTCGTTATAAAAATGTTTGTAAGATTCTTATCTTCTTATGTACAAACATTTTATACTGCGTTAAATTATAAATATTGCATGTCATTTTTGTGTAGATTTTAATATTTAACTCAAATGTAAGACTAATGTTGTATAGCCTAGTTGGTCCCGACCGTGTAATTTTTCTTCTAGTTCTAACTATACAATACCTTAGTGCAACTTTATCAGGACTTCAGGAATCGACTGAAATAAGAACTGCACCTCCGATCAACTTAATTGCAATTAATAAAAATAAAAATAGTACCTATTGTTGACAAATAAAAATTGCTAAATGGGCGATAGGAATAGAAAACCACCGAGACTGTTTTCAATCTACTCGAATAAATTTGATAATTTTTAGTTTTTACGAAACAATAAATAAAAACTTCTATATTTTTACGAATTTCAAATCACTTTTAGTCGTAAATAAAGACCGATGACGTGGGCTTTTTGAAATGCATAGTTACACCCTTCGCACACCTCTCCAGCAGACACCGAGTGTTCAATATGGTAACGAGCCGTCTAAAAATACTTAAGTAATGTATACCCGTCTTCCACATTCCACTATAGACTAAACATTAAATTATTATAACTAATACGCCTTCAGTCTAATATAAGATTTATATAGATTTCTGGCATAACAATCTCTACAGTTTCTTTGACAATTTTCAGTTACAATTATCTATTCAACACTTAATATGTTATATCGTATTAATCCAACAACGGAGCAGTTAAACCATAATAATACTAACTAGTGGACCTATAATTGAAAGATTTTGTTAAATTATCGATATTTTATGAAGAATTAAGATTATGTTATGAACCATTTTGAAAATTAATTTGTAAACTGATGCTTTAACTATAGGAATGTGGTTGTTTACTACATATTATTTTATTATTCTAAGAGAAATACAAAAAAAAAAAAAAAATTAAAAATAATGTTATATTATAAGATATGGTCTATGACAATCGGATGATACAATTTAATCTTACTAATTAAGGTATAACCACTGATACGATGTAATTAGGTATATAGTGCTACTTTTGTAGCAAAAACAATTTAGTGATATGACGTAAATCCGGATTCTCTGAAAATCTGAAAAAATCTGGATTTCGGATTTCAGGTTACAGGTTAAAAAATTCGAATTCTAGATATCACACTTCACTGAGTCAAAAATTATTAAATTTACATTTTATTACGATTTTGATATCTTATAGACTGTCGTAGTTGATTTATGAAAAAATTCTAGTTGTGACTAGATTTTGAGTGTAGTTTTTATTGCTTTATGATGATTGATAAATAATCCATGCAGCAATTTTAATTTAGAGCCAAATCTGGATATTTCCCATCATTATCATGAAATAACTATATTATACACATCAACTTTGACGTTATTTTTGTATACTTGTTCACTCTAACTAATTATCACGACACATGAAAAATATGTATTTTATGTTAACTAATACATAATATACTATCTTTTTTTTATTAATTAAATTACATATCCTTAGCTTTTGTTATCTACATTTAAGTTATAAGTATATAAGTATATAAGTTGTAATTTATAGGTTGCCATAAATTGTGATACCTAAAACATTATAAGACAGATAAGACGATTGAATTATTACGTGGAATTTGAAATTTAAATTGTTGTGATCAATTTTGAAATATTAAGTTAAAAATCTATTTAATAAAAAATAATAAATTATTCAACAAAGATTAAATATATTAAAAACATAAGCTCCTGTTATATTTATTGATTTATAACCATTTTATATTTAATAAATAAATATAGTTCCATTATTGTAATACCCGTGAGTAATATTTTTATTTTTAGGTAACAAAAAATAACGAGATTCTTTCAACCTAATGTAGGACCAAAGGTTACCTTGTTGTCTTGTAGCTATTTAAATGAGGCATCCAAGAAAAAATATAGGAGTTTTAAACATTCGTATAGTTGAATCATCTAAGTTTTGCAAACTTCATCAAAATAATGCCGATATTTTGCAAGATATTTAACAAGATTTTTTTTAATGGAAATTTGATAAGTTTCTTTGATTATCAAACTACTTTTCATGACCTAACATCTACTTGCAAGTAAAGTTATAATATCCGTTTGTTGGAGACAATTGAACCAGAAATCCCGGAATGATCTTCTAAAAGATTATCAGCTAGAATTCATTTGAATAAAAACAAAATAATGGGATTATATTAGAGTAGACTTTTGATAATTTGAGAAATGTTTGCTCTAGTTGCGTGATTTGTTACATCAAATGAGCTACTGATATGTAATTCGTTCAAAGTTATATCTTCTGCAGTACACCGTACACCTCACAACGTTATGTGCTTTTATATTGTTACGAAGTTTGGTATATCATCAGATAATTTTATTACAATTGTGAATTAAAAATAGTCTATAGCTGGTATAGATTTCAAAGGTTTTTGTGAATACAAACGTTCGAATGATGTTAAAATATTTTACGGTTACATAAAATAAGTGTTAAATATGCCCGAAAAATAGTAGATATTATGATAATATCATTGTATTAATGATTCAATTATGGATGGAAATAATCAATAATTATTTTACAACGATGAAATGCGACGGGCCACGCTAACACATTAACAAAAAAAAACAAAAAATCTGTATATATTGTTAGGATGATTATACGACGGAAAAGAATTGAACGACCAAACCAGTATATGCGATAGATATCTAATAATGTTATGTTAAATCTTGAAACGAAGTAATGGACTGACCAATTCTATCATCGCATGAATGTTCCATCTTGCATATAAGTTCTTTACTGTGTATTAAGTTGTTTTAAAAATGAATATTATTATTAAATATAAATATGTCTGGGATATATTATGTGCCTGTATCGCGGTGTTAACCGGAACTGGTCACAAAATAAATGTCCAATGAATAATGATCAATAACATAATATTATCAACTATCAATATTGGGCCTTATATTTTTTCCTTTCGATTGTTAGGCCCTTATGCATACTTATGTTTATTTCAAACCCTCGTGTCCTTTCTCTTTCGAATAATCATTTAGAATTCCACCTGATTTCTATTAACATTGCATATAATTGTAAGTTTTTAAATTATTTGTTTCCACCCTCTTTGTTTACAGTTATAAATTGCTATATAAATAATCCATTCACCTTTCCATCTGCCCCTTCATACTCGCACTTTATTCTTCTAGAAATCACCACTGCTGGGTTATTATTCGCTATAGAATTACGCATTAAAAAATGTAGCGCTTAATACTTATACAGTCAATGTTATTTCTTTCGTTCTTTATGTTTCTAGTTTAGAATAAATGAGCATTTTAACCCACCACAATTTATAATAAACGTGTATACATATTGTAACATAACAATATTATATTACACAGTACATACTACGTGATTTTGTTGTCCATTGTTCATTCTATAGTTATAAACGAAACCTCCATGGACATTGGACAAATATAATATTGTAGGTACTGGACTTTTTTTTAATATTTTATTATATTATAGTATACTAGATTACCATGTTTAATATTATTTGATTTATTAAAAGTTAATATTATGCCTTTGTTTTGGGACAGTTTTTGATTGAACATTTTGAATTGCGTTGTTCAAATAACAGTTAATAAATAATAATAAAATTAACTACCTACAATGCTTATTGCTGAGTAAATTCATACGCACTACATTGTTTTCGACAATTTGCAAACAAAATATGTAAATTTATCTTGATTATGTAATAATAATTCATTAGGTAACATTTTCTCAATCCTCGGTGAATATAATTTAACCAATAGGATTATGTAAATTTGTATGCGTAATATTATACTGAGTTTAAATTATTTGTAAAAGTCTTACGATTTATTTGATCTTCACACGTAATACGTGTTGACACATACATTTATTTTGAGGTGTTACTTTTATTAAAGAATTTAATGATGCAAGTTTAATTATTTTAACAATTACAATTGGCTCGAATAGGCTTACCCGACAACATTTTATAATTAAAATTATTTAGTTTTTACTCTTTAAATATTCCAAAAATACAAATAATAACTGAGGTGTATTTTTCATTTTTTTTTTTTTTTTTTTTTTGAGCCGTTGCCAATAAACATTACGGTTTGATAATTATGTATAACATAAAATTAGTTTACATATTATGATAACAATATTTTGTAGCTCTTACAGTAGGCATAAATAATAATAAAAATTAAATGTAATAAGAATTTATTAATAATTTAAAAAAATGCTATGATTGTTTATAGAGATATTGCTTGTGTATTTATGGAAGAGTACTTTTATTTAGGACGGTGGTAAGAAGATATATTAGTGGATTAATGATTAAATGATTACTGAAGTGTAGTAAGTTCGTTTGAAATAGTGCAATATCTTTATATTTTGAATTGTTCTAAAATAAATACATAAAAATAATAATGATATTTGGAAACGAAAAAAATTAGCATATTTATTTAATATTTATTATTTACATATTTTTAATATACTAATAAAAACATCTAATTTTCTTAATAAAGTACGCTATAAAATCTATTATTATTTATAAATTTTAAATATTATTCACATTTATGAATATCTATAACAATTTAAATTAATAGTGTCAAAGTGAATACTATTATAAAGTTCCAAAAACATATACGTATTATTTAAGAGATGATTAGATTACAAGAGCATCACGGAATAAACAACTTTATTAATCCTTACGCTTCTTAATATACAGTACCTACATCAGTAACGAATCATAAAGTCGTTTTTTCACCAAGTATAGAGTTATATTATAAATTATAATATTCTTCGAGAAGAATTATGTTTTATTTAATACTGATATTTAAATGAAACTCGTATTATACCTTCATTTAAATATGAATTATTATTGTTAATCCTATTTGTTTTCGCTGTTGTTGTGCATAGTTAAATGTCAAATGATAAGTATATTGACTATTGACACGTTCATATTATTATGTGTAATAATAATATGCGTTTTAAATATTATTTGGTTACGTGTTTTGATGAACAATGTATAGAATATCTACAATGTCAATGTTTAATATAGGTACTGTGTAACCAAGTCCTAATATTCTAAAATTCCCTATACTCTTGTCAACAGCTGTAGAAAAATAGAATATGAGAATAATTTTACAAAGTATAATCATGTTCTGTGTTGTTGTATAGTTGACAGTCGACACCCACATATGTTGTACGTATTTTTTAAGCTGAACAATACCGAACAAGAAAAGTACCGACAGTATAGGTATAATACTATTATAAAAGCAACGAACATGCTGAAAAAATACGGTGCAAAAAATGCTGTGAGTGGAGACCTAGCTATTCGCGGGACGCGGATAATACGATAATATTGTCAAATCGAGTTCGACGTTACATATAATAAACTGGCATTGTTAAAGATACATTATGTATGGAATATATAATATGTATATACTTAAAGTTTAATGTCGAATGTATAATAACTGAATATTTAGTACGTCACCATAATATGTAAACAGAAGATGATCACAACTGTTGTAACTGTGAGTGGAGCAATAAATATCTTTGAATAATATTATAATATCGTACCGATTTATAAAGAAAAAATAATGATATGGGTAAACGCGACGACGTAAGTCACGGTGATGGACGTGCATTGAGTGTATATTGAGTGTACAAGGTGTTTTATACCATTACAGTTGATGGGAATCCGAAACACAATGAGTTGGCCGCCGATTCTGCAGTACGATATCTATAAGTAGAAGAGTTGACGATTCGATATCTAATCTCAAAATGATTAGGTACACCGATCAAGTTGCGCTTTAATATTATAGGTTACGCATCAGTGGGCCGAAAAAAAATTTATAAAGATAAAAAAAGTTAAAAAAAACGTATGCTTGTGATCCATCTGATCTCGCAACAATCATATAGGATTTCAAGAGCTCAGACCCTGATTTTTAATTAATCTATCATAACGTAATTGCTTCAGCGGCACATATACCGTAGGTATGCTCGTTATAATATATGGATACATGTTTCTATCATAGCATAATTGTATTTTTATATTTTCCATATATATATATATATATATATATATATCAATTATAATATAATATCCTTATGTCTAATCAGCATGCTTCATTAAATTAATGGATAATTAATGGATAAACCACTTGTCTGTTTCCATGTATTACTATCAATACACGGTCTACTTAGAGTCATACAATTTAATAGGTTTACAGTTTATGGTTCAAGCCTCAAGGATAACGAAATTTTTTCGACGACGGTTATTCCAGAGGTTATAGTAAAATGATCCCAATATTAGAACACATAATCCTGCAATAATACTATTTTTATTTTCGATTTAAATCAGTGGCTCCGAAATTTAATGTGACGCCTTAGTCCTTATTCTCCTAATACTTTGTGTTAAAAAGCCACATAAATGTTTGGTAGCCTATTTAAGTCTATATAAAAATCTATTTAGTCCAGACCATGACCATTAAGTCTTGGGATTGCCCTACCGAGTTTTAAGACTTGAACGCTACTGATTTAAACTAGGTTTATTATAATATGTGCCAGCGACCAGTCGGGTAAACTTTCTTTCCCACCGGGAGCGCACGGTAGTTTGTTCACATAAAATACCACGAGACAGCGATATTAAAAAAGGCAATCCACTGCAGCGATTTATCTCCGCAACATCATTTCCCCTTGGGCTATCTCCGATTTCTGTTCATGACTCAAAAAAAAAAATCTTATGAAAGCGGTTGTATACCATATACCCAGCACTGGACTTGACACAAGGTGCACTGACTCCAACCCCTGCTGCCGGAAAATACATTCTTTCGGTTCAGTACAAAATATGTCACCCATTATACATTTCGTCGCCCTAGGTTGGAACTCAGGCTGAATTCCAGCCTACGTCTACACCGTTATATAGGTGACATGTTTTCGCGGACACATCGATCATGATATGGTGTACATACATATCCATATCTCTCAGGTTGCCTATCAAGTTACACAGGTCTATAACACCAACATCGTTGCCGCTCGACGTTGTGCTTGGAAATCTATAACACGACCAGCCCCGAGTCCACCGAGTTTCGTTGATTTCCCTGCGGATAATATTATGTTTGACATGAAAAAATGATCGCACAAAATATTTTTGATCAGTGCGTTAATGCGCGCTCGCAGTTACGATGTAGAACGGTGAGCGCGGCAACGATTGTGGTCGGAGGACGGAGATAATGTGGTTCGATTCAGATAAGACCGTTTAACGTCGTCGTAGTCCGCTATTATAACTAACAATACTATGGTTTATTAATTTTAAAATGTGATACGAATAGCAACAGAGCCGTTGAGAGCCGCCATGCCACCATGTAACCACAGAATAAGTTTAAAAAAATTAAATTTAACTTGTTCAGTGGTGCAACTACTATGTTATAAAACACCTATAACACTACAGCAGTGGTTTTTAAATATTTTTTTTCAAACACGGAATAGTGTGCCGTTTAAAAAAGTTCGCAGCACATGACATTGTGACATAGTCGCATCCATTAACAACATTTTATTTTCATTAGTAATTTAATGTTTTAAGAGGACGTTGGCAAAACTAGATAACGCACACGACATCCAGTTTGAAAACCACTGATCAGTAATGTATACCGAAAAGTACGTGCGGTACTCAATTTCCAAACACGCACTGCAGCGAGGAGATTATTGATTTTGCAATGATGCGTGTCTCGAGAAAAACATACTTTAGAATACCCGGAATAAGTCGTAATATTACGGGTAGGTTTGAATATATACGCCTTCGATTACCATTCACATTTTTGTATAATATCTCATTTTCTTACGACCTATATTTTCGATTTCAAAGTCGTTCAATCAAAACGTTAACAGTTTTTTCCCTGAAAATATAATATTACGGACCAGTAAATATATAAAAAAAAAGTTTATCATGTCATATTATCGCTCGTCAATGTACCTAAATTTCCTTTTGTATTTATAATATTAACTTTTGTTACTCTTTGAATTTCGAGACATCGTTGCAGTTTTAAACTTTTCTCAGTGGTGTACCTGTGTGTGGGAGGGGGACGATGGGGGCATTTACCCCACCCCCATGGGCTATATAATATTTGTGCTTTGTTATAAGGTAGTAGTTCGTTATTACTTATTAGCACTAAAAACATGGCTACGCTCAAAAATGGGCCAGGACCGCTTTTCGGACTTGCATTACCTATTACATATTTACCAGGAAATCAGTACACCAGTTGATGATATCATTGAAAGAATTTCTAATATGAAAAACTGGAAATTTGATTTTGTATTATAAACTTGCATTAGGTACATTATATATAATAAATAAAATTCTCGTTTTATATATTACAATTATATTTTAAAATTATAAAATATCCATTATAACATAAAATTAAATACATAAAATTCATGTGTCTATTATTAAATTTATCGTAGCTGTAACGCTACTTTTTTAAAGTAATTTTCTATATTACGAGTGGGTGAAAAAGTATTTCACCCCCCCCCCCCCCCTCCCCCCACGTAAGAAAGGCCCAGCCGGGTACACCACTGACTTCTCTACGCAAGGATCAAACAAGAATAGTTTGATCATCAAATGAAACGTTATAGACCATCATAGCCGAGGGGTTCCATAATCGGCATATCTCGGCATTCGTTGACGGCTGCTTTTCGTACTCTCGCACGCTGATTGGTGCCTCACTCCAGTGGCGCACCCAGGGGGGGCTTTGGGGCTTAAGCCCCCCCCCCCAAAAAAATATACTTTTCACTAAATTATACAATATTATAGCATACTTTCACTAATCTAGTACTACAATAATGATTAATTAAACATAGGTATAATAATAATAGTAAAAAAATTACCATTTATAATTTGTGGTAATTATTTACTTGTGTGTAAAGAAAATATGAAAATGTTAAAGCCCCCCCCAAACAAAAATCCTGGGTGCGCGCCTGCCCCACTCGACCTCGTTTGCACACCAGCCCCGAAAATTACTTGTTATTCTTTCATCACCCGTTTACGAGGATGGTCTATACTCTACACCATATTGCAGCATCGTACCCAGGCACGTATAAAAGAGAACCTTATTCTGGTCCTTCTCCAATCCTCCCATCCTTCCAAAATAATAAGAATGTCTATTTATATTTATTATGCCCAAACTTAACAATGAGCAGATTTATACATGTAAAAGATAAAAAATATTTAAAAGTGATAACATCATGCAATCCGTCGATATTTGTTTTAATTATTGTTATTATCGTATTCCTTGAAAACTTTAAACCCTCCTCAACAATATTATATTATTTTATTGTTACCTCTATGTTGTTGTGATATACGAGTTTTGCTGATGATGCTGCAAGATCTACAGACTTATAGTGAACGTACCATTTTAGTATAGATTTAGTGTCAAATAATGCGCGTGAGTGCACTGTTTGAATGTTACTGACCATTACACCACATATGCACACCATGTCATTTTGATTGTACCTATTTATATACAATAATAAATTTACAATTCTTATGGTGAAGGGTGGTGTCATCATTATACATTCAATATGACTGTTACAATCGAAACCATCCAATGACTTCAGTCTTAGATGAATATTATGCTATCCATAAAATGAATACGAATTCATGTAAATTATTTACCTACACAGTATGCGTAAAATAATGATTAATATTATGTGAAATATTAATAATCATATAAGATATAAATATCAATGTGACATGTATACGCTAAATTTTGGTATGTCTTATTTTAGTAACCATAAACCAATAACTGCGGTACCCATTGTTCCAATTGAAAATCAATCAATGAAAATCCAAGAAAATGATTTTTGTAATACTAATAATTTCGCATAAATTTGCGATATCATTTTTTATATAAAATTAAGTTTTCTAAAATCTGATTAGATTTTATGTTTATATCTCATTTCTAATATCAATATAATTCGTAAAATTCCACAAACTCAACTACGAAAAAATTGTATTTCTCACGCGTGTATACTACAGTTATTTTTTTTATTATTACAAAAGAGATCAAAGAAAAGAAAATGAAAATGAAAAAAAAAATTAAATCTGCTAACAACCAATTAAGGATGAAAATAAATCGTAATTTTCTGGAGAAAAAAAACTCAACAACGAATTTAATTAAGGATATGTCAGAAAACTAGAGGAAGTTTCCAGAAGAAAAACGGAAATTATTTGGGAAAAAAAGAACATTGAGCAGCCAGATTAATTTTGCTATGTCCTATTATTGTTATGAAATCTTGAAAAATATGTCTTTCAATTCGGATATTTATGAAACAAAAATACAATATATTTTATTTAAACCATAATGACAACCATCCACACCAACCGGACGTGCTTATGTAGCTTATGAAATTCGTAACATTTCATTGTTCTTCAACAAAAAGAAAATTTTTCATTAGAATATACGTTAAACCTTTGTCTATTGAGCTATTTTAATTGTATTTGGAGAAACGGTAATTTTTTTTAAAAATCAGTATATTATGTGTAAAATGTATCAATACCTCGACGACAGTATATTTTGAGATCATATAGACATATAGTCCATAATAAATCCCACATAGGTAGAACTGTTGACAAATACATTCCACGCGTGTGTAGTGTGCCATAGAACTATTTGAAAAAAATACGTTACATTCCAATGGAGCACGGTATATCTATCATTGAAATCGCACTGTGTATTCGACTGGGAATTACATTTTTTATTTATAGCAAAAATAATTTTCTGGAAAAAATTTGATTATTTTTCCCCCTCCGATTGTAGAACAGTTATACGAATCTGTTGGTATTTCCTGAAATAACAGTTGAGTTTATATGAGTTGAATGTAAAGTATGTACAACGTGCTCACGGCTTATTCAACTTCCATTAAAGATATGTTGAAAATGATTTTAATTATTTATTAACTTATGTTCAACCCAATTTTTAATCTTACAAAAAAATAGTAATATAACTTAGTCAAAAACATTTGGTAACTAAAATATATTTTATGAAACTCATATACGTAATAGTAAACCTTATAATAAAAATATGAGTACAAATACAGTATAATAAAATACACTTATTATTTAGAACACCAGGAATACTACAGGTATACTTATTAGTTATAAGGTAGTTATTATTTAATTACTTCATTTTTTAAATCAAATTTCATATTAACTAATCTATCAATTTCATACTAACCATATTTCAGAACCATCAATATAATAATAATAATAATAATAATAATAATAATAATAATAATAATAATAATAATAATAATAATAATAATAATAATAATAATGATAATTTTAAGAATTTCAAGAATTAGTTTATTATAAATTATAACATTTTTAAAGATGAATTCAATAAATAAAACTAAATATTTACCTATACGTAGAATATTAGAATTTCCTCTTTTCTCTTTCGGTTAGTTTATGGACACTACAATGAACGGGAGATGATATTTTGCGCCATTTAATTACTTGTAATTTGCACCATCAAAAGGTACATTTAAGCGCGTATGTAATTTGCTCTAAAATCTAAAAATATAACATTTATTTTGCGCCACATATACAAATTAATTTTGGTAATTTGCGCCACGACTGAAAACGAAATGGAATATATTATTTGCGCCATACTTTCAACTTCAATTGTTGGAATCCAACGTATATCAAAATAATAAGACAGAAGAAAGCAAGTGGCTAAACCATACATTTGGGTTGCCATTTATTTCTCCAAATGTGGTCAGTGACTGTTTTATTAAAGATTTGATGTCATCGATTCCTAATGACATAAGATTTCAAAAATATGCCGATTATTTAGTTGACATATATATCTGTGAACAGGCTAAATTTCCACCAATAATTTGGACTGCGAATATCGCGTCACTAGCTCTCACTACTAATGCTTGCGAATCATATCATTCACATTTCAATTCCAAGTTCTATCACCCACATTCTACTATTTACCACTTTTTGGACGTACTGAAAGGATTTCAAAAAGGGTTAGTTTCGTCGTTAAGCTATAAATATAAAAAAACGTGAGTAAGCTAGTTATTATAAGTAGCTAGGTATTTATTATAATTTATAATATATCTAATTTACTTATTTTATATACATGGAGTTTTTTTTACTTGTATACATTTATTTATAATTATAATATGACTGATTTTTATATGTTTTATGACTTACCAAAATTTACTTATTTTATATACACGGAGTTCATTTTACTTGTGGCGCTAATTACAATTTCAATAAGGCGATCTATAGCGCAAATTACAATTTTTAGGTAAACGATGGCGTAGATTACATATTACCTTTTTATTTAGTTTTAGTTGGCGCAAATTACATGTGATTTGTGTTTATAATTTTATTCTTCATTAAAATAAGTAACATTTATAAATCAATAATATAGTATTTCAGTTGTATCCATTCCGAAGATTCGATTTTTTTTTATTAACTTTTCAATGACGTTCGAAATACAGCTACCAATTGTTTTCAATGATATCAACGGTTATGATTATATGTTTTTTTTTAATCGTTACGATGATATTAAATACAACTATACTATGTATATTTTATACTACACCGACTACCGTTACATGTAGCCACGTAATGGATCACCCGGTATGGTAAATAAATACAGAATATATGCACGTACGTATATCGATTCCGCCGGCAACTGTTCGTTAAAGTCTTAGTATCATATTAAATTTATCAGTAATTAAAATAAATATAAATAAAATTTATAAGTATATACAAAAATAAAACAGTAATCTGAATGGGCTAAAATCAGATAAGTTCATGTTGTGTCAAGTTCAATAAATGTTAATAATATACAAATTAACTAAATTATATCCCAATAAATAGTAATTATATTATAATTATATTAAACAATTTTTTTTTTTATATTTGTGTTTTTGTGTTTTTATATAACATTATTATTGATTTAATATTGATTTTTTATTAAAAATGTACAATATTATAAATTAATATAATCCATAAAATTATATAATATGAGATATGTCAGTATCCTACAACTTTGTACTTAGTATTTTTTCCCTATCAATCATTATTTAAGCCAGTAGTCTTTAACCAGTGGATCGCGACCCATTTTTGGGTCACGTAAGCTTTAAAATTAGGTTGCGATAATCTTATTTAAAAAAAAAAAATTAATTTATAACATTAATTAAAGCCATCTCAGTTTTATTAATATTTTCAACGAATTATTTATGCGGAAAGGCGTTCTCTACTATGGCAAATTCGAAAACGTCAAAAAAAAATAGACGTGAAACTGAAGATGATTTACGGATTGTGCTTAGTCAAATTGAACCAAGATGAAATTTAATACGTGAAAACACTTAATGACCAAGTTTACATTAATTTTTTTGTATCATATTTTTATTTTATTTTATATTTTCGCATGAATTCTATACATTTTCAATTAATAATTATTAAATATTCTACCTAATAAAGTGTAATTTTTATTTATTCAGATTTAATAGTACTATTACAAAGCGTTAAGCAATTTTAGCTTTTTTGTAAAGCGTAGTCACGAAAAATGTAAGCCTAAAAAAGTGGGTCGTGAGTCCAAAATAGTTGAAGACCACTGATTTAAACCAAGTGAAAAAGATGTCGCCGGAATCGACGTTTGATTTTTATGAACGGTAGCTGACGCCCGACGGAATCAATAGCGTCGATATATAATTTTGTTCGAAACCGGAAGTTTTGGTGGAATTGAATTAAATTCAATCTCGTATGCACATAATATGAATTATATCAAAAGTCCGCACATAGTGCATTGTACTTTAATCCACGGAGATACCGGTACCCACATACGTGCACCAATTTTTTGAATAATCAGTAATGTATTTATGTTATAGTTTTGATTCATATTATGTAATAATATACGCTTTCATACTGTTGTACATTGGTGATTACTGATTACTAATTATTGATTATGGTTTGAATTCACATTTCACAGGCATATTTCAAATAAATTAACCCAGTTGATACTCGACAACTCCTCAATTTACTTGGTCCCCTTTTATTAGCTGGACGACTTTTATTGGACATTATTTTCGATTAATATGTTATATGTATATATATGTATATTATATGTTATATGTTATATGTTACATGTATTTATATTAACATATAATACAGTCATGGCTGCAGCTATACAGTTAACATATTTGTTTGAACACATCGCAACAGCGTGAAAGACATTTGATATTAGATATGGTATCAGGGAAATTTAAATTGTAAATGCATAAATCCAAATGGTATAGATTATACTATAAGCTTTAGCAATAGTATTTTGCATTATTTATTATAATATGACGGTAGAAATTACAGTGGTGTGGTCGTAAATAAATAATTATTAGTTACACGCCCGAATAATAAGTTAACCAGAACGCGAAAGAAGGGATTCACCCTTCATAACTACCAAATCACTGCGATATAATATATAATTCAGATTTTAGATTTGAGTAATGTCTAATTTTAATATTTAATACGTTTATTAGCCTTAAAACTAAATAAATTATATGGGTAGGTACCTATAAAAATGGTTAACAGTTTACATTATTTGATAAACGAATAGGAGGTACCATAAAATGTATTTTACAAATCTAGTATATTAAATAGTATAATGTAAGTTTATATGAATATAATATGACTAATAAAAAATATATTTGTTATTCAAATAACTAGTATAAATAATAGTACTTATTATGAACAAATTATATTCTATCAACGATAATATAATTTATTCTAAAAGTATTTTTTAGAATTTCAGAAAGTTCAAATTATCATTATTGATACTTTCTATGACAAATTATTGAATATCATTAGTTTGCTTTTAACTATAAACAATAGTCTAAAAACAACAGCGTAGGAAGATGATAAGTAATTCTAAAACGAACAGATAACTATTATAAACTATTATGGGAGTACCAGATTATTAAAATATATTTATTTTTTTATTTACCTGTATTTTATAGGAATAGTTCAACAGTATAAATACGACGATGATTGTAACTTTTTATATCAAATCAATGATTGGATAATTTCAAGCTGTTATCCGACGCTGTTTCGCTAAAAATATTAAAATTTGGTACTTTTTCAACTTTTATATTTTGAGAGCCACTTGCTGAAAATGATATTTAATTTATATTATTGGTAGCCAATTTAGTATTGCGTTTCTTGAGAGCCAATTTAATGTTCGATGAGTTATTCAATGGTTGTCATTTTTTTTTAATATTATCCCGACCAAACCAAAGTACGATCAGAATGGATTTTTGAATTAATACAACTGTTTATTTATGAAATATGAGAACGTTATCACCAAATGTTTGGGATGACTCGTCGAACTTGTCTGTTTTATTTTGAAAAATTCATTCACAACCGACAGCATGTCGTCATAGTGTCAAACTGTCATGCCGGAAGATTATTCCATCAACTTATTAATCAGATCATAGACATGCAGGCTCATGGTTATACGCCCGGACTTTGGTGTGACCGAACCGATCAAAATATGGAAAGTCGTTACAATACGTCCCCGACCCCGCAACCATGTGTAAAATACTAGTATGGAATAAACCCGTCTCATTGAATATAATACGAACGCTGAAAAACATGGAATAATCATTGTTGTGTACTCTAGAACCCGTACTCGTCAACCACAATCGGACCGTATTATAATATTATGTCGTTGTCGTTATTGTTTACGTTATTGTTACGGTGTAGTTACACAAAAGGATATGGCTATTGTTAATACCTGACGGCTCGCATATACGTAGTGCGCATTACATTAAGTATATTTGAAATTATTGTGAAAAATGCAATGTATACAGGATGTTCAGAGTGCTGGGTCAGCGAAGCGATAACAAAATATCTAGTATCTATATTCACGAAAAACGATGAGTATATTATTATATTCGTTTACGCGCGGGAAACAAGCAGGTCAAATGGTTTCTACAAGAACTATAATGGTTCCGGGACTATTGTAGCAAGTGCAATTCGTCCAGACGAATAGGTATTATATTGTTTAACAAAAATGATCGTTAGGTGGTAAAATAGTATAAGTAATATGGTGAATAAGCGTGTGTGTTAGTAAAAATGTATAGAAAAAAACCCACAGTGAGTATGATGAGTTCTTATACGAGGAACCAATAATATTTTATAGAGTGGTGTGTCGTATATGTCATTACTAAAAATGTTTTTATTAACAGAAATATGATATAATAGCCAATGAAGCAAATGAGCTGAGGTAGCGTTTTGTAAATTGATATAAGACTGCCGACGTCACGCGACTGGAGTGACTGCGGTTGGTGTCTTGTGTCGAGCCGCATAGAGCGACCCTAAAGACGCACTAATATTATGTTTTAAGTGTTTTTATTATTTTTCGATTATATTTTATTCTATGCGATTTGTTTATAATTGTCATGTAGAGCGTTACCCTTGAAAGAACGGTATACGACCAAGGCCGGATTAAGGGGGTCTAGCCGGGGTGGCAGTCCCGGGGTCCTTTCTAGTACCCAAGTGAAAGGGGCCCAAACAATTTTAAGCCGATAACCATTTTTCAGTGATTTAAAAAAATAGTTTTTCTAAATTTTAAAACACATTTTTTAGATTCTGAACGAAATGATGGAATCTATTGATTTTACAATGATGTGTGTTGTTTTTTTTTTTTGGTAGTAAAATTGCCTCGCAACTTTTCTGAAAGGAAAGTGAATATAGATCGAATTTGGGCAAGTCAAAAATACAACTTTTTCAATACTTTTTAAAAGCGTCGAAAAAAACGATGAAAAAATTACAACAAAACGGGACATTTTACACAAATTCGCGTTTTGACAAAATACATTTTTTTAAAATGCTATAACTCAAAAACGAAAAACCGCAAACATTTGAAATTTTCACCAAATCTTTATATTGGCGTTTTCTATACATGATAATGTTTTCAAAGTATTTTGACTTATTTATAGACAATTTAAATTTTCGATTTTTGTTAGTTTTTTTTGAAATATCTATAAAATTTATTTGGCTGTCCGAAAACTCTTGAAAATTTAATACAAGGTTTATTATAAGTTAAACTTATTGTAACTAAAAATTATCGGAGATGGTTTTACTCAAATTTTTTTCATAAGCCCATAAATTTCAAATTTATATAAAATATGTTAAAATCACGATGATTTGTAAGTTATTTTGTAGTTGAAAATTCATAAAATTTTTTCTGTTTATACTTAAGGTTCAAAATGTTAACAATAGGTTGTCCATGAGCTAATCTTCAAAAAGATATAAAAAAATTTCTACCGGACTTTAAACAAAAAGTGTAACAACAAGTGAATTCTTAAAATGTAATACCGACACCGACGATGCCATTTATAGTGATGAGTGGTGACTATAATTGGTTCCCAAACATCTGAATTATCCACTTCGGTTCAACATCATGTATGGGCTTATATATGAATTGCCAATGTAATATTATAGTTATTTCACATTCATCACACTGGAGGTATACTTTATTTTTAAGAATGTGTTATTACACTGAAAAATTAATGGTATACAATGAATTATAATTTTCATATTTTCTAGTTACGCCTACTGTTAAACGGTTTAATTATTTTGTGTCCAGTTGTGTTGATCATTTGCGTAGTACATAAAATACAACATCCACGACAATTATTTTATTCTAAATTTCATTTGTTCGATATTTTACTATCCCGTGTATTGCGCAGTGTTGTTCTGATTTTTTTAAACATTGATTTAAAACAAATCAAACAAAATTATCTCTGTTTAATTTTTTAACTTATAATATAGGCACGTGGTTGACTAAACGCGGTATACATTTTTCAAAAAACACTGTACCAATATAGTGTCGGTAATAGGTATGATATTTTTTAGTAAAAACTTTTTTTAGAATAACATAATAAACCAAGAATAATAATGTCTACAATATTAATTTATTATGATATTTAAACATTTTTAGATAACGGTGAACGTAATATATTTGGTTCAATTGCGTAATGTCTTTTATTACCTACCGAAAGTACATGAAAATAATTATAACTATCTACAGCTACTATTAAAAATATTTGTATATTTACATAATATGTGTGCACACAATTAATGCGCATTATATTATAATTTAACAAGAAATCTACCCTGCGCACAATCATAATATAAACTACAGGGGTCACATTAATAACATCATACCTACCTGTAGAAAAAACACATTTTTCGTGGCGCCACCGCTGGGTGTATTCAGAGACTTAGAGTGTACAATTGTGTATCATACTAGTATTTATATACTTGTCTCATTTCACACATGTTTTGTATTTAATTCAGACAGACGAATAAACCCAACCATAGAACGGCTTTATTTTGCCCAACTCTCATCGACGCCATATATATTACTAGTTTACATTACTCGGCGTTGTCCGGAGTTTAATTTGGGCGTTGTATGATTTAATGAACTTTGAATGCAAATAACACCCGGTTGAAAGTTACAATTAATTAAGATACGTTGTACTATCGTTGTGACTCACCATACATCATAAAAAAAACTATAGCGACCAAATTTCATTCTCAAAGCTTCGGCTGTTCCGAACGATTTTTTTCATTTCTCTCCTTTTTACCTTTTTCGACCACTTCAGAGGTTGGATTTTCAAAAATCCTTTTTTGCTTGCGTCAATATATCTATATGCTTATTCAACTCGATCCGCCCAGTGGTTCCGGTTAGGGGACGATGAATCAGTCAGTCAGTCTGCAGGACATGTTATTTTATGCAATATAGATAAAAATAACAATGGAGCTGTGCACGGGTACGATACATTTTAATACAATATGTATGAGACCCTTGGTTTCGTGACAGACGAGTGTGGTCGTGTTTGTATATACTCTCGATAATATAAAATCTAAAAACCACCCTGGACGGACGCAAGAGTTCCTGAATGGGAACGGCTATGATGAGCGATTATTTTCCAACGCAATAATGAATATAGTATAATACTATAATAATAATAATTTTATCCGAACGGTAGTGAACACAGGCATTCAAAAAATCAGACTATATATTTTGCATTCACAAAAACCATGGAATAAACGTATAAATGTTGTTTTTTTATTTTTAGTTATGATATACGAGTATGTCGACTATCAAGCAGTTGAATACCATTCGTAGGTCCTGGTATACTTACTACTGATTAACTCACTATTTATTTCAATCACAGTAGACAGTTTGTTTTGGTTGGTCAAAATAGGCTTATTCAATGTATTTGCATTATCATGGGCAAATGGCAAAAGTCAATAATAATATTAATCCCGGTACGCAAATATGTGTTCCGACGTTTTCAGACGGTCAGATTATTTTGTGTGCCGCAAAGGGACCAAAGGAATATTATAGTTTATATAATATCAACACAAAATAGTTTCTCATAAAACTGTTTACATTAATATTATCGAAAAATTAATAGTCATTACGGATATCCGGGCATGCGGTACCTATAAACTAATATGACACTATGATAATACATATTTCACTGAACTGTTTCTACACCGGGTCTGCAATACCAGTACAATATATTTATTCAGAATTATACTAAGCGTAGTAGAACAATGCATTGAGGACGTTATACCAACATGTGTTGTAAACACATAGCAAACCTGCCTTTACTAGAACTAATTTTGTGCTGTCAGATTTAAAACTAGAGTAATTTGATCAACCTGAACTTAAAGTTATGAATGTTATATGTGGCGCTACAGAGGTTTTTTACGGGATTTTAATTTTCAAGCGAGTTAGGACAACTTTAAGTATTAAAATTAAAAAAAAAAAAACTCATAACTCGCTTACAAATTAAAATTTCATAAAAAAAACCTCTGTGGAGCCACAGATTATGTCCTTGACTTTTAGTTCAGATAGGTTAGATTATTCTAATTTTAAATCCAACAGCATAAAATTAGTTCTAGTGAACGCAGATTTGCTATTTTCTAAGTTTATAAGACAGTGACAATACATACGGGTGTGGCGTTCTTTTAGGGGAATTATAATCCATGATCTTCTGTCTCTGTCAATCTGTTTATCACATGCGCAACATAGAAATTTAGACGTTTTCTATTTCTAACGTACCGATTGATCAATTATTGCAATAAGAATTTTGAAAACAGATTTTAATTCGTTGTGAAGTTTTTGAATCGACTTTCTCACATTTTTAAACTTTGTACTTTGCATACCCAAAAATTAACTTTTTTTCCAGTTTGCTTTATTCTATTTTGGGAAATTTTGGTGGACAAGATCAAAAAAGTGGAGAAGACTTACACAGAATTCAAATAAATCAGTTTTCAAAATTCTTATCGCATTAATTGATCAATCGGGACATTGGAAATATAAAACGTCTAAATCTCTATATTAAACATGTGATAAACAGAAATAGAAAATCAAGTTCACGTACATATATTTTTTTTTTTGTTGATCCGACTGAAAATTGTATAATTTAAATAATATGAAGAACCACTGCGTATATGGTTTATAAGTAATATAACTAATGCTGTAGTTTGATAACAGCAGCGTTAGTATTATTTATAGTATGTATCTAGTACCTACATTCATTTATTTTACTATAGTATCTAAAGTATAAAGTATATATATATATATATATATATATATTTTTTTTTTATACAAGTATAAGTATTAGAGTATTTATATAATCTGTACATTTGCATATTAAGTTATTTAAATCAGTGTATATTTTTTTCTTTTAAGTTCTCCTCCCACAAACAGATAAAACAAATGGTTAGAGTGTGGAAATAATTTAGAATATGATCAAGAGCAGTATTTGGTTAACGTATTGTTTCCATTTTCAAACTAATATTGTAACAACTTTGGCGTTGCCCGTTGGATATGACGTACCAGGGTGACAATTGATAGCGTTATTGAGTGAACCCATGTTTGGAACGGATTTGTGAGGCTTTTGCAAAAATCCAAATCTGAAGGAAAAGCAAATTTAAGATGTAAGTTTCTTTGTTTTTTATATACATTACATACTCAGCAAAGACTTTTCAGCTGCCTTTTAAATATTTTAAATCAATATTTATAAATGGGTATATATTTTAACAAACTTATTAAGCTGATATTAATTGTAATGTATCATTTGTAGAAAGTCATCAGTAAATATCCAAAAAAAGAGAAATTAATTATTTTGAATTCACTCTCATTGGTATTTATTGGTGAAATCTTTAATCTGATTTCCTGATTTTCGATTTGATATTTTTCATGTTTTTGACACTGACATTTTTTCGTTCATTAGATTATTTTTTAAAAAAAAAAATATATTATCTTATGAACGATGTATAAATAATACTATTATCTCATTAGTATACGTATGAAAATATTATTAAATAGTTGTATGTAGCCTTTAAACTTTTTATCATATGAAGTAAAAGTATGTTATCCTATATATTAGTGTTAGCAGATTTTGCACCACAACTGTGTGTCGCTATATTTTACTCTTAAATGGATTTTAAAACGTTGGTATATTATCCTACAGAAACAGTATCAGGTTTTTCAAAAATAAGTTAACTATAGAATACAATCATTTAGCATTAAACTAGCAGGTTCAACGAACATTTCTAAAATAAATAAAACACCAATCCTTAGCCTTTCATACTATATAATATGTGCTATTGCAATGTTACGGCGCTCATCGTATGTGTGTTTTAGATAGCACGTGCTTTACAGATCTCAACTACTTGATTGCAAACAAAGAAGCTAAGTTCTATTGCAGTGGATTCTAAATCCAAACACTCTACAATCGTCAGAATAATCTTTTGATCTACGACCTGACATTCAATAACTTAAAATGTTCTAAAGATTTCTATGACGTCTATGTTTCTCATGAAAATCCTGAAGATAGACTTATAAAAATAAATAACATTAAACAATATATATTGGCAATTCAATATAATTTACAATAGAAATACTTCACATAGTTTTGTGTATATTTTTTTAAATCGTAACTTTCACATACTCGTAAATCACTTGAAATAGATATCGTAAAAACCGGCTAACAAGTCACGGATATAATGTTCTTCCTTTTACGTTTGATAATGAATCAGTTTACTTCAATATTGAAGCTAACAACACATCATTTGTTTTACAAATTATAATTACATAATATACAAAATATACTTATAAATTTGGTATATTTATATTTATAAGTACATTCAATACAAAAAATAATTATATAATAAATAATTGATATTTGTATCACATACATTATACTGTTAAAGAGCCCCGTTAAATTTTAAATAAATAATTCATATTATTTATATGCACACACGTGTTTACACGTTTCAAACGAGACTATAACGAGTACATTTTTACCATACTGCACCGAAGTATGAATAAAACTACACACTAAACATGGCAGTTTGTACTGTTAATGTATCAGAACGGTTTACTTCTTCGCTTGTCAAATAAGCAAATATATGTCCAATTATATTTTACCTTTTATGTAACTGCACGACGTTTATGTTATATTTTACCTGTTATTTACATGTCGTATATATTGTATATTTTATTTTTAGTACACAATTATAATATATGGGTGTAGACTGTAGATTATACTTTATAGCTTATACCATACAGAGAGTATCGAGTGATGAAAAAGTTTACCAAACAATATAATATAGATAATAATAATAATAATTATAATTATAATATAATAATATAATATATTATATGTATAATACAATAATAGAATAATAATAGTCAATAATACAATAATAGTCATCACTTTACACTAGCATATATTTGACATTTTATAACTATATGGGTAACTATAATATATAATTAGATACCATGAATATTTCATTATTAATCTAGCTATATTGTATATCTAACGAAGACGGTTAATTTTTTTAAATTACAGTAATGTTGGTATTATTTTTCACGTAAGAATAATTATCTTATTGTTTGAAATTAATTTATGTTAATATAACCGGAAACAATTAATCGGAAAAAAAATAATATAATCCCAACAGGATATTGATAACGCATAAATATTTTATAGAACATACATTGACTATTTAATATACATATTTATAAAAACTCTACTAGACCTTAACTGTGATTGCTCCAATACAATAAATAAAAAGTAAATAATAATAAAATAATTGATAACTAATACAGTATTTTAGATTCTGAACAGAATCATGGAATCTATTGGTTTTACAATGATGTGTTTTTTTTTAAATTCTTTTGTCTATCATCAAGTTTTGAGGCAGTCAAAATGCTCCGATTTTCTCATACAGCAACTTTTCTGAAAGAAAAGTGAATTTAGATGGTATTTGGGGAAGTCAAAAATAAAATTTTTCAATATTTTTACGCAAAACCACTTTTTGACAAAATACATTTTTTTTTTTTAAATGCTCTTACTCAAAAACAAAAATACTTGAAATTTTCATCAAATGTTCATATTGGCGTTTTCTAAACATGGTTTAGTTTTCAAAATATTTTGACATTTTTTGACCTATTTATAGACAATTTAAATTTCGAAATATAAATAATAAATTTGAAATATCGATAAAAAAAATTTGGCTGTCCAAAAACTCTTGAAAATTTAATATAATATTCAACATAGTTAATTATCATAATTAAAAAACTTGAAAATCGTTCTACACAATTTTTTTTCACAAGCACATAAATTTGTATAAATATATTAAAATTGCGATAATTTGCAAGTTATTTTGTAGTTCAAAATTCATAAAATTTCTTGTACTTACACTTAATGTACAAAATTTTTACACAAGGTTATCCATAAGTTACTTTTCAATTACATGTAAAAAAATTTCTACCGGACTTCAAGAAAACATTTTTATTACCGTTTAAAATTTAAATTTTTAATGAAATTGCAGAAAATAGCTACTATATATTTGTAATTATTATTCAAAAAGTATAAGTTGCAGAAACTCAAAATTTTTACCAGTTGTTAAAATTGCCATTTTCTTTAAGTTATATTTTTTTCAAAATATTACACTGATTTTTAAGAAACTTATAGGTATTTGAAATATTTGATTTTTTAATAATTTTTGTTAAAAAAAAATTGGCTGGTACAAAATACATAAAAATGTAATAGAAGATTTCATTGAAGTTTTTCTTACTATTATTCATAAATTATTAAAATCCATATGCAAATTTTTTTTTTTATAAGCCAGCAAATATTGACATAATATTTCAATTTAAATATAACATAATATACTTCAATTATAGACTTTTAATATTATATTTCTTATTATTTTCTTTTTTTCTTTATTGGTTGAGGAGGTCCGTGGGCCAATTTCGATTTAGACGACGTGGTGGATTATCGGGGAGAGTGAGGGAGGAGAGATTGGAACATAATATATTATATTATATACCTATTCTAGACCAACATATCATCTCCGTTCAGAATTTTTATTCGTATACAATGATATCTTTCATTGCATTCAAATTTAACAAATCCATTGTTATCACCTATCCTATGAACAAAATACACTCCACTTCCTACTGTACAGCAATGCGAGGCCCATCCGGTTTCTTTTTAAATGTGCTTTTACAATACATACTACATACTAGGTACTTATAGTATATCATCTACAATCATTTTAACATATGTAACTAAATTATTAATTCATTGCATGATAATATATAATTTCAATAAAAATAAAAGTAGTATTAGTAGTACAAATTAATATTAAATACGTTTTAAGGACAGAGTAATTTTTAAAATGTTTTCAATGTTTATTATAAATTGTATAGGTATGACAAGATCGAATACGTGTGTTGTGTATTTTAGTCATAAAATATTACGTCTTTAAAAGTGCTCTTTTTTAACATCGATTGACCTACCTATTTATGGCTCGGGTTTTGAATCTTTGTTGAATTGTTTAGGTTTTATATTAAAAGCCGCATGAATGTTTAAACTGCGTCTCTGTTAGATTTTTATTGCGCTGTTAAGAATATATATCTCGTTGTTTACTAAGACATTTCATACAACGGAATAGTATATATATATATATATAAATATATATTTTCAATACGGGTAAAATGTAATTCGATCAATACTATTATTTTCTGGGAGATAAAACAAGAATGTCGTTAATTAACAGTCGCACGTGAATATATATTATTTATTTATATATATTTTTATCTACTAGAGCATAATATAATATACTATTTTATATTACTATATTGTTATATTATACACTATTATACACCATTACACAATATTTTAAAGAAGATTTAGTAATGGCGTGAAAGTCTATTTGGTATACATTAGGTATATACTTCCAACACTGCTGAACTTTTGACCCAATTTTCATAGATTTCAAATATAATATTACGTACTCATTTATATTGCACACTAATAAATATCAAAAAAAAAATTAAAATTTTTTAAATATTTATTCGAACCGACCGATTGACAATCACAACAATATTATGATTTTGATAAAAATTGCGCTTACGCTAGTAATCGATATAATCCAATGTTATTGTAATTACCCACGTTTTAATAACGTTCTAAGAATTTTTTCAAATTATTCTAAGTCATTGATTTTGCAATAATATTATAGGTTCAAATGTATTATATTGTTTATAAAACATATTACAAAACACGAATTGGCAAAGTTAGTAGAGAAATAAATAAGAATAGATATAGCTGTTTTAGAACGAACGAATTCGCCGAACTGAGACAATATTGTTAGACCTCGAAAATAATAATATAGATAGTTTTTAAGCATGTGAAAGACGCACACATAAACGCGTTAATACGAGTACATACGTGCTACATCTTAAAAAAATATGATGTACTAAATATAAAGCATATTATACTCAATTCACATTTTTTTTCAGACTCGCACTTAATGTTTTCTATAAATAAAAACGTGCACGGGTTTCTACTGAAAATTAATATTACAAAACTAGTATGATACGATGTAACTAGTGTTATTCACTTATTTCATATTTGCGTATATTATACACTGGTGAATCATGAACATCTGTGAGAAAGGTCCGGTGGCAAAAAAACCCTTAGACATTAAAGATTTTAATTTTGATTCTTAATTAATTGTTTTATAATATTTTAAATGTTTATTTTGTTAGCCGCATAAAATTATATTTCAAAACAAACATTTGGTGCCTACGAAAATCAAATTACTTTTTAACTTGAATTATTAATGAAAACCTTGCATGAACCAATGCCATAACCTAACCACTTGCTACCATGTGGATATCAGCGAGCGAGATGACTTATCGATCGTGCCGATATTGTAACGCTGTCCGGAACCCAACTTAGAATAATTATAATTATATAAGTAGATACCAGTTATGAAAAGAGGGCAAGAGGGAGAAAATTATATTATAAGCCTGAGTATTTTGTGCCGTGGAAATTATAAATCCGCGGCGTTCTTGACTAATGCAATTACTAATGAACCGATGAATTAACAAGATACGATGAATAAAATAGGCAATAAATCATCGCTTACCGGAAATGACGATGCACTAATATGTAATATTAATATTTATATTTATTTTCAATTTCAATAGCTGTGCATACAGCACAAATAAACACTGGAAAAGATGTTGATGTATTTTACATTTTGTAATAAATACGATTAATACGAAAATTTAACATAGAAATAAACGTTATCTTCTCAACCCAAGTATAATATAATAATTGCTTGTATAATACGTAAATAATACGCAGTATAAGCCACTCATTATTTCAAAATGTTTCATGTTTCGGCGTGCATAATATTAATACGCACTATTTAAAAATTAATAACCACCGTACATAATTATTTTAACAACTAATTATTCAAAATAATTCTCGTTCTTGTTAACAACCGCAGACATGCGGATACTTAAGTGTTTATGTTTATATATATATATATATATATATATATATACGGAAACCGTTATTCAATATTGCATTCCAAGTCGTAACCATACTACTCTATACTGGTTGAGTATTTAAATTCAATAGCAAACATGTCACAATATAGTTCGAGCGATATTACATGATGTCTGTTGAATCTCTTCAGGCGTGACAAAATGAATGGAAACATTAAACTGATAAAATGATACAATTAGTACAGACAGACAGAGCTTCTGGGTGTAGTGGAGCATTATGAATATTATCATCTTATTACGCTCGATTTCGAGTAAACAAGACACCAAAGTGATGCATAATTACGTACGATTTGAAAATGATAATAAGTTGTCGCACACGAAAAGTCATTAGATTCACAATCTAGTATTAGCACTTAGTGGTTAGAGTGGAATATTAGACTGCGGCAAATGATCATTATCTATATAAGTTTCATTTTACAAAATGTATTTAAAACATTAATGCATTAGTAAACATCATCAATATGGCATAAGTACTGCAAGTAACGCGAATGAATGAATATTGCATACGTGCAAACAGCTTCATAGTAAATACACCAACATTTGTTTGAAATGCTTCAAAGTAGTAAAAAATAATTTCACCATAAAACTATAATACTGTGTATAATATATATTAGAATTAATAGAATTTGAAATGCTTAAAAACACACCGTTATGAATTTCATTAACTAAAATATTACGCTGTGATGACTTCATAAACGAAAACTAAATCATTGTTGTGACATGACGCTAGTAAGTCGTAATAGCCCTAAAAATGATTATAAATAATTGGTCTCGGGTTAGCTTATAACCTATCAATAAAATGAATATCAGTGTTTTATATTATCATTCCTAGTATTTACTCAAGATCAGAATTAAACAGAAACAATATATTTTTCCATCAGCCAATAAATAATATTATATTATAGACGATAAAATAAAATACATGACATTCATTTGGTAAGAGCTCTTTATATTATTAATTATTCGACTATATTAATTATTATATTGATGGCAAGTAAAGTTGATTAATGGTTATTAGTGGTTTATTTAAAGTGACATTTTTATATTATCTTATAAATCTGTAATCGTAAGGCAGATTGATAGTTCCATCTGCTAAATGTGTGACGGTTCTAGTCATGAATTTCTGAAATCGAAGTGCCAAATCAAGATAATTATTTAGACAATTTATAAAACTACATTTATTTCCTTAAAATACTCTCTAAATTTTCATATTTAATTATAAAAGACAAGCAAATGGCATAAATGAATTTAACGAATCAAAAATGATGGAGATTTATTTATATTTAACATAGATTGCCGAATATTTTGAATATTTTGCCAATCGAAATTTGTAGATCTTTCCCCTCGTTAGTACTTTATATATTGTAGTTTTTTAATTTTTCGTACTCTGCCGAAAATGCCCATAATGGGTTCTACACGTGTGTCAAATATTATAGAGAAAATTATTCAATTATTATATTCAATGATAACTGTTAAGACTATGATACTTCATTCCAAGTGTCTAAATATATGAAAAGTAAATGTATAACATTTAATAACGAAAAAAACATCATTGTACCTAATATATGTACAAAAAAAATTCAAGTCAAGATACACCAGACACGATACTATTAGTAATTACAATAAATATAATATGCGTATAAAATACAATAATATCTTGTGCGTTAATTAAGATTAAATATATTTTTTCAATTTTAGTAAATAAAATATACGGGAATTTTAACGCTATTTTTTTTTTTTTTTTTTATATCAAAGAAGTTAACTAGGTATATAGAATTGCATTTGTTTTTAAAATCTACCTCTCGTATATATACATTTTATTATCATTAAGTTCATTTCTGCTTATATATATATTTTATGACCATTAAGTTTATTTCTGCTTATTGTCTTATTTTACTTCGAAATGATTTCAATTGTAATCAACTAACAACTTATGTTCAAGTTATCGCATGTCATTAAAATGGTATATCGACAAAAAAAAACCATTAAAATTGAAGTAAAAAATGTATCCATATGATGCGACTGATATAAATGTAACGTAGAGCACATTGCTTTTACAATTTCATTATTCTAACAGTCACAGCCATTGCGCATTGCGCAATGTGGTTACTATAATACGAATGTTGATTTGGTAATAATTATTTAAAACGTTACATACGTAGTTTGTTCTGTCATTAAATAAAAAAAAAATTATTCATTACTCAGACCAAACGATAACTTAATAATCCATAAGGTGTTAGGTCCATACTTTTTTTAAATAAAATAAAACAAATATTTTCTTTCCATATAGTCAAAAATCAAGTGCGAAATATGTACAATAGGTATGGTATATATGTTATTTTTTATTTTCATTTTTCATATATTTTGTGGAATAAAAGTAAAATAAAATATATTTTTACAGGCATGTAGTATGTAGTGTATATTGCATATTTTTGGTTTCCCAAACGCCAAATAAATTGGTATATCTTTCTTTTTTACCAACATTCCATTAGTATATATTTTTTTCTCATTCAGTCCGTTCAGGTATTAGACCCAATAGTTCGTTTTCGGCATTTATCTTGACATTAAATGTCTTATTTTCCCTTTTTATATATTTCAAATCTATAAAAAATCCAAGATTTTTAATTGAATATGATATATTTATTTTTTTGTATATAAACTAAGGTATTTTTACAAGAATATAGGATCATTAAAATCCTAATCATTGTCCTTTGTAACATTTATAGTGACATAACCACGTGCTCATAGAAATATACTCTTGAAACTTGAATTCTCTAATGGAACCATTTTGCCTTAAGACCGTCCCGAAAAAAAGTGAAGTAGATTAATTTTGTTACATTATTATTTTATTAGTCGAAATCAACGTGGTTTGTGCTCGCTATCTCTGCTTAGTACAAACAGCTACAAATTAACCGGCAGAAATATTATATAATATTATGCTTAAACTTTGTGCGTGCGTGCTCCTGACTGCGATAATATCTCCATGGCATTATTATTGCAACGGTTTGCATTCGAGTTTTCCACATCGCACTGCAAAAATGACGTGGGCATATATTGTGAGAAAAACACGAATTGTTTTCGTTTAATACCGCAAATGCCGCAGGCTTCGGCTAAAATGACCAACACGCAGCATTTAAAACCAAATATATAACATATTTTTTGTTGATACTTTTAGTTGTGTAAATATCCACGCTTGAGTGAACCGAAAGGCACATAAACAATAATAATTGAACGACCTTGTTTGACAAGCAGACTTTAAAACGAGCTTTACATTGTTTGTTGGATTAAAAGGCAAGGAGATGATGCGCGCGACTCGACGAGC
The DNA here is from genome assembly GCA_025469195.1 of Chaitophorus viminalis. Taxonomy (NCBI): domain Eukaryota; kingdom Metazoa; phylum Arthropoda; class Insecta; order Hemiptera; family Aphididae; genus Chaitophorus; species Chaitophorus viminalis. Next base: position 34,594 of record JAIPRK010000264.1, on the reverse strand, counting down.
TGTATAGTGGCGTCAACCGGGCGCTATACGCTCGGTATTCGATACCGTCGATACCATGTCATTTACACTGGCAGTGTGTATCTTGTTACGAAATATTATTACGGTCGTTTTCGTGAAACATTGCTATATATATTTTTCCTACAAATTATAAATGTCGAAAAGACAATTTATTAGTTTAATACTGTAGTTGTTTATTTTAGAACAACTAGGCACACGTAATGCCACGTGTTGTCCAGGGATGGCAAATCTATGGCACGCGAAAAATTAAAATACAATATCTTTGTTTATTTTTAATAATAAATAACAACATCACAATGTTAGTACCTTTGGAATATTGATGATTTCATTTAGAAAATTAAATAGTAGATGTAAGATGTAACAAGACGCAATATAGTTTAATAAATATAGAGAAAAGATAAAAAGAAAGAACGTAATTATTCCACATGATTTTTCCCTTTAAAATTAGCAACATTAGCTATTTTGTCTATTTTATTTGACTAATTTTTGCGATAATCACTATATTTCTATATTTTCATAAATAAATTGTATAAAATCTGATTTAAGAAGACGAATAATTAATGAATGCAATGTACTTTATTAAAAGTTATTAAATTTACCAAATATTAACGAATTGACAAAAAATATCCAGGAAAAAGAAATCACATTCCGAAAATTAATAATTTCTTTGTAATGTTATTACAAATGTGTTATAATATTACTTTTTTATATTAATACATTAATAATAAACTTTAATGTAGTTTAGTATTATACTATATGTCTATATTAATAATATATAAATTTATTAAATGTATAGCTTTCGTTATCCAGTAATGTCCGGAATTTAATTTCCCAGTAATATAATTAAATGAATGCAAATAGCACCACTGGTGTTAAATCAAGTTATAAATTGTAATTAATCAAGATACGCTGTAGTATGGACTGTATAACGAAACTACTGACCAAATTTCATATTTATTGCTTCAGCGGTTCTGATCAGGCCATTTCTTACAATTTATAACCCTACTATCCCTTTTCAATTTTAACCCACTTAAGTGTTGAATTAGGAAAAAAATAATTTCTTAGTAATCACCCCTGCATTATACAAGAAAATTATAAGTCTTTAGACCTAGTGGTTTAGCCTTTGTCTCAAATACCTACAGATTTTTATGATGACTTTTTTAATTTTACACCATTAATCCACTTAAACCCTTTTGAGGTTGAATTTTGGAAAACCCATAATGATTTTAAATATAATTATATATTTCAATTTTTCATACTATATATTTTGTTGCCCAGCTTCGCTCGAAATTTAATTTGTGAGTAATATGATTACCTATATGAATGCAAATAACATCAGATTAAATGTTCAAATTAATCAAGGTTAGGCTATGTAATATAGTAGAGGTTCTATACATCATAAAACGAAACTACTCACTCAATTTCATTTTCATACCTAAAGTGATTTTAGCTTGCTAATTTTTTCATTTTTCCCCTTTTACCGGCCCTTTAAAGGGTTGAACGTTTAACAATTCTTTCTTAGTGCTATAATCTGTTTTTTTTTTTTTTTAGTAGTTTGTATACGATTTCAACCAAAAATTATTGCTCTGATATAGCTATATAACTTATCTGATCGGAATTATGTCTATTTGGACTACGATAATACGAGTAGTTATTTGATTATTATTCTGGTTGTCATAGTGATCCGAATAGTTTTCTGTGTATCCATCATCATATAATCAACTCAAAATCAACATACTACCTTGGTGACCAGTTCCAAATGAAGAAAATTATACGTTTGACATAGAGCACAAACGGTCATGAACCCTTAAAAATTTTATTTTCGACAAATCTTTCTTATTGCACATCTGGAGTATTAGTGAAACCACCATGTCAAATTTCAAGTTCGTACGTTGTTTTTTAAGAAATAGCGATCATTGAGTGAGTGGTATTTGGTTTATATACACATAAATATTTACAGAGTTTTCACAATTTAATGTCACACATCCCCCCTTCAAAAAAAAAAAAAAACATATGCTATCCCTGTTCTAGATTATAGATTTAAAGATTTGAACGAAATCGGTAAACATAATACCATATAACTGCGAATGTGATTGTACAATAAAACAATACTGTATTATTATTGTTACATTGACGTTCCACAGTGAATGAAATCACTGATTTAACTAACTAAAGATTCCGTAGAATTTGTTCTTTGATTTGTGAACTCATGATATCGTGACGGCGTATTTTATGAATTGTATTAATTTAATTCATATTGCATTTTGGGGAAACGAATTGAAAAAGTTATTAAAAAATGTAATTATAGTTGTAAATATATAATAGATAATACATTACTACTAATAATTACAACAGAAAATGTATTTCCCCAGAAGTTGTATTAAACACTTAATGATATTTTCTTTCAACTTAGGTTTAGAAAAACTACGGAGAAAATCGAGCAGTTTTAATATTTATACAACAGTACCTAAATTTTCAATCCAATATAATTAGTGACAACAATATGAAGCATTATAAGTGCCTGAAAATTGACGACACAAAAATATATAGTCGTACAATTATATACTCGTCGCTTGGCTTTAACTAACCTAAAATGTCTAAAACACAAACATTAATAATATGACGACATGGCGTTTACTCATTAATTTTATTACAAATAAATGCGGACAAACTGCAGCGATCGCAATGTTCGCAGCACTATTTTGTCGATGGAAATAGTGATGGACGATTTATATTGTAATATAATAATTTTAATTGTTACGAACGCAGTTGCAGAGTTATAAAACCGTAGCGCAGCCGACAAAAGAAAAAAATCAACCATAATACTACAACAGGACGTCAGGACAGTACTGTGTTCCAAGGTTGCGGATGTGAAGCGGACGAAAACATCATTATTCATCAGAAACGATAATTCGATAACGAAAAATGTTACCAGAAAAACGGAGAGTTATAAGAGTTATAATTTTGAGCGATCTATAATATTTTTTTTAATTCAATTACAAGTGGTAGTGATGCTGGCTGCTGCTGGGAGTTTTTTTTTTTATTTATCTTGCTGTGCGTTTCGTAATGAATAAAGTAGGTACTAACTACGTCGAAATGTTGGTAAGTACATTAAAATAGGAACTGGACGCCTTATTAAATTAAAAGTTTTATATGCACTTTCGAATTCAGAGGAATTGAAAAGTTTTGAGTCAAACTTTACATCAATAATTAAAACAAATATTATTTATACGTGCCACAAACGACGACGGGAGTATAACAATAAAGTAATAAACTATTTATCTGATATCCCTCAGTGACCTTCAATATTGTTATTCTACGAATTAATAATAAATTTATGTGTATAAGGGATAGAATTTGTAATCATTTATCCGGGCCTTAGGATTTTAACTAAGGTTTAACAAAGGATGAGTGTGACTTTGAAATTGCGTTTCAACGAAAATGAAAAAAAAAAAATCAAATCAAATTTAAAACTACCGAGAACCACCATTGTGGATGACGAGTTCAAAGACATTACATGGGCTTCGACAGTGATTGTGTTTACTCGGAAATCCAATATTCTTCTACAACGAACTGCGTAAATTTTATTTTCGCGTGATACGAAAAAAATCGGTTTCCAGGGAAAGGAAAAAAAACTAGACTCGTGTGAAGCGATCAATATAAAATATACTATATAGACTGTGTACATATATATATATATATATATATATATTTATATAGGTTCTCGCGTTCGCCGTGACGCGTTTAGACGGTGTGCTGGTGCGTGCGTGCGTGCGTGTGAGCGTTCGTGCCCATTATACGTATTATGCATGCATGTATAGAGTGATTTTATATATGCATGCTCATCGCCACCATATTTTTCATTCAATTATATATTATTAAAATGAAAAATTTCAATCGTGCAAAGAGTGGTGTAATTATAACTGTTGACGATATCCCGCAAAAATGTCGATGCACTCCTGAACTTATTTCAAACCTGTCGGTAGGACCGATTTATGTCGGTTATATTAACGACAATGTATGTTATTAATATTATAGTGAACTAATCAAATTCGATGAATATTGAGAATTTTCGGAATATTTTATTATAATATGATTATAAGTAACGAAATGTATTATAATGAAGCATATATTGTGAAATAAACAACTGAAATTTTATACTAAAATGAAATTGTGGTAAAAATGCTTGAAATATCCATTGTATGTACCCGTTTATTATCATACTCATGGCAACGTATAACTGGTCTGCGGACTCTATAGCCAAAGGTCAGCAAATTTTAATTTATGCCGATCGGCATAAATTATATTCTTTTATAAATTATACTTATTATATAAATAATAAGTTTTATATTATCTTATAAGTCATAAATGTCTATGTTTTTGGTTAAATTAGGATCACTATAGGTAATAGGTAATAGCTAAACAATACAAATATCCACAATTAGCGAAATCCCCTGAATTGTTTGGAATGTAGTTTTATTATCTAGTATTCTAGTACTGTTCGTTCTGGATAGGTATTCAGCAAGACTATCCAACGATTGCAAACATTGCACTTGAGCTTTTTGACAACCTCTATGAATAAGCCTATGATTTTTTTTTTTTGAAAAATAAATGTAAGTAAAAAGAAACCGAGTGTTGTGAATGATTTGAGGCTAAGACTATACAGCTTTAATCCTGATATTACTATTTACCACTTTCTTGTGGGATTCATAGATAATGTCCAAAAATCACGTTGTTTTCTTTGGACTGTAACTCGCTCATTTTTATGTTGAATACTGGTATTAACTTCTTTTCTTTATAGGACATTATTTTTAAACATTTTTTGTACACTTATGGTTTCCTAGTAATTGACGAAATACGTGCACATAATATTTAATATCTACCTATATATATAGTTGTGTATGTCCATGAGTGCATATTTGTGTTTGTGCGCTTATATTTTTACCAGTATATCAAGTTAGTGGGCCTCAATGCCTCATAGCTTTTTTTTTATTATTATTATAAAAACGGTGGTCCCGGCAACTAAAATGGTTGGGTATACCGCTGCCGTACAACATATGTACATAGTAATGTACCGCAGGCGGGTGAGTTATTAGGACAACCATCGACAACGGGTGCAACAGTATCACGCGGTGTATCAACGTCGTGCAAGTCACCGGCGCGCGTAAAACTTGGGCGAGGCATGCTGCGCTCTGACGGCAGACAGTGACGCTGATATGCGACTCGTCGTTTCCGTCACGCAGGCACGTAGCCAGGAAAATGTCCTTATTACATACGCTAAATAATTATTTTTTCATTCGTGGTTTATTAATTCTATTGACAACCCCCCCCTCTTCACTTCCTATTAATACAACTATTACAAATTTACAATATCATCACACCGCCAAGGAAGTACCTTACCCTATTAACAATTCAAGCATGTTTATAAAACTAAAATTGTAAACAAAATCCCGCGGTTACCTATAGATAATATCTATAGCCGTAAACGGAACACATCAGCTAATCATAATATTACCATATAATATAATGTAATATAATATATAAGTTATTATTTAAAATGTAACACTTTATCATTATTTACGTAGGTACTTATATAGGGTTACCATCCGTACTCTTTTAAGAGTATAAGTACTCTTATGAACCCTTAAAATTTTTATACTTTCACTTTTTTTATAATGGCAACAATGCACTCTTTTTTTCTATTTATATAAAATTCCCAAATATATTGAAAAGTCACTCGAACGTTAACGACGATTTTCTCCAAAATGTATACAGTATACATGTAGTAAATCGTTTGGAATTTGGAATATAAATTGGTCTGTGTCTGTACTCGCTACTAAAACTAGTTTAGTCCGTTACCTTTCTGCTTACGTAACTAGTTACTATTTATGAGTTATGGTCGTCTAAAATGTCGCACCGAAAATGTAAATTCAATGATAAATTAATAAAAGAATACCCAATGTTTAAAAAAACGGAAAATTAAATATTATGATGATAGCTATGAAAGAAGAGTTTTCTTATTACTTTTATGGCTTTATATATTAATATATTAAGTACTATTTTCTTAAAGGCACGGCCTGGTAACCCTATACTTATGAGACAACACATATGGATGCGACGACCTCTTAAAATTAATATAAAACTATTTTTCTATTTTTATTATCATTAGAAAATTGTTGAAAATATTTCTTCAAGCTATGAGTTTTCGATATTATTTTTTTATACAATTACAGTGAAATACATGAAAAATGTACCAAAGGATATTTAATATTCGATTTCTAATATCGTTTTTCAGTCTTCTGGGAAAAGAAAATGTTCTCTCACACGCTGCAATGCACTTACTAATACTGGAATAGTAATAGGTATAACTGCTAATAAATATATTTCATTAAATAGTATTTTATACTTCTCAAGGAGATCTATTAAGTTCATGAGAGTATTGATTTGAATTTCTTATAGTAGTTGATAAAATGTTAAATTGAGATTTTAAAATTTTTTAATCTAAACTATAATACGTGCATATTTTGTGGATGCAAGTAGGATATTATTGAGGATACGTATTATCTGTAAATCATTTATCAAGTTAGTTGATGTCTAACAAGTTTGTGGTAAGTTTGAAAGTACACTACCGTTGACGCAACTGCATAAAACTACTGAAATCGATCCAAAATATTGCGGCCGTCGATGATCGTTCATATTCAAATCAACAATCAACACGTGTCACGTTGCAATAATTGATGTTTCTTATGAACAGAAGCGGATAGGCAAAAAAAATTTACCGAGAAAATATTTATGGGGGCATTAATGATTCTACTAAATATAGTATACAATAAGGGTCCAGGGCATACCAAAAAATCTTTTTCCAATGAAACCTAAAAACACTAAAAATCGATAGTAGATATAGATGAAAGATGAATAATATAAAATAATTCAAATTAATAATGCAATAACTAAGTTTTTAAAAATCTATTTTGATTATACATGTTATAGGTATTTCATACAGAATACAACTTGAAAAATTACATTTTGAAAAAATGGTGTCACACTAAGCTTGACATTAAGAAGTAGCATATTATCAACTGTATTTACATAAATAATTAGATGCATAGAAAATAATATATAAATGTTAATTAATATTATTTAACATTGTTTTAAATTTATTTACAAAGAAAGAAAATTATTAAAATTAAAATTTGATATAATTTTTAAAAATTAAAAAAGTAACATCTTATGTAGTGAAATACTTTTTGTTGCAATAATATTAATAATATCCTCATTTAATATAATATAATATCATCAAGATTTAATAATATATCTTTTTCTAAGGCCATAAGCATGAAACATTCTAAATGCTCTTGTGTTAATGAACTCCTCATGGTATTTTTTAATATTTTTAATTTTATACAAATGTATACCTTTGCATATCGGAAAGGGGCGCCGGTAGGCGGTATAATACGGGGCGTACCGGAAAGCCCCGGTATCGCGGTGCGCCTATCCACTCCTGCTTATGGAAGTCATTCCGAGGTAAAAAGTTCAAAGTTTACCACACACTTAACGTTATTGTCGGTTCAACGGGATGGCGGTCGTGGGGTACAATACGACGAATCGTATATAGGTATTACCTACTATTTTAGCGTTGCAGAAATGAAAAAAACTGCGCTAGAAAAATTCGCGGTTCGAAAAACGTTTCTCGCGTTTAGATATAGGAAATTATAGTTATATTATCGTCATATTATTATCATAATATGATATGGAACATTTGACCGACCCGTGGTATTTGAAAACTTTTGGTGGACGCGTGCGTATGGCGTGCGAACGGGAGCACGGCACAGGGAGTCGATGGGAGGGAGGAGGAAGGAGGGAGCGAGCAAGCGAATAGGCGGAACGGTGGTGAGCAGGCCGATTGAACGTGCGGGAGAAGAAAGTAAGGGAGCGAGAGAGATAGCATATGTGTTGGCGGGCGAGAGAGAAACGGTGATACCTGGATGTTGGGCAAGAGGGATAGAACGTGTGAGAGAGATACCTGGATATTGGGCGAAGGGGTAAGAGCTAGTGAGTGGTGAGAGAGAGGGAGCGAGAGTGAGAGAGTTAGATATTGAGAGTGAGGGAGTGCGAGTGAGAGAGTGTGAAAGGCTAGCGAGAGGAACGGGTAAACGAATTGACGGTGCGGAGAGTTGCTGAAGGACTGGCGGCGGTGGCGGGAACAGCGTCGGAAACGGTGCGCGCGCGAGACCGTATTGTATGTGTATCCGCGGCGGCAGCGACGTTGCCAAGTGTGTCACGTGCGGCGGCGGTCGGCACGCGGATTTGGCGCGCAGGTCTTTCATCTCTCGGACTTCGCGTGCGCGGGGGGGCACGGCGCCGCTACCGCACACCCACCCACCCGCCCCCCCCCCATCGTCACGCCAAGCAATGCGCCAGCCCGCGACCCGAACCGGGGTTCACGGCCGACACTGTGTCATTGCCATTACACGCCGCCGTCGCCGCAGTGAGAGTGATACGGGCGTTTCAGGCGTTCGCTCCAGCGGTGTCGGCGACAAGACTACTAATTCTGCTGCGCACATCCCAACATCCGCGCGTTACGCGATATATTATTATTTTGATGTAAAATGACGACTCCCTTATTAAATAACCCCATATAATACAATATAATAATATGATAATAGTGATATTATGACAAAATGGAGTACCTACCTGACATTTTTTTCTCTTTTATGTGTTATGCCCAATTATTAAGAGTGTTGACACTGTTAACAGCCAAAAATTTCAATATTTATAAATCATTACATTAAAATATACCTATTGAACAATATCGTACATTAATTTTTGCATTCAATATTGAATGTTGAAACAATTGAAAGTTGAAACCACGCTCATAAGCTAATGATTTTTGAATTCAAAGTATTGTTTAGAAGTTTTGATATCAATATAAAATTCGGTATATTGATAAATATCTGCAATGCGCGTTAATTGAATTATACGAAAAAAAGGATTTAACTTTGAAATTCTAAATAATTTATCCTTACTTAAATATTATCAACAAATGGTCGTCAAAATTAAAAAAAAAAAATTAATAAAAAATATATATTATAATTTTAGGTAATTAGAATCGAAAAGTAAAATCTTTTCATTTTAATCATATGATATTATTAGTGAACACATGATAGTTTTTTTACCATTTATAAATATTGATATTTTGGTCTGTTATAAAGAAAAAAGAACAATAACCAAATTGAAATTTGTATAATTAATAAAATATTAACAAATAACTACATTTGAAATATATATTGTTAAACAAATATTTATGTAAGTAAATGTAAGTAAATATTATAAAAAAAACTAATGGCCTTTGCTACCGAAATCAATAAGAAAAAAAATCATTTTATAATTGTATGTATCATATTATTATAATTACACGTGGAGTTATTTTTTTTTTTTTTTAGGGAGGAAGGGTATAAAATTCGGGATTACTTTTTCTTAATATGAAATAATTGTCCTAATTTAATATATTATTTTCTTACGTTTCATCGCACCCTCGCTGTATCGCTGGCTCTTTATACCATCTACGCTGTGTCACGTCGAACAGGTATCCCGACCCAGACACAATAGACATTAGATATACATTGTTATATTGATATATTTTTCACAAGTGTTTGTCGTGAATGTAGAAAAGCGTTGTTAAATATGTTGAAAACGTTGACAATATGTTTGAATAAGAAAATATGACAAATTATGCAAACAAAAATGCGTGTACTCGTATTTTTCATTTCTATAACAGTGATGAAAAAAAAATACTCGTTGTTATAATCACATGGTATAACAAAACTATGTACAAATCATTATTACTCGTACTTATGGACAACATGCCGACACTTTTATATTTGAGTCTTATTCCATTACCACATTCACGCATTTTTCGTCGAAAATCTTCGTCGACCTGAAAGCTGCATCCTAGTTGGATCCCGGATTATTTTAGCCTTTAGGTATAATATTATGTATATTGCACTACATGGGTTCTTAGATCCCAAATGTTTTTCGAACACTGCAATACACAAACGTTTTTACTTCATTTTTACATGGAATGTCTACGATCAATTTTGAACACTACAGGTTACATTTTTTATTTATTTTTTTTTTTGCAGAGATAATAAAGTAAAAGTAATGTGAATCCTACATAAAAAAAAATAAAAAATATGACAAATCGAATATACAAATGAAAAAATATTAAAAACTTTAAAACTCTAATCGGTTGGCACAATATTAATCTAACTTTGACACACAGATCTACGTAATACAAGTACAAATATAATAAAATAAGCTCAAAACTGCCAGAATGGTAAATTATCATAATAATACTCGCGCTGCTAATGCTTACCTTTATTAGGGTATACAACTGAAAAATTCCGAGACCCAACTTTACTAGTATTATATACTACCTTTTATTACCTCCTGGTGTTCGGTACCCCCCGGACTCTGATGCATCGGATCTTATGACACGTGTAATGCGTTTTCTCCCCATCTTTCCCCTTATGTATTCCCTCTCCACTACGTCTGGCATTCGTTGTTTTTCTTTATCGATTTAGACGATACTATTACGTGAGCTTGCAATGTAACACATATAATATTATTAAATAGTAATGTATTCATCATCTCGCCACTTCACCGCGTCAATATATGCCACCAAATCAGATGTATTACAATAATCGTGCGCAAACACACACGCCTCCGCTACGAGTTTATGCTATATTATTATCGCCGACGTGTGAGGAGACGCATATAACGAGTACGAGGTGATGTTATTCCGACCGAACTATACGATAAAATTGTACACACAGTTATAGTCTAAATATTGTAATATTTAAAGGCTATGACACGATGCTATCCTTCAATCATTCAGCGCTAATATACACCTTGCATAATTTATTATACGATATGACATTTAATGTGGTGTCTGTCACCCCCCCCCCCCACGGGGTGAATTGGCATAATGAGGAATTTCTCCATAGGCCAATGTTCGTTAAAGGAATGGCTTTATTTATATTTTTACATATTTCCGGGTGAAATTATAATTTTTTTGAAAAATAAAATAAAAATTAATATTCTGGCCCACCGATTTTTCAGACCAATAAATATCACCGATCTTTGCTCTCGTCTCGACGTATACGTTTTGTTTTTTTGGTGCCGTGATACGACGACGTGGCCATGTCATGTAGAATTTTAAGTCTACCATACACCTTACAAGTCACGTATTCGTACAGCATATAATACAACTATGATTCAATGGGGAATGATAAACTATTATAAATTAGTCTCTTACATAGATATAGTGTCAATTTCTTCATGAGATAGTGTTATAACTCCAACATGAGATAATGTCAACTCCTACACAAGCTTTATTAAATATTACATCGATTGTATCGAATTTCCGTTAATCAATTAGCGAAAATTTATTATTATTTATTATACACTACATATATTCACTAAGTATACATACTACAGATAATAAATTCGGATTCTGTCAATAAAGTATGACACAACTATTTTCGTTTTGTTGATATTTTGGATAGTAAACCGTCAAATATGTACTGACTTAAAAACATATAATAATAATTGGTGGTAAAAAAAAAAAGTATCTATAAATCAGTCGTATTCTCGTATAATACTTATAAATTATAATATCTTACATGTAAATAGTACACGGGATACTTGGTATCTGACAGCATAAGACGTATATACACATAGTTTTTTAAGAAATCAATAATCATATTTTATCAGTTGGGTAAAAAGGTTAGTGCGTAGGAGTTTTCGGATTATACCTACGGTGTTTTCGGTTAGATAAAAACGTTAGTGTGGAAGACTTCACCAATTATTTTGGTCGTGTTATTCGTGCAGTATAATAAGAATTTACACTTGACCGCTATCCAACTTATATAATATAAGTAAATACAGTGGCGTGATAAATACTATATTTTGTGAAACACAATAAAATCTTTTGTAAAAATACAATAAAATATTCTAAGGCTGCTTATTTTATAGATTTTTTTTATTTATTGTATATTTGGAATTAAAAAAAAAAGAAGTTAATGAAATATAAATACAATTGAAATTACCTAAATTATAATTTTATCTATAGTCAATATAAAATCATTTAAAAATCGAAAAAAAAATTATGAAGGAATTTATTTATGTCAGCCCTTACAGGCTTGGTTTTAGTTTTAATAAAAAGTTTGTATTTAATATACAAAGGAAAATGTATTTGAGTTGTAATTAGACTTAATTTAATTTAACACAAAATGTAGTTTTTTTATTTAAATTTGAAATTCAAAATCGTATGAAAAACTATTTATTTCAGTTATTTATTAAATATAAATTCAATAAAAATTATTACATATTTGATTGAAATATGTATGTATTAAAATACGAAAAAAAAAAAATTGAGCAATGGTTCCCTAGCACCCACAAGTTTTTTTTAAGATTTTATTAAAAGTGTTCAATTTAATATCAAGAAGGTATATGAATATACAATTCTGTACATATATAAGATATAAATTATTTTATATGCAGCAACTTGACTATGCATTGTACGCAATACGAAATAATAATATAATATTTACCTATTTAAAAATATATAGGACACTATATTATAGTTACTGTACTCGTAACACGCCGGCAAATAGTTATGTACATTGAAAACAAAATGAATGAATTTTCATTATACTGCCTAGGTTTCTATAAAATAAATTGTAACAAATTTTAATCATAACCCCTATAGATGAATAATAATTAGCCGAAGAACATTAGACATAGAATCCTAATAGTCATATGTTTATGAATAGCTTTCAATTGCTTCAATGAGGACACTAGCACACATTGATCAAAAATGTAATTTTATCATAGATAATAAAAATAATTGTAGTATCCATATTCATTTTACTTCTTAATATTTTAAATTTCTATTTTAGTATTTATTAATTTTTAATAATATAATTGTTTTTACGTTATAGATTATTAGGTACTTTAAAACGGGAAATGTTGGTTACCATGAAAAAAACGTCATGTATAAATTTGGGCAATGGTCATGTAAATATAATATAATAATCTATTGCTAAGTTAAACGAAGAAATACATTGAGAAAATTAATTGTATTACATAGAGATAATTAATTTTAATAGGAGAGATTATTATGAGTTCTTATTAGACATAGATATATTATGAATTATAATTTCTTTGGTTATTATTTATTATTATCAAAAATGTAAGGTGATTGAAACTAGTTTATGTCCTATTCTTAGACTTACCAAATATACACAAACAATTTTCATGAAAGTCGGTCAAGCCGTTTCGGAGGAATTCGATAACAAACACCGAGACATAAGATTTTTAATAATACATAGATAGAGAGATTATTTTCCTTTGTTTCATCATCTATGTTTAATTATTTTAAAAATTTGAATTATAAATATTATTTATGGAATTTACTATCTCTAGGTCTGTATTGATATCAATTTTCGGTAAGGTGACATTTTGATCCTGGGTCATTTTAATCCGGGGATCAAAATGTCCCCATTGACTCAAAATGTCCGCATAAGATCAAATTGTCTCCCGTAGACACTTTGATCCGTAGGCACTTTTTGATCCGTTTTTTTTCATTGGAACACGTTTTTTTATACTGTTCGTAATGTCAGAACAAGGTTTGTAAGATGGAACATTTATGGAGAGTCTACCGGTTAAGTTGAAATCTGAGATTTGAAAATGTAAGAAATTGATGAGAAAATGTCTCTGGTTTTGGTAAAATTAGCCACTTTTTATAATTATATTATAATGTAAGTAAAAACATAATCATAATAAATTTATAATATTATCTGTTTACTCTGTAATAAAAAACTCAAATAGGTGCAAAATTAAACATTTTTTCTTCCTGCTTGTTTTTTCAGCGAATGTTTTTATTATTTCACTAAAATCTAATTTGCAAGTTTTTGATGATTCAATAGCAAGCACAACTAAGCTGTTAAGTCTATCAGATGACATAGTAGATCATCGTAGATAATTCTTTATCCGTTTTAAAACTGAGAATAATCGTAAGGTTGAACAATTCGAAATACGAGTAGGTGTACATAAAAACATATGTAATGCTATATATTAATGTATAGAAAAGTAGTAATCAGATCAACTTTTTTTAAAAAATATGTTCAAAAAGTATCTACGGATCCAAATATCTCCGGGGAACAATTTAATTCTTTAGGGAACATCTTGATCCGTTCAAAAAATTGAATTTTTACAAAACGGATAAAAATGTCCCAATAGAAAAAAACGGACTAAAAAGTGTCTATGGATTAAATTGTCCATAGCGGATTAAAATGTCCCTAAATCGGATCAAAATGTCCGGTTACCCAATTTTCATATTATGGTTATTTTCTAAAATATATCTAGAAAAATTTGAAAATTAGTGGCAGTACTTTTAAATTTTATTTCAAAGATATGTTTTTTATATCTTGTTTTAATTTCTATTTGTTTTACTAACACAAAATTTATTACAATTACATTTAAGTTTATATAATATATCAACATTTTCAAAACAAGGAGATTTTTTTGTAAAGATTTTAGTTTTATTATTTATATATATGGTTCGATTACTATTAGCCTTAAAAGTGTCTTATATTATTTGTAATATTGTTTAGAATTTTTGCGAATTAGTTAGACAAATTATTTTGATATTTCATACTAAAATAGTTAACAAATAATTTGTAAATTGTGTGGTATTTTTTCTTTAAAACGTTTTTGGAATTTTTTTAATAGTCTTTAAATTGAAATGATTTCTGTAGGCTGTAATAAACTATATTGTAAATACTATTATGCTTGTGTTGGTAATTATATTTATTTGACGAAATATGTACAACTGTACAAGCTTATAAAATATTGAATAAAGAAATATTCTATTTTGAGAATTGACTTTTGCATTAACTTGTGTAGGTTTTCTGTTTATACTGAATTCAACATTTTTATGTATTATGGAAAATTGGAAACAGTAAGACTTCAGAATTTAAATTTATTATTTACTCGTATTTGTATTTCGAGTGTAAATTGAATAAAGATATTTTTTCATATTGTTGAAGCAGCTAACTAAATTTTCTAATTCGAACCTCTAAGTAAAATAAAAGTGTTATCAATACATCTATAATATGCATTTATATGTGGACTATATACTATGATTGATAGCAAATAGATTTAGTTGTGATTACTAAAGTATATTTTAAGATATTGAAATTATATTGTATGTTTATTTTAGTACCCAAATATAATAAAACAACAAATATTAAAAACACCTGTAAAGTACATGTAAAATAAATTGAACCCAATTTTAACCATGACACCTAGACGTATTAAAAACTTCTTTACCACACCACTGAATAGTTATGTACATAATATATATGCGTACACGCGCGTGCACTTGCAGCACGAACCGCGTTGCACTCCTAATGCGCGTATACAATGTGTGTACACGCGGTGCAGTTCAATAAACTTTACACTTCAAGCCGTACGTTGAATTATTATTATTATTATAAACGTCTATAGGTTGTCACACGCGGACCGACGGCTAGGAAATGGTATTGTAGAGCTCCCCTTCCACACATTCGTCCCCACTATGGATTCGGAGTATACTTTTCGGGTGTCTATAAAAACTATACATACTTATTAACACTGTACATACAATTTGACGAAAAATGAACCTGTTATATAATTATATTATACAAGGTGTTCCGCAAATATATACCTATATTACATTACAATATCTTTTGAGGTGACAAAAAGTCAAATTATTTCCATACAACTCACTGCAGCAACGGCAAGGACTACAAAAATATTCACATTTTAATTAGGTATTTAATTAGATTTTGCTATTTTGGTGAACAATATTGGACAGAATATAACGACTAGATCTCGATTTACATAATGTATTTTAGTATTATTTATACTTTCAATAATTTCTCAACGAAAGTAATTATAATATATTATATATAATTATATAAATATGAAAATAAATATTTTACTGACGATCAAATTAAGCATTTTTTTAAATCACTCCCTTGATTTTTTTCCCGTCACTTTTATTTTATTTTTGATTACGAATAGATCACGTCTTAATATTTCAGTTTGTCATTTTTCGGTTGACATTATTAAATATTTTTCCGTATTCTTTTGCACTGTTATTCCGAATACTACCCTGAGTGAGCCCCTGTCCTCTTTTTTTCAACTGGCAATAAAAGAGAGAAGTCCCGATGTAATTGAATATACCACTTTTCTGACCGAACTTTTATATTAAAATTGAGAAAATTTCCAATGGAACATTTTCTTGATTTTCTTTTTGCTGAAATATGTCAAATAATCCCCAGAGTTCTTTGACTTTGAGTTTTATTCATGTGTTGGATACAGTATATAGGATAGGGATACAGTATAAGGATACAATACATACATACCATTACACACGTTCAACAATACCGATTTGAACATTCCACAGGATATTTAATATTGCATATTATAGATATTATAGTATAATAGATACGATATAATAGTAGACTACGTAGCATTATTTATCAACAATAAAAATTCACTATTGTAAAATGTTGGACATTGATGGGATTTTCTAGTTTTGTTTTTACGAAATTTTTAATATATACTTCAAGAGTATGAACATTTTATCAAACTACTTTATTTATTCAAAATATAATTTATTAAACGCAAAATTCACAAAATTCAGCTCAATCAATTTTTCTAAAATTAAATGTTTTTAACTTTAACCACTACGGACTTGGTTAAAGACGCTAATATAATCTAAACATTCTTGAACATATATTCTGACGAAGTGAATAATTTTGTAGTATAACACTTATAATTTATGATTTAATAAGTAAATATTTTACAAAACTTTTTTCTTGCAAATATATTTAAGTAATGTAAATTTAAATAATAATATAATAATATTATATCTAAATATATTTAATAATGAATATAATTAAAAAAATCTTGATATCTAATTTTAAACGAGTGTTCATACCTACCTAGTTTGAACTGAATTAAATTTCGGTTTTAATATCGCATGATAGTTATTTTATTAATGTTTATAATGTTTATACACCTAGTTATTTTTAATAATATTATATAGCTATCATTGTTAACAAGCTGTTCATTTTACATAGGTCTTAATTCAGTGGTAAATAGATGTAAAATGTTTTAAATTCACTCAAAAAAGTGCGTAGATTAGTAGATACCATTCACAAAATCATGGAAATAATATTTTATAGCCATTTGAAGCGGAATCTTTGAAACAAATTAACGTTAAGATGGTAAATAATGTTAACGATTCGACATTGTGATATTACATTTTAATTTGAAAGAGAAATTGAATGTCAATTTCTATTAGTCCATTATTGAACGAACACCAAAATAATTACAAAATAGAAGATGAATAATAATAATCATAATATATTGCTCTGTAATATACAATATTAATTGAATGACACTCAAATATGATATAATCAATCATCAAATTAATGTTTAAATGATAGTAGTAAACCTACACGGTTACAAAATAATTATACATCATGAGGATGTTCTAAAATATTCAATGTATACATATTGGTTGGGGAGCTGAAATGCTCCAGCACAGTGTTTTTTCTAATTAGTCGATTGGTAAACTTCAGTCTGAAAATAATTCATAGGAACGTATTGAGCACTCTGCCGTAAAATTGATAAGAAATACCCATAGTTTCACACTGACGATTTTTCATTCCGAACAAAATAAATTTGAAATTTGAATCATATGTATTAACAAAAAAAGGCAATAACGTTTATAATTACCTAATATTATTTTACGCAACTCGTCAAAAATTTAAATTAAACACATGTTGTGTTATCTTTAGTATTCTCAAATTTAGCAACTCGTACAGACTACAGGGGCGTATCACAATTTTTTATTTATTTTTAGATTAGTACACAAACGTGTTTATGGATGGCAGATGACTAAAATATGTATCAATATTATAATTGTTGGGTCCATGACCGTTTTATACACGCTAAAATGTAATAGAATTACATCGAAAAATATACAATAGGATAAATACTTAAAATAATAAATGATTATTCGCCTTGTTCTTCCACGTAAGATAAATGTATACAATATACACGTAGGTATATTATAATGTAGTGGAACATTTTTAGCATTCTTACTTTCGTATTGTTACTTATTATTATTATTTATTACGATTGTTTTTTTTTAATAATTATCGCATATATATATATACACATCTGATCTATAATTACTTATAATTCTATAGAAAAAAAGTAATCGTTCCTTTATGTTAGGCAGGACGCAGGAACGTTAAAACTAAAATTTTTCCCATAACAATATACCATTATTTACCCAGTTTAATTATATAAATTAAAAATCTGTTGTGTTACTATTGGTTTTTAATGAGTTTTAGTAGTGCGTTCCATGCAACATTGAACATGCACGAGTAATTATAAAAATCGATAAGAACATAATGTATTATAATAGTCTTATCGAAAGTTCAAACACACCTACAACCGTATTATCATTATTGTGGATGATTAAAATAATGAGATTCCGGTTTGAGCTTTAAAGATAAAAAAAGCTTAATAGCTTAACACTGAAGAAAGTTTTGGTCTACTGAATAGTCTGACATTAATGTATATTATTTTATTAATTAAAATTAAAAAAGTTAATATTTTTCTTTTGACTGTCGATTTAATTGTTATACATAATTAAAGACTCTAAATAAAACCACTTCCAAATTACTATAGTTCTAAGTTAAAGGCTACTCTAAACAAATTCATCTAGTTGTGTATAACAATAATTACTATCATTTGAATACTAATTATAATATAGTATATTATACATATTATACTGTGTGTAGTTTTCGAACGAAAGAGTATCTACTATAATTTGTTTTCATCAATCTCATAATAATTATTGTTTTTCATCAAATTATTGTCAGTAAAAGTATAACAAAATCAAAATGGTTTTATTTTTAATCATCAAACGTGCACTGTGGTTAAATAAAACGGTATGGTAAAAAGTTTTGCGTATTTGGTGTGCTATACTTCTTTACGTATAAAATATTGAGAATAATGCCATGAGACCGATCCGGCAGAAGGATGTGTTTATCAGTAATTATAAACTTAATTTAATTTTTTTTTTTATTGAAAAATATATTTTCTATACAAATTATAGTTAACACAATTTACACCAACTCTAAACCAAACTAGTACTTAAATGACTACTTTTTTTCAAAACTATTATGAGCAGTATGTTTCTTTATACGAAGTGCCAAAAATATTAAAAAAAATCTGTATCTACAACGATGAAATAGTATGGACCAAAAAATCATTGACCCTAACAATACTAAGATTACAAAATGATCGAACAATATTATATACTCCTATAATATACTCCTATGGTCTTAAAAATATGCACCAAGCAATAGAACAATAAAGACCTTCAGATCTATTATACACTTTTAAAATATTATATAATTTGTATTCGAAGTAGATAGTGATTTTTTAGACCTGAAGAAAAAATATGTACTTTGATTTGATTGCAAGCCGATGCGATGGATTCGAAAGATTAATAACTTGTTAGTTGTTAGGTAAATACATTTTATCAACATCGGCTAAAATTCTTGGAACTTGTAACTGTAATTGCAGTGTATTATTTCATATCTGGACCGAATATTCCCAAAGTATGATGTAGTGTTATCTTTTTCTAATTCATCTGTTTCCATTTCTCCAAACAGTGTTATAATTTATGAAAATAGAAATATTAAAAACACTTTGGTAAATATTATATATAATCAGATAAAATATATTTCCAAATAATATAAATTTGTATGTTTTTTTTATCGAAGCTTTTAAAATTCTTATCTCGTCTTTGAGTGATTTTAGCGGCAGTGTCGGAATGGCTCCAAAAGAAAATCTATATTACGGTCCCCCTCGAATTGCAATTTTTGGTATATAACATAACAATAACTTCAAAAACCAGGATAATTTCTAATTAAAGCTTTAATCTGGTACTTTTCTAGTGTTCTGAATCTAAGACTATCATGGTTTTAAAACAGTTTTTTAAACAAAATAACTTGTTTTAGAATTTTTACTATGTTAAGGCTCGTATACAGTATTTTAATTAATTGGAAAGTCAGTTACCAAATAACTTATGATCTAGGACAAAACAGAATTTCGTATTTGAGCGATGACATTAAACGGTGGTTAACATTGTAAAAAATAGGACAAAAAAAAAAATAAAAGCGTTTACAATTTTTTCTTATTTTTTTTCTATTTAATTTTTTTTTTTTAAATTTCAGTAGAGTAATAATATGATATTTGAGAAAAATTTTTTTTATTGTTTTTGATTTAACCCATGGAATTTTACCGATATATTATTATAATAATATATAAATTAATATTACAATAATAGGGCTGAGTATTTCACAATGAACAACTTTCATTACAAATGCTTTCAAATATTTCTATTATTTTTAAATTCCTAAACTAATATTTAACAATGCATTTAAATACGTAAAAATATAATATAACAATACAATACTTCAAGAAATATCTATATTTGACGTCAACGTCAACCGATAAAAATATCTAACAATACTAAAAAAAATATGTCGGTAACTATGTTATTCTAGTTGTGCACTCGAAAACCGTGATAAACAATATCTTTGAAATGTATTTAATATACAGAATTTTTATACTTGAAAAATAAATTCAGATTTGAATAATTTATAATAATTTAAATCACTGACGTGCAATAAAATTATTAAAAATTAAGCACATCAAAAACATCTATATCTCGATATATGGAGTAGAAAATATATTATTTTTGTAACGTACATTGTACTGTAATTTTCAAAAAATTTGTATAAAATGCGAAGTAAAATACCTGTCATTCAGTTTAATATCCTTTACGTTTTCTTATAGTAGTGTTCATTGTAGGGAGAAACGTTATCGTGGAAAAAACTAACACAATAACAGTTACTGTTCATGGGTGAAAAATTTAAAACTCATCGTAGTGTCAATAGATGTTTTTAAAAGAACATTTAATTAATGTGACATCTCTTCTTAGAAGTTCAGGCGTTTAATGTCATCAAATTTTTATTTATAATATTATTTTAATCATTTGTTTTTTACATAATATGAAAAATAAAACTAATTGGGAAACATTATCTAATAAAAAAATGCATTTGTTTTTTTTTCTTGCACCATACTTATATATATATATATATATATATAAATGATAACTTATAACTTATAACATACGTTATACAAGGTGGGCCACGGAAATAAGGCCAAAAATATAATATAGTTATGATTCAGGATATTTTAGATATACAAACATCTGAATCATATTTCATTATACATAAATGGCGGTGCCATTTCAATTAATGAAAGCAACATAGAACATAAAACATCAAGTAGGTTCAAAAAATGTGAGAGAACGCGTTGAAGCAGGACTTAGTCAATTAATGCAATTTTCACTTTTGTCTTTTGGTACTTCTTTAAATTCATATAAAGTGCGAGGTTTTGATTCATAAACAAGTGACTTAAGGTGTGTCTAAAGTAAAAAGTCTCACACTATCTAGTCGGGTGTCCTAGGGGCCAGGAAACCTCTTCATACAATCATTGCCATAATGAACGTCATATGTGAGTTGTTTCCTAGTCGCCAAATCAAATGTTTTGGTGATGTGCATTGGCCCTCTAGGTTATCTATACCTGACGGATCACTTTATGAATCAAAACCTTGGATGAATTTCGGGATACAATAAGAGCGAAAAGTGTGTTGTTTTGTCCAAGTCTTGTTTCAGTGCCTTTACTCAAATTATTTGGAACTATTTGTGTCATGCTATTAATAAAATGGACGATCTTATTTTTATAAATGAAATATACCTGCATTTATTTCCTATTTATGTATAATAAAATATGATTAAAATGTTTGAACGTTTAAAATATTCTTAGTTATATCTATATGTTTTTGACCCTATTTCTCTGACCCCCTCTGTACATGACAGTATTTACGTATTGCGTAAGTTAATAAGTAGAATACTTTAGTATAGTGTTAATAAAATCTATGTATATATATATGAATGTAGTTTGTTTATTATTTTATTATCAGTGTTGATTTATGAAATTGTTAACTGCGACCTGATTTTTTTTACAATTTTTTAACAAACTAAATTATTATTGCCTAATGTTTAAAGAAATAATTACAGCATTCAAATTACATAATAAATTAATATTTTACTAAATAGTTATAACTTTATAGTTAAATATTTAAAAGCAACATAAAATAAAAATATCGTACCTACCGAACTCGCAATTCATTTCAAAATTAAAATAGGAGAAAATACACCAAGGCACAGTAAATGTTATTTTAAGTTTAGTCGCAGGTTAATTCTTTCTATTTACGTTGATTATAAGTTATAACATTTAAACCATATAATATACGTAAATCTACGATTCATTTATTATAATGAATATTATCAGTGTTTGCTGGAAACAAAAAGACCCGGGGACCGGGGAGCAATGTTATTTTTGGTATTCGTCAATTGCACCGATTTTTCCAGACTATATGAAAACAATACATATTTTGCGCCAGTAAATTTATTATTTTATTAACTAAAAAGTTATACATTTTTTGCATCAGTTAGTTTATCACAAATTAATAGGTATACATCGATTACACAATTACACACTTTAAATATTATATGGCAAATGTTCACAATGATATTTTTAAATATTTTATTATAATTCATTGTACAGAAGTAAAAATAAAAATAATAAAAAAATCAAAAATATAGTTGGTATTTTATATTTTGTAATGATAACTTGCTAATTTCACAAATTGAAACATATTAAGAGAGTCGTTGATGGATATTCGGCTTTAATCAATTTATAGGTAATATATATCGCTATTAATAAGAAAATGTATATAGACATTATAGACAAAAAATTTTAACGTCAACTAATATTTTAGATTCTGAACGGAGTGATGGAATCTATTGATTTTACAATGATGTGTGCTTTTTTTTTTATTTATTTTTTTTTTTGTGCCTGAGGACACGATTTTTGGTAGTAAAAATGCTTCGATTTCCTTAAACAGCAACTTTTCTGAAAAGAAAGTGAATTTAAATGATACTTGGGTAAGTCAAAAATTCAATTTTTCGTTACTTTTTTAAAAAATCGAAAAAAACGATAAAAAAATTACGAAAAAACGGGAAATTTTACACAAAATCACGATTATACAAAATACATTTTTTTAAAATGCTCTAACTCAAAAACCAAAAACTACAACAACTTGAAATTTTCACAAAATCTTTATATTGGCGTTTTCTATACGTGGTTATGTTTTCAGAGTATTTTGACATATTTTGACTTATTTATAGACAATTTAAATTTCGAAATATAAATAATAAATTTGAAATATCGATAAAAAAAATTTGGCCATCCGAAAACTTTTGAAAACTTAATACAAGATTTATAATAAGTTAAAATTATAGTCACTAGAAAATGTCGGAGATCGCTTCACTCAAATTTTTTCATAAGCCCAAAAAGCTCAAATTTGTATAAAATGTGTCAAAATCACGATAATTTGCAAGTTATTTTGTAGATAAAAATTGATAAAATTTATTCTGTTCATACTTAAGTTTCAAAATTTTAATACTAGGTTATCCATAAGCTATTCTTCAAAAATCTTTAAAAAAATTTCTACCGGACCAAAAGGAAAAAATTTTATGACCGTTTGAAATTTTAATTTTTACGAAATTACACAAAATAGCGATTTATTGTCAAACGATTTTAAATATTTGTTATAATTCAAAAAGTATAAGTTGCAGAAACTTGAAATTTTTACCAGTTGTTAAGATAGGCATTTCCTCTATGTCATATTTTTTTCAAAATATTATATTGATTTTTAAACCACTTATTGACATTTAAAATATTCGAATTTTTTAGATTTTTTTTTTTTTTATAATCAGTAATTAAAAAAAATTGACTAATACAAAATATTGAAAATTTAATAGAAGATTCCACAGAAGTAGTTATTATTGTCATTCAAAAATTATCAAAATCCATAATCACAATTTTTTTTTATAAGTATTTGAACAGCGAATATTGACATAAAATTACATGTAAAATATAATATAATGTATAAAATTCTAGACTGACAAATCATATCGGCTTTTGAAATTTGCTCAAAAACGAAAAACTGTAATAACTTGAAATTTTCACCAAATCTTTATATTGGCATTCTCTATACATAGTTAAGTTTTCAAAGTATTTTGACTTATTTATAGACATTTTAAATTTTCGATTCGTGTAAGTTTTTTTTTAAATATCTATAAAATTTTTGGGGTGTCCAAAAACTCTTGAAAATGTATTAAAGGATTAATTATAAGTTATACTAATTTTAACTAAAAAGTATCGGAGATGGTTTCACTCGAATTTATTTTATAAGCCCATATAGTTCAAATTTTTATAAAATATGTTAAAATCGCAATAATTTGCAAGTTATTTTGTGGTTGAAAATTCATAAATTTGTTTCTGTTTATACTTAAGGTTCAAAATTTTATCAGTAGGTTGTCCATAAGCTAATCTTCAAAAATATATAAAAAAATTTCTACCAGACTTGAAAGAAATAATTTTATGACTGTTTGAAAATTAAATTTTTACAAAATTGCATTATAATTCAATTTAAATATAAAATACTATATTTTTAGATACACATTTTAGACAAACATATTAACTCCGTTCATAATCGTTATTCGTATAGAATGATATCTATTATTGCAATCAAATTTAATAAATCCATTGTAAAAATGACCTATCCTATAAACGAGGTGCACTCCACCCTCGACTGTACAGCTAAGCAAGGCCCACCCGTTTTTTTATTTATAGATTAACGCCAGTCGGCTTTTATACAAAATTAAAAATAGACGGTTCTAACAATAACAAAATAATTATATTTAAAAATTAGTAGTAACAAGAAATAATAACATGGGGGAATAAAAAATAAAAATAAAGAGCTTAGGTAAGAAATCGTCACAAATCATATGAATTGTATTCATGCATGAGTCTAGGGATGGATGCATTGGTGGCATAGTTGGAGCTACCTGTTTGTAAGTAGAACGTGAAGAATATCTTGATATTTTTTATTTTTAAACGTTCATATTTTATACAATTTTTTGCACCTTATCAGTTATCACCCGACACCTAACACAATATTGCATAACCGTTTTGAATTCCACAATTATTTTTTGTTACCTGTGACTTTTGATGCAGTTGACTTGTACACATAATTTTTAACCTTTAATACATTTTGACCTTTCAGAGTATCTAAAAACATCTAATAAATAAGCTTCATATTGTATTTATTCCATTATTTCCATTATCATTTACATCAATCATAAATCAAGTTATTTTACTAGATCAGCACTAAATATGCCAATGATAAAAAAAAAACTATTTAAGGCGTTCAATTCAATACAAACTAATCAATTCAACTAAAAAAAAAAAAAAATAAAAATGTTATAAATTACATAATTTAATTGATATTCAACAACCATACACTTTTAGTATCGAAAAAGAAAAAAAAGAAAATATTACATTTGTTTTCCATGGTTTGTCGTCCACATTCCACTTCTCTGAACCAGTCTAGAACATAATATGTTATATGTGTAGTTATAACATAGCCGGATGAAAGTTCTTGCGGTTATAAAATACTTTTCATAAAAACGATGATAATTAATGTACACATAAGTTACGTTAATTTTAAACATTCAAATGTAGCCCCGTAGGTATACGTTATCTTATGAGTAGAGTGCATGAATAATATCGTGCGTAATGCGTATACAAAAAGCATGTCAAACACGTAGCCCACGTAAAAATGTCTCAATCAAAAGTAAATAATATTAAAAAACGAAAAATTGCCAATGAACATTGGAAATAACAATATTTTTACAGTGAAATAAATAATTATTATTATTAGTGTTCCGAAGTTCTATAATATAATCGACATTAGAACATTATGAAAATGAATAAAATAAATTAAAATACGACCAATATGAAGTAATACTGTGACAAGAAAAGTAGAAAGAATTTAAATCAGGGTACAAACAACAACAGCTAATTTTTACAAAAATATCATAAGAAAATGAAGCAGTAGTGCTGCTATATTGTCAGAGTTAATAACCAAACATTCGATATCATTTACTGAAGGCGACTATATAAAAACTTCTTTGATTTAAGACTGCTCAAATTATTTGTCCTGGATATTTAAAACTTTTTCAAATCATTTAATTAGTTCAAAATAAAATACTAAAAATACTAACTTGGCAAAGTTAACTTCTGTAGCTACAGAAGGAGTTCCTTCTATGACGGGAAAATGAAGGTTTCGTTAAGCGATTGCAGAAAAAAGCAAAAGAAAATATTGAACATAATATCATAAAAAACAGTGTTTACTTAAGTATAAAAGTTATTAATATTACACATGTAATCAGAAGATTTAACGCATTTTCAACCTGCGTGGCGTATAAAACAAGTCAAAATGAACAAGTTTTCTACAAAAAAATTTTAAGAAAAAAATTATATGTTTTAAGACTAACTTCGAAAATAAATTTCAAAATTTTAAATATTTAGAAAATGATTTTGCCATTTTCACATCTACATTTTCTATAGACGCAGTAAAATTTCATCTGCCTTAAAAAAGTTAATGGCAGAAAAGAAATGTCAAATAACATCAAAAAGGAATCAATATAATATGATTTTTTTGTAATTTAAAATTTAAATAATGCCCACCTCATAATAATAATAATTTTATTTATTTAAATAATACCTATACAATATTATACATGTACTTATAAACCGTGTACCTGTTATGTTCGTAATAAAATATGTAAATACTAATATAAAATTTTTTTTTTTTTGATAAATTGTTATGTACCCGCATAGTAAACTATTCAATACATTTGGCCTGGTTAATACTTTGAGTTGGACAGCCTAATGAATTGTATAATTTTTTATGGGTAAATAGCACATACATAACTTTTATACCTAGAACATCACATGATAGCGGCACTGGTGAATTTCAAATGTCTTTTAAGACATTTGAAATTCAATGAGCTTTAAAAAATAAGTCATTTATGCCTACTCGAATTATTCGGTATGATGAACGTAGATATGGTCCTCTCTTGCACATTCTTATGATCTTATGGTATAATTCAACTTCATCAAGCTATATTCTACTTTAGTAATTTAAGCTTTTAATTATTGTTCTGATCGATTATATTATTATCCACTTAAGTTTATTTATTATCCATTTAATTATCCATAAAAAATATTGTATTCACATGAGGTTCTGAAAATCTATCTATCTAAACGGTCATATCGTTGACGATTTTACTGACTATACATTATGTTGACCAAAGTAATAAAAATGCGCTAAATTTAAACCATGGAATAAAAAATAGTGAAAAACGCATTAAAAAATGTTAATATATACTGTTATTAACAGACGGTGACCATGACTTGAAATTACAAAATCTTATTTAATGGTGATATTCAAAAATAAAAATAAAATTATTTTATATTTTATATTATATATATAAAAAAAAATATTTATATAATAATTACATATCTTCACGATGAACAAACCTCACAAATTCAATACACCGTACTGCAGGAATTATTGCTGATTATTTTTATTTAAGGTGTACTATAATAGTACTACTATATATCGTAGTAGGCTATATATTTTTATTATGTATAGGTATATTATATTTTTTATAACATTTGTCGTATAGAGATGAACATCGAGTCCGTTAACCGTTGGATGCAGCAGTTTTATCAAATTCTAATCAGATAAGTTTTCAAATACATTACGGTTTAGGTTATCATTTCAGGTTATAATAGCTATATAAATCGCAAATAATATTTGTTTTACTGTTTACTAAACATAATATTTTACACTCTATCATATTATAAAGAATTTAGCGTTCTATTCTAAGGCCAGATAATAATTCGATTGTATACGCGATTTTGATTAAAACAATCCAGTCGAACTGTTCAATGTATTGTTAAACTTATTAATTGCCGTGCAGTCTACACGGTCCTTGTAAGTCCTGATTAATATGTGTACAGACTACAGAGTGTCTCAGAACTCTTTGACAACTGCAATAACTACTGTTTTTTCAATATACTTAACTTTTTTTTTTTTTATTATTATTTATATTTTGGTCATAATGAAGCCGAGCGGCATTTGGAAGTATGCAGCACATTATTAATACAATATTTGAATACGAGTACACGTGAACACTGAACGTATAGTACAATCAGTCCGATAATATAGTATGATAATTTGATCGTGTGTGTGACGCAACAAAAAATACAATACTACAGCTGAAAACAATAATTTAAGTTCAAAGTCCGTATTATCTAGTGCTCTGGTACAGTTAATTAAAAATTACAAATTGGCGTTGAAACTTTAAATTAATCAGGTCTAGAGCAGTACTTCTAAACTGTGGATAACGGCCTCCTAGAGGGTTAATTATACAGTACAAAAGGGAAAGAGGGGGAAATATTTTTGTACCGCAGCTTAAATGTTTAATTGTAGTGTATATAGTTAAGAAAAAAATGTCCTATTATTTTAACAATTTTGATGGTGAAACATGTTTGAACCTTAGATCTTGGAAGGTCAGACTAATTTTAAATTAAATTAAAGGGGCAACATTTTAAAAAAGTTTAAAAAGCACTGATCAAGAGTACTAGAGGAAGGAACCACTATTTGAAATTCCAAGTTCATACGTTATGTCATTTTCGAGATGTAGCGACCAGTTAGTGAGTATGTCGTATTTGATGTTTTTTACGTACAAATAGATTTACAACATTCGATTTATTACAATGGTGAGATGGAAAATATCGATAGATAATATTTATCATTAATATATTGTAGACCGCAAAACCCACCACAAAATATTTCCATTCAAACTCACTCAGTCACTCCGTTGATATTATATTGTTTGCATCCAAAATCTCCTTTTTTCACTTCATACCTTACTGGAAATAATATGTCGACACGAACCTATCCCCACCCCATTCTTACGTTCATGTAAGTTTATCGACTGTTTAATCTTCTAACCTGATTTATTGTAATATTTTAATATATATGCTCACACATTATTTTTTTAACTGAATGACTGAATGACTACAGTTCCGTTCGTATAACGTACCATCAGGGGTGGCTCTAAATGAGGCGGGGGCGTGACCCCTTTCCAAGCTTGTATTTTTCTAATAAAATGGGTCATTGATAAAAACAAAATAAAATCTAACTTAGTGTCCCACGAGAATGTCGGAAGATAAGTTACCTAATAGCATTATGCCTAATAAATATTAATAATGGAATGGATCTTTTTAATCAAAAATAATAATTGATGTGTTTGCAAAAACTAAAAAAATACAACATGAATCGTAATGTAATAATTGTTCTTAAGTTTTCTGAAAATTATGACTTAGCAACCCCTGTGTACCATGACCACGATAACAAACCCAAGATAATTTTCTTTTATCCGTAGGTCTGTACATGTGAATGCTCACATACTTAAGCTTTTAAGTTCATCAATTCTTCACCATTAATCTGTGCTTAGGCGGTACACGAACTTATTGATAACCGTAGTGTCGAAACGCTCCATTACACAGTATATACGCGATAATCACTTTGTCTCGTCAGATATATTTATTTCCAGCTAAACCAATTATTCCGTAATATCTGTTACGTTTAAACTTCATACACAGTAAGTACCCGAATGTACCATTCTTGGATCTTGGATTTGCAAACTATCGAACTACTGAAGTGTGATAATTTCGACGAATAACAAATATGATAATGACTACAGTGCCTCCTCATAAGGTCAACAAACTTTAGGCACGTGTGTTTTTGTGTGTGTGTGTGTGTGTGTGTGTGTGTGTGTGTGTGTGTGTGTGTGTGTGTGTGTGTGTGTGTGTGTGTGTGTGTGTGTGTGTGTGTGTGTGTGTGTGTGTGTGTGTTTACAAGTAAGAGAAGTGTCTACCACATCATAGTCACGTACTAAGTATGCAAATTATACATGCTCAAGATAAGTCGTTCAAAAATAGAATAAAAACATTCTGGTTTTGCACAATCTTTGTAGGAATAACGTAAAAAAAAAATCATTACTACTCAATGTATACGTTCAAAATACTATTTATACATTATACCTACATATGTCATATAGGCATCGTAATTATATATTTATATCCATCGATAAAATAAGTTATATAGTTAACAAAAACATCTCCACTCTCATCCTCATTTACTGCATAATATTTTAGAAGTATTTTTTCAACAACGGTAATTAGATTAATATATTAATTAAAATTCGCAAAATAAAATAAAGTTTGAAATATGGTAAAAATTATAAGAGTTGAGATAGAAGATAATATATACTTGGATAGTCATAGTTGGATGTATAAAATTAATAAATTGTAGACGATTAGTATATATTATAATAATCACTTGGAAATAAGTTTTCTTTTTACTTTCTTTCTATATTTCTAATAGCTTTTCACAAATTTACATATAAATTTATTTAGACAACGTCTGTCGGGTCAGCTAGTCCTAGACGTCTAGACGCCTGCAATAAGAAATAATTTTTCGAGAGTGATGATCAATAACAGTTTGAACTCTGGGCTGGATGATTAAATTTTTTCACTTATTAGTTATGAAGGTATATATATATATTATTAGGTACGTGGATTTTGTGTTGGTTTTATGGTAATAAACACTAATTATCCGTTAAATGTTTAAAGATAATATGACAACCAAAATAACAATCAAATAATTAATATCGTAATCAAATTTTTCTCAATTATTAAAAAATTATTGAGAATTTAAAGAAATCACCTGCACCAATTAGACAAAGGTTATAGCTTCATATGTCAAAGCAATTCTTTTTGTCAAAATAGTTGTTTACAGACACAAAAAAAGAGATGATTGTACGGAGAAAGAATTTTTTAAAATTCAACCCCTAAATGAATTAAGAAGGTAAAAAGGTAATAAAAAAAAAAAAAAAATACCATTAGCCAGAACCGCTGAAGTAATGAATATGAAATTTGGGCAGTTTTGATTTATAATGTTGAAAACCAATACTATACTACAGTGTATTCTGATTAATTATAACTTTAAATCTTGTGTTATTTGCACTTATACAATCATAATACTGAAGAATTAAGCCCCGGGCAATACCGGGTGATATTACAAAATATTTACATATTATTCATTTTTATAAATATAAATTGATCCACCTGACCCATTTCACTTAGAATCGTTTTTTGAAATCAATGGTTCATTATGGTTTCAAATTTAAAAGAAATGAAATATCAATAAAACAAAATAATCCATCTGTAACTCGCACTACCATAAAGTCTCCCCTGACCTAAGAGTCTCGTTCTTTTTTTCACATCGCATATGATCAAAGCATAAAACTTAGGTGTTCGTGTTAATTATATTATGTAAAAGTTTATAGATTTCTTTACAACATTAGCCCCCCTATTGACCGTATTTATTAAAAATATTTAGTTACATTTTTAGTCATAATATCGTATCATTTGTATCATATTTATGTAACTTACATTTTAGTCCTCACTTCCTTTTTTGATAAAAAAAAATGTATTTATTATCTATACTTATAGATTCTGAACGGTGTGATGAATGTGTGTTTTAACTATATTTTTTTTTTTGTGTCTGTCATCACGATTTGGAGCAGTAAAAATGCTTCAATTTTTTATAATACTTTTTATAACCCCCTCCCACCATTGAGAAATCCTGGCTACGCCACTGCGTTATAGTATAATTGCGAAAATGCGTCTAGTCCTATGCAAATTCCCAAAACAATAAATGTTTACCGACGTGATTGCGGATAGTCTACGAATATGTACGCGCTTAAATCAATAAAAACTCATTTCAATTTAAATATATAACTTTAATAAACCACCATTGAACGATAGCAATATTAATTGTCATCAATTGTATACAGGTAAATACATCGATCCCAGAGTCGTGGGGAGGAGGGTACGCGTGTCTCTTTTGATCTTTCGGCATCTGTAAGTGAAGTTCACACATTTCAGTTTATTTATTATGTCTGTAGCACGCGTAATCGGTCACGAGCTACAACGGACGTCTGTTCGATCAATACGCGTATACCTACTATATTATGTATTCTCTACGTCACCCCCAAGTGAGAATCGTAAATGCTGGAACTTTTAACGCCCATCAGTGGACAATTTTCAAAGATGGCAAGACAACGATGACAACGTACGAATGACGACATACTACCATATAGAACAATAGTGAGCCAACAAAAAGTGGTAGAGTGTAAAATTGAATTTTTTCGCGATGAAATGATAACCTTGATAATGAAGTAATACCATGGCATGATGTGTACAGCTCGCTGTCATATAAATTATATAAATTATCTAACGATTCGATTACGGGATGGGATAGCGCAAAAATGTCCGAAAGGTCTCCATTTACTTTTTTTTCGGGCAAAATACAAATTTGTGCCTATATCGTCATTCTTTTATTTCAATTAGGTACTTTCATTTATTGTGAGGTTTTGGATTATGGCATGTGCATTGATATAGCGTGTATAAATTACATTATAGCTACTGTTCCTTCAGAAATTAATTTTGGATTCGATTTGTTGTCTGTAGTTTTAAAATCCTCTGTTATAATTTATGAGAATGTTAGCTCATCTATGTTTGGTTGCAGTATTGCATTTAGAATAAATATACCCAGGACGAAATAATTTTAAATGTCT
Organism: Chaitophorus viminalis; assembly: GCA_025469195.1. Classification (NCBI taxonomy): domain Eukaryota; kingdom Metazoa; phylum Arthropoda; class Insecta; order Hemiptera; family Aphididae; genus Chaitophorus; species Chaitophorus viminalis. Next base: position 1,673 of record JAIPRK010000264.1, on the reverse strand, counting down.
TAACAACTTCAGACCTTCAATTAATGAAAAATGTTCCCCTCGCTTGTTTTGAATAATTTTGAATGATTTATAAGTGTTATCAATACTCAAAGAAAATATGCTATACTATTTTCCATCTTTAAATAATTATTTTTTATTAGTCATTTTCATATCACAAGCAAAATAATTTGATACAATAAATCAGTTACCACAAAATAAAACCATCCATTAATTTAAAAATGTTAATCAATATGTTATGTTGGATCAATGTTATTCATTTTATGTAAATATATATATATAAAAGAACGGATGGGCCTCGCTTTGCTGTACAGTTGAGGGTGGATTGTACCTCGTTTATAAGATAGGTCATTATTACAATGGATTTGTTAAATTTGAATGCAATGATAGATATCATTGTATACGAATAACGATTCTGAACGGAGTTAATATGTTTGTCTAAAATGTATATATAATAATATAGTGTTTTATATTCTAATTTAATTATAATGCAATTTCGTAAAAATTTAAATTTAAAACAGTCATAAAATTTTTCCTCTTAAGTCTGGTAGAATTTTTTTTATATATTTTTGAAGATTAGCTTATGGACAACCTAGTGTTAAAATTTTGAACCTTAAGTATAAACAGAATAAATTTTATAAATTTTTTTCGATTTTTTAAAAAAGTAATGAAAAAGTTGGATTTTTGACTCACACAAGTACCATTTACATTCACTTTCCTTTCAGAAAAGTTGCTTTTTAAGAAAATCGAAGCATTTTTACTACCAAAAATTTTGTCCTCAGACACAAAAAAAATAAAAAAATAAAAAAAAAAAAACACACATCGTTGTAAAACCAATAGATTCCATCACTCCGTTCAGAATCAAAAATAATACAATGAAATTTCCAATCGTTAAAATTTAACTGCTAAGGGCATGCGCCACTGTTGGTTGTCTTTGTCAATCAACTTGCGTGGAACAAACCAAAATCATGCAATGATGAACAAAAACTGTGGAGTTTATATGATATAAATTGAGAAATAAGACCCATATTATAAAATTTAAAAATAAAATGTTTTTAATAGGATATGCAATTTTATTTGAAGAATATCGACTGACAAAAAAGTTACAGCTACTTAAAAAATCTAAAACTGAAACCGCATATACATATAAACACAGATTTGCATCTTAAAATATTTAATATTTATTTTAGATTCTGAATGGAGTGACGGAATGCTTCGATTTGCTTAAACAGCAACTTTTCTGTAAGGAAAGTGAATGTAGATGGTACTTGAGTAATTCAAATATCCAACTTTTTTAATACTTTTTAAAAAAATCGAAAAAAAACAATAAAAAAATTACAAAAAAACGAGAAATTTTATGCGAAATTACGTTTTTACAAAATACATTTTTTTTAAATGCTCTAACTCAAAAACGAAAAACCGCAACAACTTGAAATTTTCACCAAATTTTTATATTGGAATTCTCTATACGTGGTTATGTTTTCAAAGTATTTTGACATATTTTAATTTATTTAAAGACAATTTAAATTTTTGATTTTTGTAAAAAATATTTTTTTAAACATCTATAAAATTTGATTGGCTATCCGAAAAATCTTGAAAATTTAATACAAGGTTTATAATAAGTTTAACTTATCGTAACTAAAAAATATCGAAGATCATTTCACTCAATTTTTTTT
>JAIPRK010000263.1:211253-271120 GCA_025469195.1 Chaitophorus viminalis | reverse complement strand
ATACTATATTATTATATAAACATTTTAGACAAACATATTAACTCCGTTCAGAATCGTTATTCGTATACAATGATATCTATCATTGCATTCAAATTTAACAAATCCATTGTAATAATGACCTATCCTACAAACGAGGTACCCTCCATCCCTAACTGTACAGCAAAACGAGGCCCACCCGTTTTTTCGTAATTTTTTTATCGTTTTTTTTTCGACGCTTTTATAAAGTATTGAAAATGTTTGATCTTTGACTTACTCAAGTATCATCTACTATCACTTTCCTTTCAGAAAAGTTGCTGTTTAAAAAAATTAAAACATTTTTACTGCAAAAATAGGGCTCTCAGACACAAGAAAAAAAAACACATAATTGTAAAGCTAATAGATTCCATCACTCCGTTTAGAATCTAAAATTGTTTCCAATGTCATGTTATCTTAAAATCGAATAAATTGTAAAATACTAAATATAATTGTATGTACTAAACTCGTTATTTTATATTTTCTTTAATTAAGCGAGGTGTATGAATAATAAAGTATACCTACTCATTAATATGTTTATAGAATATTCATGTTTTTTCCTTGCATCACATCATATTTTTCACAAATTTTATGGTATTTGTAATTCGGTTCAATTTGGAAGCAATTAAAAGACAAAATAAACATAAATATGAACTATATTTTTTTTTCTCAACGTGTATTTATGTTGTATTGTGCCATATATTATAGTTCAAGCTTTTGGAAAAAGTCATGCACGTGCAATTTTAATATTTAGATGCCGATGTAGAATCTTGTTTTCATCTATCAAAAAATTACATTCGAAATACGATCGAGTATTACGTATTGGATAACATTATTTGCTATTATTATATATATACGTCATAAGGACTGCACTGTATGCATGCATCACGCATTCATAATAATAATGCAATCTCAATATTATATAGTATTATAAGATAGTGTTAAAGTTTCGAATCACATATCGTAATTGTATATTATAGCACGTACGTAATTCGAGCACCTAAGACTTCAGACGAGTCTTTTATCGGGCGTTCCGGCGGTGGTGTCGCATTTGAAGACTTTCCATGAATTTTTCGAAACAGCACACCTACCATTGACGTTTAAACAAATACGTTTTAAATGTGTTATATTGAGGCTTATAATGGTTAAGTGCTCAGCGCGAAGCTTAGGTTTCTTTATTTCGCATTTAACTGATTCCTTTAATGTAAAATAACACGTACACATTCGCCTAAATACATTCGATTTGAATCAATATTGAAAAAATGATATTTGGCCATTATTTTCGGCAGAAATTAAATTATATTATCAAAAAAAAAAAATAGAATAAATATTTTTCCATTATGATGGAATAGGTATATACCGTATATAGAGTATATAACAAACATATACTTAACGATAATAATTACAATGACATTTGGAACTTGCGTACATTATAATATAACATATGATGAAATTAAACGTAGAGCTATTCATGTGGTCAATTGTTTAACATAACATAGTATCGTGGAACCTATAAATTACAAGAGAAAATAATGTACAAAACTAACATTAAAACATTATAACTTTCTAGTATATTTTTTTTAAAAAAAAAAAACATATTATATATTTCACAGTTTTCTCGTCGTTATAAAATATTGTTGTCATTTCGGAGGCACGAGAACTAACATGAATTATTTATAAAACATTGACTGAAATTAGGTATATTAGTTTTACTTACGTAGATTTACTTTCGAAGATTACTTAGTTAATTTTGAGGGGAACGGAGATATTGGAATAGATGCACTGAGCATCCCTGAACTCTCCTAGATTGCCGCTAATAGCCATTGGGTACACGTTACGGTTATTTATTCCATTAGCCGACTACATTAATGAAACATAGGCGTAATAAAATTGATGTAGAAATGATACATAATAAAAGCCGTTACAATGTCTGGAAATGTTTAGCTCTCATTCTAAGTTAACGTTGGGTGGTACATAAGGTCAATTTATAGTCTGTATTATTTACGCTAAAAAGCTCTTCGTGCTAGAATATTACATTTAGTCACAGTGAGTTCAACTAAATTAAGCAAGCTATTGTAATAACAAGTGCCCAAGGTTAAAAAGTAATGTTAAATAAAAAAATATATTCATTCACTTTTATAAATATTGTATTTTATGTTTAGTCTTAAAGTTAATTTGAAAACCCCGGTTTGTAAAGTATGACCAATTAAATGTAGTTAAAGGATTGAGAACAAACATTAAACAAAATATATTGTGCTTTTTTGCCTTTTCATAATAATTATAATGATGTTGATATAAAGCATAAATTCAAAACTAAATTCAAAGTTAAATTAAAACATGTAAATTATAATAAAAGGTTGAATAACAAATCGTGTTTGATTAAAAAGTATATACTTCTTACCGAAAAATTACACATAAAGAATGAAATGTTATGTTTGTGGTTCGTCACATGTGAACTTTATTGTGTATTTATTTCATTTTTGTTTTGATAGTTTTAAATGTGAATAAACTTTTAATAACTTTTGATTGAAGAGTATATATCTCACATGATCGCAAATATTGTTAGTTGTGTAGAATCGTACGATAAAATATTAAACATCTGTTTAAATTTTAAACATTAAAATATGATATTGGCAAAAAATATTCGGTTTCAATATTGAAAATTATATGGTATCACTACTTTAAATGTAATTTTTCGAAATTTAATGGTACAACGATGTATATCGTTTAATGTTTTAAAGTTTGATATAATTTTTGGGAAATAATACAATTTATACCTACTATGTTGCACTTATATTTTGTGCAAAAATTAAAATCATTAAGTCATTCGAGAAATTATAAAAATATATTCCTACAAAAAAAGGAATTCTACTTTTTAACTTTATTCTACCGTATTTAAAATAAAACGATTTTTAGGAGTCATATGCGGTCAGTTGTCTTGTATATAAATGAAGCGGGTAGAAATCCAAGGAGCCTTATTAGATCATCCCTTAGATATAGTCTGGGTTCTACTTAAGAACCCAATATAACTTTTTGTTTTTTGTATCGAAACATAGAATAATGTTACGACTGACGTGAAAAACGATAATGGGAGGCACATATACGTAGTAGAACAATATTATAATCCTTATCACTCTCCCGTTGAGTACCTGTTTTCAAACGAGTTTTCTTTTTTTCTGCAAACTTAAACCCGCGCACACGTCCACAAACAAAAATGATTTAATACGCGAGTTTATCGCCGAATGTGAAATGGAGTGGCAGAGAATCCATGGGCGTTTTCGTAAACCAAACCATGTTGAAACTACTCGTAAGTCTGAAACGTGGTGGTGATATTGATTAATTTATAATCGAAAACGTGTATTTTTTTTTTTTATTTGTTTCTATTTTATTATTCAATGCAACGTGAGATTTAGACCTTGTCGTCTGTGTGTGTGTGTGTGTGGTGTTTGTCTCCATAATTTTTGTATGGTTGGAATTCGAATAGGCTTCAAAATATATACTCAATACAGATTCAGTGGATGGACCGAAAAACCGGAATAAATTAAATCCTATCTTAATATTATCATCGACATTAATTCACATCGATGTGAAACGCCCAAAAAGAAAGCTCACAAACACTGATACTACTACACTACTACACTGATACTGATAACTCATACATACTTCAACCAAAACCAACGGTACACATGTGTAAAATTGACGATTGACAATATTTTACCTATCGTAATTGACTTGTATTATCAATTTATACTACCACGTGTAACTGATCACATGCAATTCGTATTAGAATCAAAATAAATGGTTTAACACAGCCCAAATTAAAGTGCTTTTTTTAAACAAATTTAAACTAATACAATATATATATAATACATACACTGTATATTATATACTATATAGAGTATTTTAAGATAATTCAACAAATGCAATAACTATTATTTAGTCCATTATTTTTATTTTTATTTTTTTATAATTACTGTTATAGTACTGCGTTATTACAAAATGGCTGTTTTAACAATAGAACAAAATTTGAAATATGAAAATTTATTTTTTGAAAAATGTATTTATGTAGTACTAAAATACCAAGTTTTCCAATAGGTACTAAGATTTTTCGTACCATTAATTTAGAATTATTCTGTGGCTATATCAAATTTTGATTTTAAAATTAAATACATGTTATTTCGAAGCAGTTGGGAATAAATGAATAATAATCAATACGTGGAAAAAGTATTACAACATATTTATATATTATTATACCAATCTAATTTCAATAAAACAAAGAATTTAAATACATTTTTTCACAATAATAATATTAAATAACTCCGACTATACTGGTCCGAGATTTAGCTCCCTATATAATATTAAAAATCAACCGAGTAACTATTTGCATGAACAAAAATTATTTTTCTGTTTAAAAACAAAAAAAAAAATGATATTGCTACAGATTATTTCTTATGTGATACAAAAACTATATGTGTTGAAAAATATGGTCTTGTACATTTTCCAAAAATTTAGAATTTAAAAAACACGCAAAATTCAATAGCATAGAAAAGAATTATTAATCATTCTGTAAATAAATATAATATACTACTTATATTTAATATTAAATATAGTTTATAAGTGATGTTATTTTATATCGATTGATGTTCGATATTGTAATAATATAATAAAATATGTAGTGATACAATAGGCATAGAGACAAAGAACAGTATAATAATTGCAGCATTGCATTGATGTAATTGGGAATATTTTATTATACGAGGAACTGATATTGGAAAGTACCCTTTAATGAAAATCCAATGTAAAGCATCGGCATCTCCTTTCACAAGCTTTTAATAAACTTCTCTGGAAAATGGTTCTTTGTATATTGAACAATTTAATTTTAAGCACGATTGTAATATAAAAATGAAGAGAAAACAACGAATTATAATTAAAATTATTTGTTTCATAACATTCAGAACGTCTAATAGTTGTTATAGTTTTCGAGCGAGTATATTAATTATTTCGTAATTGGTAAAAAACATAACTCTATTAGCATAAGTTGAGTATTATTGTTACAGGTAAAATGTTTTTTTTATAATTACGTATTTATAATTAATAATGGAGGTCATAGTTCCGAATAATATGCTCGTGTATGTTGCTCGCTTGTTCGGGTCGTTTGAGATACTATGTATAAATGTGGATGATGCCCATTCCACCGTTTTGGTTTGAACGATAATCGCCCCGAATAGTGTCGTATGTTGTTACCGGGGAACAGTAATTTAATAATTTTTCTTGTACTTTATATTTATAAATATTTGTAATACCATTTAAATGATACTGAAGTATTGGTATTCAGTGAGTAGTTGGATTGTTTTTAAATAGTGTCCTGCAGAAGTGTAGTAAAATAATTTAGGAATTACTAAAAATCGTGTAATATATTGATATTATATATCATTCTACTTTGTGGACCAAGAGTCTTTAGGAATTGGCGTCGATTAAGGGTTTTACTTTCTATTTTTATTTTCAAAACTAGGCTTAGGTGAATCCAGATTTATGTCACATCTTGTACTGCGGGTACGCACACATTGGATACGGGTGGACGCACGGACGTTTGGCCAATGCACGGGCTTATCTGCGTAGCGTAAAATATTATGTAAAAATATATATGTATAAATATTTGTATTTTAACAGATAATGTTTACCCTGCACGGTGTCACAAAATATACATGGATCAAAGTGTGATAAGCCAAAGGAAATTTAATAAATAATTATACTTCCATATTCAGTTGCCAACTTGTGAAATTCTTTTATGGTCAAGGATAAAATTAATTATCAGGACCCAGAATATGCCACATTAATATATTTGTACATATTTAAAGAGTTTGGCTTGGGGCAAATTTATTTTCAGTTTTCTTATACTGTGAGGGGTTATTGTTCTATTGACCTTTTAAACTTGAAACCAAAGTAACATTGCTCACGGAAATAAGATTTCGAGTAAATAAATTAAGTTTCACACGTAACATAATAATGATGATTAATAACTAAACGGTGTCTTTGTTTTAATTATTTTGATCAAGAGAAGTTAATTCTATTTCGAATCGTGTCGTGCATTTTTGTCAATATTTGAAGTAATTATACATATATTCCTGTCACATGTTACACACTGTGGCGCACTGCAAACACGATAAAGTTGTTAAATGCGTTTACGAAACATTTACAGTCCAACGTGTACAACCATATCTATGTAGCTGGGGGAAATATGTACAACAATAATGTATCTTTTACAATGTAAAACTGTTCATGACTTGAATTGTATTTCGAGCACTAAAAATACGTATCTAATTCATATACACGTAGTCTAACCTCTAACGACTAAGTGTAATTTTTTCAAAACGTGTAAAACACAATAGTATCCAGATGTTACTGGGTTTCCCCCGTGTGCGTTTCTTTTTCGACGGTTTTTTTATCTATCCAAACTGCTGCTGTGGTTAGTTTTATTTGGGGTTCCATGAGAGTAACCCAAATGGTGATGTGTTTTTTCTTTCATAAACGGCAATAATTCTTTTGAAATCAGACCCAAATAATCTTTTAGATTTCAGCCAGCTGATCTCTGACTACGTAATTAGCCCCGCAGATTTAAAGTGCTCTTTTAATCGTTTTGAAAAAAATCGAGACGATGCTGAGTTTAAATTTGTATTCTTCCATAAACAGTACATAAACGTAAGTGAATAATAATAAATTCACATGACTTTTTGTCATATAAACATATGTACAATTAATACGTTAATTGGTCGAGTAATTCGATTGTATAGTATATTACAGTAATAGTTGTTGTAAGTAAAACGTTTTTAACCAATAAATTAATATCTTTGTGTAATATTATACATATTAAAATAATAAAATATACTTTATAAAATAATATTGTAGTAAAACTGCTATTGTTATATAATTGGAATATTTATGTTAATGTTATTTATTGCATACTATAAAACTATTGTTATTTAGTGTTTATTTTTAGAAACAAGTATATTTCTGGTATTAAACGTTTATTAGGATTTTTATAGAAAATACAGTTCTTGAAATTTAAAAGTTGCTGGCCTGTAGTTATTATTTACAACCTTTTGGTATATAAAACAATGTAATTTTCCATCCGTTTGTCAGCAGTTAATGCTCATGATTCCTGAAATGCCTATATGACTGCTGAAGCAGTAATCGTCTTCGAAATAAATCTGATGGTCCCTGTAGGCGGATAGTCAACTTGACGTTTACAGCCCCCTTTAGAATTTATAACCCGTTGTGCTGTTAACTGTGTAAAAACACATTACATTGTCAAGTCATTGCAGTATTTATTATAAATTGTCCACTGGGACAACGCGAGTTAACAATCCGGATCATTTTTTTTTTGCATGGTAGGCCTCTGCGAAAAAGGTGACTCTAAAACTATCAACAAAGAGATCCATTATAAGCACTAATATCACAAGAGGGATGATCATTTCAATGAGGGTTTTTTCTGCCTAATATACTTGGAATACAGCCGATGACAGATCGGTCATTAACCATTTATCATATATAATTTCGATGCTGAGTTCAATGAAAATGTGGAATTCTGTAATACATTTCAGTAAATCATTGATTTAAATAATAGGGCAAAATTCTATGCATAGTAGGGAAAGAAATATTTTATGGGGAAATTTTGGTTATTGTTTCTTAATATTCAAATAAACACACTTATACACTCATAACTCATAGTATTAATGAAGTATTCCATATTATATGATGTACAAAATAATGTTGTGATAAAATCTATATTACTTACTATCTTTCGATACCCGATGTGGCCCAGAGTTTCATTTGTCTATAATATGAATTATGAATACAAAACAAATAACACCAGATTGAAAGTTGTAATTAATAAAGATACGCTAAAGTATAGTAGTATGGTTCTCTACATCATAAACCGAAACTACTGACCAAATTTCATATTCATAGCTTCAGTGGTTCCGGCTAAGTGATTTTTTCCGTTTTTATCCTTTTAATCATTTTAAACCCCGTTAGAGAGAGGTAGAATTGTATAAATCTGTTCTTACATCACGAAACGAAACTACTGACTAAATTTCTTACTATAAGCTTTAGTGGTTCCAGTTAGGTGATGTTTTCAATTTTTCTCTATTTAACCCTTTTAACTCCTCTGAGGTTAAATTCCAAAAAATCATTTCTTAATGAATATCTACATCATATTAGTTATCTGTGTGCAATATTTTAGACCAATTCGTCCAGTGGTTCCATCAAGGCGATGATGAATCAGTCAGTGAGGAGAAGTTATTTTATATACTATATAGAAGATCATAGAGTTAGATAATTTAAATTAATCTTCAATAATAATTTATTAACAATATAGGTACAAATGTACAATGTCATTGATACCCATATTATTTTTATAATTGGTCATACATGATGGTGAATAAAACCGATAATGTTATAATAAGGTGATTGCTTTCACTAAAAGTTCAAATACGTCATATTAAAGTTAACAACACGTAAACAAGCATTTCATTTATGTACAATTTAAATTTTTTCTAGGAACTCATTACATAATGGATGTACATTATATTACATTATGTACAATGTATATTCGTATCGAACAAATTTTGTATGTTTATATATAGTCACGGTTAATTGTAATATTTTATCATGTCTTTTTTGCACTCACCTCATTTGATTACTTCTACAGTATACAGTATATAGTCTACTTATACAGTATAAATGTATTAAATTTAAATTTAAAATATTTTGATACCATATAGAATGTGATGTTTATGCACACATGACAAACGTCATGCTATCGTTAGGTAGTTATTTTATAATATGTTCGTAATATATTGATTTTAAAGAAATATAAAATTGACGTAATACATTTGTCTTTTTAGAATATTTAGTCAATCTATATATTATACACATAGATATAGTCATCTCGAAGTAATCAACATAAATTTATTTAACGAATTCTGATGGTGTCTAATTTAATAAGATGTAAATTAGTAATTTTGTTTAAAATTATATTTTTTTTTTAAATATATAAGCCACCGCTTGTTCTAGTCCAAATTAAATTAAAAAAGTATTCATTAAAAGTATTTTATTTCATCGGATGAAAATTCAAATATGAGATAATGAAAAATTTAGGTACCTTTCTAGTTTCTACCTACCTCCTTATTAATGAAATAAGCATCTATTTAGCCAACAACTATTCTTCTTTTTCGGGTTACACTAATATTATTCACGCGCTTATCTACGATTGATGACTTTTATAGGTTCTCATTGTCTTATTTTTTTTTTGTGTATGTGAAATAAATATTTATAAGTTTTCTAATAACGCAAGTCTCTTTAGTTTGATTCTGAACAATTATGATTATTTTATATTCTCAAAAGTTAATTTGTTCTAATCAATTGGTAGGTATAACTTGTTGAAAATGATTTGTTTTATCACCTATATACTGGTGTATTGAATTTTTTTCTACATTTCTTTTCATAATGTATTATCTACCTATTAGCTAAATTATTGCAGGACAAAGGCTCGACGAATATCATTAACTTCATTTGAGCTTTCATAAATTACAAATAAACGAACCATGTACATTACGTCAATAATCAATATTATACGGAAATAGCTACTGTATTGAATCGAATACAAATAGTTGCTTCCGCAAAAATTAACCGAACAGGAAATTATCGATTAGTACAAAATGTGATACGAAGAATTTGGCCGAGTTGAATGGAATATATTAAAATATGATTTTCATCACGTAGAAACAGTGTAATATTATTTTAGTAATTATTCTAAGAATAAATGTACATACATTTAATATAAATTGTTTACATACCTACTGTTAATAATAAATTATAAATACAGAAATACTAAATTAAAGTAGGTATGCATTAATTAATTTCCAAACTTTATTTGAATTATAATAATTTATTATAATGTACTATTTGTTTTGATCGTCAACAATATTTCTTATTAACCTATAATTTTGTTTTTTCATCATAATTTGTATTTAAATACGTAATTTAATGTAATATTAACTGTGGGATATTTTATTTATTTATTTATTTTTATCAATCTCACATAAAGGAGGTAATCTACCTTTACAACATAAACGTGTATAACGGCTCATAATATCCAAGTAATATTATTGTATTATAATATAGTTATTATATTATTATAGTATGTGTAAATAGATGTTTGTTCTTTGAGCATATAATGTCTCTAATTATCATGTAAAAATGGATTTATTAATCAATATCTTAGCTACATGATAACAATTATAATAATATGTAGGTATAATACGTTGTAGAGATATAATAAACTGACATTTGATGAGTTTTCGATAAAACATTGACACTATTGTTGCAACGTTTAAAGCTAATTATATGAAACTATTTTTTTTATTTTATGCGTAAAAGGTACTTAGAGTAAGCATAATCCTTGTCGTATTATACGCAACGTTGTTTTTTTCAAATCTTCTAATAATATTCGTATAAGTTATTTTAATTAATAATCCGAATGATCAGACTTACCTTTAAATGTAACGTTTCTGAGGTATTTTAAAAGTTCAGGTCCTTTAACAGGTTTCATTGCATCACACAACCCGACAAATTTTGGACCACAATAATTTGAATGCATATTATACAATGCATGTGCGAATGCTAGTACGGAGTCGCTGACAAACTGTAATTGATTTTCAAACTTTGGTTTTTTCTCTCTCAAATGAAAACTAGTGTTGCATTCAATAGAATAATTTGAGTTGTACGGTGTTCTCATACTTCTAGGATAACGACACTGAAAGTGTTCTTCCCAAAACTCTGAAAAAAAGTGAATATTATTATAATATACATAATATATTACGTAATCATAATTTCGATATCGTAACTTAAGAGGACACAGTGTAATTTTGTAACTTTTTTCTTTATAACGTCAATATGTAGGTGTGTACTGTATACTATATAATAATGTATATTAAACGCATTATTTATTAGTTTATTACATACTATTAAATAATAGATAACAATAAATTTGAAGTAACTGGTATTGAACTGTCGACAATATCGTATGAATGATTTGAAAAATGTAGGTATAATAATATCAATATAGCTATAAAATGTTATAGCATAAACATCGCATGGATACAGAGTACAATATATTATTCATCTATTATTAATAATATTTTTACAACCATCTGTAGCGTATAATAAAATGATATGTTTACTTGTTGTTCTTCTTCTTATTATTATTTTTAAATATGAAACTTGGACATGAAGCATCCCTTTTTTTATTACTGAACCAACCGATGGTTGAAAATAAATTGTATTTATCAATATCACTATGTTTCTGATGTAAATTTATTAGTATCCTGATTTTTATGGTCCTCGTTTCTTAATAAATGTAATTCTTTTTCTGTTTGAAAAAAAAAAACCACTTGTATCGTAAAACTAAATTTTTCTCTTAAATTCTATCGTGTCTTAATATTATTTCTTACAATATTAATTAGAGTTTATAAACTACAGTATTTGTTATTAAAAGCTATTAATGCGGTACCGAGAACACTAAGGGGGATACTTACAACAGTTAAAACCATACCGGTTCAGGTTATACATACAATTACTCGAAGGAAATTATTTTGAACCAGAATGACACATTATGCCATAACACTCATAACGTTGGATTTAGTATTACTGTTTCCGCTCATAAACATAATGAACTAGTTGGATGTGAATTTATTAGATCGAGCGCATGATGTATGCGACTGTAATTTTGCCATTAGTCGTTAATAATAACGTCTGTCATACTATTCGGCGGTACTGCTCGAGTTATACTTCTCGATACTGTACTGCTCGTATCAGCAGAAAAAACAATAACCACAACGTTGTGCAAAGATCTGCACATTTAATATGACGTAGGAGAAATAAAACCCACCTCCTTTTGTACGTGGCTGTGAGTAGGATTTCGAGTGTAATAGTGTTATGTGTCTACGATCCATCCGTTTTGAAACAAGACTTCGCAGAGTCGGAAGTGCAGCATCGTGATGTTTACACTTGGTGAGGTTTATAATATATAGGTGCCATATTGTAAATAAACATAAGTGGTTATTTTAATACGTCCAAGTGTTTGATTGGAAATTTCTGTTGGACAATAACATATAATATAAACTTTTTCTTGTTCATTTTATTTTTCCGAAATTATTAATGAAATCATTATGAATAAATTTTTCTTTTCTTTTTGATTAGGTTACTAGTTATTCATTTAGATGCTGTTTTTTGATAATTTTTGTACCTCTATACGAATTATTCAAATATCACTTGATATTGTTTTTAAACACAATACTACATACAGTAGCAGGCTTTCTCTCATTATTTCAATATTTTTATTGCTTGCTTTTACTGACAAAAAATAGTAGCAATAATATCAATAATAATAGTAATCATTTAATGACATTACTCGATACGATTTTTTACTATACGAATTTATTTATTATTACTTTGACCTATTGTTATTGTTCATTGCAGATGTTTCCATGGGCCAATAAGTCATCCGCAAGAAAATAACTTGTTTTATTACATTACAATCGGATAAACTCATTCCCTTTTGCGTTTCACATATATTTTATATTATTTTTTTTTGTGCACTACATAATTTCTGTCAATATTTGTAATTTTTAAGAGCAACATTTTTTTTTTAATATTCTTATTGAAATCAAAAAAATAATAATTTTTGCGTTTGAAATTTTAATTTGTAGGTACTAAATACTTTTTAAAATTTATCATTTTTTTAAATTTTTACAATAAATATAATCAAATTTCGGTGGGGTTATTAAATATGTTTAATTAAGCTAAAAGTGTGTAAGATAAATAACATCTGCATTGTTGATTTCTAAGAAAAAAATTATAAAATTTGACCTTCAGGAGCTTAATTAGTTTTTAAAACATTTTACTGATAATTTTACTTAAATTTTCCTTTATTGGAATAGCTATTACTATAACTATTCAAAAACTGTAATTTCATCGTCGGTGAAAAAGGTGAAGAATACTCGTGTTCGATGACTATTTTCATATTGTTTGACCGGTTGACGAGGCTACATGCGTTTGTTATTCAAAGGATTCTCCTACGTCTTGAGTCACGTGCCATCCCTGTCTCTCACAAGTAAATCGAGACGTAACAATGGCCATTAGTGAAATATCACCGGTTTTATGCGAACAGTATACAAACAGTATATATGCACACGATCAAAGGTTAGGTAATGTGTCAGGATAAAGATGCAATCACATACCGGGTCACTATGAGACAACTAAACGAAACATAAACTAAGGATAAACCCTGAAAAAAATGCAATGGGTTAAATCCGTAATACTTACAAGAATTGTTTATTTTACATAGTTTTGATTTAGAGTTTATTTATGTTTTTTTTTAATATTTATCTAATTTTGATATTATGATACGTAATTTTTAGATCTCCTGATAGGTCTATATTATAGAGCCTTCGAAATAATTCTAGATCTTAGGTCGTATACATGTCAGTAATTTATGTTTATCGCAATAATATTTTACCTCACCATAGGCTATAACAATACTGTACGTACGAAGAAATTTTAGCATTGAGATTAATATACTATCGCATAGACTTCAACCAGTGTAGTCGAATGAATCGAGGAGACTAGGGTTGTCGTACGCACATTAGATTTACTCGGAAGACTCTTACTAGATGGATCGGTTTTATTGAATTGTAAATGGACCGTCTCCCGCAATGCTGGCCATCATACATTTTCCACTGCAACGCAGAGGTTTAGCGATATCTGTATTACAGTACTTAAGAATTTGTAATTAAAATTGAAAATATGGAGAGTGTATACTTATTATTTAAACTAAATAAACTTAGGCGAACTCAATAGTCTATTGATGACATACACATTCTGGGATCAAATTTATTGTTGAAAACATTGTTTTGTATTATATTACTATGATCTATAAATATTTGCGTTTTTGAATATCAAAATTATATTATGTTTGTTGTCTTAATCCGTCTATATAAATTATTTATGTATTTATAAACATATTATACTATAAAGGAAAAATTAAACTTAAAATTACAAGTTTTTTGAAATAGAAAATTGTCTTAAAGAAAAAGTTTTTTTCATTTGGTTTGGAAGTGTACTTCATATTGTTAAATTTTCATACCATGTTAAAAGCATAATACATATTATTATTTATATATGTATATATATATATATATATATATATATATATATATATTACAGGAAATGTAAATAGTTTCGAATAATTTATTCTACTATTGTTTTTCGAAATCATTTGGTTTTCAGTCATGTTGATAAATATTATGTTGAAAACTTTAAAAACATTTTTAAATCAAAGGAATATATTTTGTTCAAATCAAATGAAATAAATATTTATTATGTAATTTAGATTCGCTCTTTGATGATACAATAATATTCTTTAGACTTGTAATGTTTAGGTCGGCTTGCAAAAACGTCCAATCATGACTTACAGAGCCGTTAGTGCGTTAACGGCTTTGAAAATAAAACTGAGTGTTTCATGAACATCTGATAAGTGATAGCGTTATAGATTCGTTAATTTATCGGACCTGTAAACTATTGTAAATTGGATTTTGATTCTGTAACTATTACAGATGGGCTAATATATTATGATAAAAAAAAAATAAGATTTACTATCGAATATCAAGTATCGGCTTACAAGTATACAATACTTATGTAACATCATATTTCTTATTAAAATTTGTACAGATTTGCAATTTCATTTCAAATAATTATACTACATAATATTTCAATCATGCCGATGACATATAATTCCTATGATTAGATTGATTTGTCTAGTAGTGATGAATATTTTATAATTAATAATGTGCTACATGTATTGCCGAGACCGCAATATGTTTTCGTGTGTTTTTAATTATTCTTTGTATGTGGACATTTTTAGATTCTGAACGGAGTGATGGAATCTATTGGTTTTACAATGATGTGTGTTATTATTATTTTTTTTTTTTTGTGTCTGAGGACACGATTTTTGGTAGTAAAATTTTTTTCTTAAACAGCAACTCTTCTGATAGGAAAGTGAATGTAGATGGTACTTGGGCGAGTCAAAAATCCAACATTTCTAATACTTTTTTAAAAAATCGAAAAAAATGATAAAAAAATTACGAAAAAACAGGAAATTTTATGTAAAATCACGTTTTTACAAACTACATTTTTTAAAATGCTTTAACTCAAAAACGAAAAACCGCAACAACTTGAAATTTTCATTAAATTTTTATATTGGTGTTCTCTATACGTGGTTAAGTTTTCAAAGTATTTTGACATATTTTGACTTATTTATAGACAATTTAAATTTTCGATTTTTGTAATTTTTTGTTCTTTAAACACCTATAAAATTTAATTGGCTGGCTGAAAACTCTCGAAAATTTAATACAAAGTTTATAATAAGCTTAACTCATCTTCACTAGAAAATATCGGTGATCGTTTTACTCAAATTTTTTTTATAAGCCCATAAAGCTCAAATTTGTATAAAATGTGTCAAAATCACGATAATTTGCAAGTTATTTTGTAGATAAAAATTCATAAAATGTTTTCTGTTAATACTTAAGGTTCAAAATTTTTACACTAGTTTGTTCATAAGCTAATATTCAAAAATATATAAAAAAAAATTCTACCGAACCCAAAGGAAAAAAGTTTTATGACCGTTTTTTTCTGTTTATACTTAAGGTTCAAAATTTTGACACTAGTTTGTCCATAAGCTAATCTTCAAAAATATATAAAAAAATTTCTACCGGACTTTAAGGAAAACATTTTATGACTGTTTGAAATTTAAATTTTTACGAAATTGCATTATAATTCATTTTAAATATAAAATACTATATTATTATATATACATTTTAGACAAACATATTAACTCCGTTCAGAATCGTTATTCGTATACAATGATATCTATCATTGCATTCAAATTTAACAAATCCATTGTAACAATGACCTATCTTATAAACGAGGTACACTCAACCCCTAACTGTACAGCAAAGCGAGGTCCACCCGTTCTTTTTTAAAAATAACTTTCAAATAACATTTTAACACAATTTAATAATGAAATACTCGTAAATAATTTTATCTACTTTTTTAGATTACGATAACAATTTTATCGGTATAAAATGTGATTTAAATCATCAAGTAATTTCACAGTTAACACAGTTAATACAAATTGTTTTATGCAACACACAAACATTTTACAAAGCGATTAAAACTTTGCAGAATGAATAAGTTACAGGGCCGGTAACAAATTTACAGACTAGTCTTTATGTGAACCCCCCTATAATATACTAATTGTTTATATTATAAAGTATAAAGTATCAAAATGAGATTATGTTGTAACCATAGTAAATTATTAGTAATCTAAATAATATACAATACCATATTTAGTTTGTATTTAATAATAATAAGTGAAATCGCGAGAGCCATAATTTATTCATACTTCATGACATGATAATTCAAATTTTATTTTAAGTCCCTTCAAAAATTAATAGTTTACTCATTTATCTTGATAACTGAGATTAGTTTTGAGATATGACAGTAATAGATATTAATATTTTAGTCGTGCAGCCTGTGGTGTTGAAAGGTATTGAGTTAAAGTCTTAAATTGTGTTCTTAGAAACAAAAAGTTACTAACTTGTATCACATACGTGTGTGTTTATTGCCAAGTTCCACAGGAAGTTTTGTCTTATACAAACAAAAATAATACCAGGGTTTACTTATTGAATCAATGCAGTAACGAATTGAGACGAGAATTTTGCAGTCTTTTATTCGTGGAATAAATTTACCCAGTAGTGTAGGTGTAATGTTTAAGCTAAGAAAAAATATTTTTCTCCAGTAAACCTTTTAATAGTTACTGGTCACGCATTCCTAGGATGAACTTTTTATCTATTCGTTTTCCGAAACGGTTTGAGTGCTTCTACGGTTTTTGTTATCTCAAATATAATATCTCAAATACTGGCTGGTGAAAATCATTTTTATATAATGATTTTTTCCACGAATCGTTTGAAATTTATTCTGTCATTTGTAAATTCGGTTTTCTTAGGATAACGTTCAAAAAATACTTTTAAGAATACATCTTGTTTCTAGTGTTAACAATATATAAATGCAGTATCAAAATTTGTTGACTTTAATGCTCATTTTCAAATGATGTGATATAAAGATAAAGATAATTATAAATCCATTTTAATTATTGATTTGCCAAAAAAATATCGAATACAACTAAAGGATTTATATAATTGAATTTTATAATCAATAATATGAGTGTGTTAAGCCGTTTAACACATTCATATTATTTATTAAAAACGTTTTAATTTTTATTATTCTGAAGTGATTAATAATAATATAAACATAAACCTAAACCGAAAAACAGACACTGCGCAGTTGGAACACGGGCACAACAATAAATGCAAACCGTGGGTAAAATATTTTACTCCATAAAAAGGCAACGCTTACATTAATAATTATAATAATCGTAACATAGTATATTTAGAATAATTGAAATTGTTTTAGGTGGTGGCGGGAAATGTTTAAAAATTTAACGTCTTCCATTCCGGTTAGAGTTGATAAAACATTTGGCACTTATATGCACGCGATGACTTGGTTCGAGTGCAAGCATGCCGTGAATTATGGCGTTTTCACGGCTTCAGACGGACACTGTGAGTTCAACCGCAATGAACGCAGCCGCCGCGTGTTACCGAGAAACGATCGCGGACCATATGTGTTATGTGTGCATACGACGGCGAAGTCTCTTTATCTTTCTCGCTCACTCTTCATACGATCTATTCCCTCCTCTTCGCTTTACACCCCACGTCATCCCGTCATATGTCTATATACATCGCTCTCGATCAACCACGATATCCCTACGTATATAAAAATAAATAATAATAATGTGTAATGTAATAATATGAAATATTTCGTTGAAATGTCACTAACGTGGTCGAGTGGAATCGCAAGGACGGAAATATCCCGAACGAATTAAGCAGCGAATCGATGGCGACGACAACGCTGCAAGTTTTTTGTTTTTCTCCAATTTTTGTTGTTTTGCTGCCATCAGTGTGTCGAAACTTTATTATCTTTCGAAATGCTTTTTACTCGCTATGTCCACCACTATATAATCCTTCCGGAAAATACTATATTCGATTTATGCCCTTTTCCGAGGGTGACGAAAAATAAGAAAGAAATAACGCCTGTTATGAATTATATTACGAAAGTCACGGGATGAACACGAGTGTGGTCACACCACGTCGCGTGTGCGCTTTGAAAATTTCCAGCCCCGAAGCATACCCCTTTTTTCTCGTGTATTATCCTCCTCCTGCAGCTACGGCTCTCGGGAGTGTTATAGTGACGGATATAAACGTTCTTAATCTAGCGAAACGACTCAAAACTGTCATTGCGGACGATTATTTATAGCGCCATTTCGCTGCGTGCATGCGGCTGCTGGGTTTTACAATATGCCTTTCCACTATCTCGTTCAAATCGCGATAAAGTATATTGTTACACTATAGTACTACTGCAGCGGTGTATGCGGTGATGGCCTATTTCGTTTCGTCTATCACATCGTGCCATTGTCGCGTCTCCGAACTCGGCGATTTTACCGACATTCGAGTACGAATATCCGTTC
This sequence comes from Chaitophorus viminalis, assembly GCA_025469195.1. Lineage (NCBI taxonomy): Eukaryota > Metazoa > Arthropoda > Insecta > Hemiptera > Aphididae > Chaitophorus > Chaitophorus viminalis. The sequence goes on along the minus strand of JAIPRK010000263.1, from coordinate 252,405 downwards.
GTGCTGATTATTATTTTTTTTTCTTATTTCCCACCTTATTGTTTAGGACAACCGAACCCAAGGAGTGCTTTCAATTCAATAACTTTATATCATGGTAACCCTTATTACTCTGTAGTAAAACAATTGGTTTTCTTATAATATAAAATATGAGTTTTTTTACAATTTTGATTCGTTACCTTTGAGATTGCAATTTTCATCTCAATAGAGTTTATATTTTTTTCATACATAATTTTCAATAACATATATAATTTTAAACAATTACAATTTCAACAATACCACGTTTAATCGTATTAAAATCAGTTTTTATTTTTTTATTTTTTAAGTTTTCTTTTATTCGGCATATTTTAAAATTATTTTATTCTTTGAGTGGTTTTATTAAATTATTTGTTTATTGATAATTAGATACATGCGTTGAAAATGTATAATATAAAACCATTATGTAACAAAAAATGAATAACGTAATTTTTTTCTTCTTTAATGTTGTATTATGTATTGTCTTACTGAAAGGTCAAAATAATATTTTATTTTGTTAACTACAATGTTGATAATGTATTAAATATTGTTCAAATTATTTAAATATTGTAAATTATACATTTATAAACGACCATATGACGTATGGAGGTATAATATAGAAATACAAGTTTTTATAAAATATATAATTTCTGAAAAAATAAGGCTTGATTAAAGTATTAAATATAATTTAATTTACGTGATACTGTGTATATATTTACTCGTAGTTTATGTGTGTCCAACGAGACATTTGATATTATTATTTGAGACTTTATTATTAGCTCTTTTAGTACAAATGCAGTACAACGTATAAAACTATTTAGGTAAATTAAATCAGCAATATGGGATAAAAGTAAACACAAGTTATTATTTTAAAACACGTTCACCTCCGCCCGCATATTTCTAATCTATTGCCACACGCCACTTAAATTCTGATAATCATTATATGCGTGACTATCCGTGATCGGCGGCGGCCACTGCCTATATGAATTAAGGCAGTGGCCGGCGCCGATCACATATCGTCGTATATTCTAAAGTTTGATTTCTAATTAGGACATGTTGTAAAAACTGTGTATTATATATAAATAGATAATATAAAATATGAAATAAGATACCTTTATTAAGGCATTTATTATTATTTAATTAATGTTTTATGAAATAAATAAAAAACAATAAAATATGATAAATAACAAATCTTCAGAAACAAAGATAAATACACTTTAAAACCTAATAATAAAAATAACTTTTAACTCTTATAAAGTTATAAATAAAAACAATAAAATAATAAGAATAACAAAATTTCAGAACGAAACAAAAAGAAAACTACATTCTAAATCATAATAATAATTAATAGTTATTTTTCCTTGTGGTATTCTTCAAAACAATTTTCAAGGCATAAACCCGGTTGTTCCTTGCATTCTGTGCAGCAATAGATCATATCTTTTCGAATACCTTTTCCGGAACAAATTTGGCATCGCTAGTATTTATACTTTTTTTTATCATTCTTGTCAACTTTCTTGGGATAGTGTGCTTCATTCTTTTTTTTTTTTTTAATAATTTGAGGAGTTTTATCTTGAACAATTTGTTTGTCTGCTAATAATGTTTCAATAACTGATAATCGATAATCGTACAGCGTTGTTTTTTTGGCATATTTATTGTATAAAATATAGGAATTTACCAACAACAAATGTAAACAATGTATACCGATTTTCTTATACCACCTTAATGTCTTCCTTTCAAACGGATAGTACGAAGTCATCTGATCTTGGCGATCTATCCCAGATATGTTTTCGTTTTATTTTATAACTGATTTTGGTTTTTTTATTATATTTCCGTTTTTTCAATTTCTATCATAGAGTGGGGAAATTCCGAACTTATTGTCAGCACATCTCTTTTATCTTTCCATTTGACAACACAAATGTTATCTTCAGTGTATCTACATATTGATTCTCCTTTTTTTAGTTTTTGATTTGTAACTTCAATCGGATTATTTTTACGGTTTGAACGTAAAGTTCCCGTAACGTAAGTCCTTTTTTGCAACAATTTTCTTGAGAGCCTTACACTATTATAAAAATTGTCCATATATAATGAACGCCCTTTGTGATTTAACCCGTTCATTATATTGTCGACTGCAAATTCTGTACGAGTCATACTCTCGGATACATCATGCCCCTGTCCGGAATATATCATTATTTTATGTATAAATCCCCACGATTCGGTTAGCATATACATTTTGACACCAAACTTATGTTTTTTATTCTTTATATATTGTCGGAAAATTAGCCGTCCACGCCATAAAACCATAGACTCATCCAGTGATAAGTTTTTAGTTGGTTCAAATACTTCATTCATCCTTGAATTGAAGTAATTTATTATAGGTTGAATTTTATGTAATCTATAACGAGGAACAGATTCGCCTTCAGTTGGGTTCCGAAAAAAATGTAATGCACGGAGTAATTAAGTTAAACGATTTCTACTCATATAAGCACGAAAAAATGGCAAATTGAATAATTTGTTTTTTTTCCAATAATCTTCAAGTCTAGGCATTTTAATTGTTCCCATGTGAAATAACAAACTTAAAAATGTTTTCATTTCCAATCTATTGGTATCAACCCAATCCGATATTCTAGAATTGTCAGTTACAGTATTTAAAAAAATTTCAATTGCGTAATAATTAGTTTCCTTAACAAGGATGTTTAATAATTTATCAGTTACTAATAAATTAAAATAATCTATTGGCTTGTCTCCATTTGGTAGACACTTGAGCACAGGTGTAGGGATAAATTCAAAATATTCTGTATTTGTAGATGGGTCAGTGGACCAGTTAAAATTGGTTGAACTATACATTTCAGATAAAACCTGACTTACTTCATTTTCACCAGAACCAACAAATTCGCCTACATCAATATTTTGTGTATCGTCCCCTTCATTTTCTTCATCATCAGAATCAGTTATACATTCATCAAAATCATCATCAAATTCTTCGTCAGATGACATCCATTTATCGTTGTCCAAAATATCTAATAGCTCAGCGTCTGTTAACGTATGTGTTTTCATACTCTTCCTTCTAGGGCTTCGAGAGCGAACAACTCTTGATGGACCAGCAGGAAGGTCCATTTTACGTATAATATTATTTAAAAATATAATAAATTATAAAATACTTATTATAAAATGAAAAATTAATTAAAAAACCAATCGGGTGCTAAACGCAGGGTAATATAGTTGTTTTCTTATAAAACTAAATGAAAATACACGGAAAACATGAACCGACTGCGACACGATATTAACTAATACGTACTGAATAGCCATGAAAAATAATAAAGCAGTGTCTCTAACGCCGAGTTATTTATAAGCATATCTAAATATACCTACTTCTGACGATCACGGATCGGCGGCGGCCGTCAGCGCTCCACTACTAGCGCCGATCCGTGGTCGGCAGCGGCGGTGAACGTGTTAATGATAACTAAAAAACCAACAAGTATCAAAAATCAAAATAATAACGTGACATATATTAAAACCAAATGCAATTAGGATAAATGTATCTACTGTATAGCTTATGTTGGTAATTATCTAAACGTTCTAACTATTGTGTTAGAAAATATTATTGGTATTATTTGAAATTATTATATTTAAAAATTACAGAATTTTTATTTTCAGAAATATTGTTCATACTACTTTCGTATTAAAAATCAATAATATCTTTAAAAGTTTATTGTATTATATATATATATACCTGTGAACCAAGGATTTCGCTTATTGTTTTCAACATTAAGTTCTAAGAAGTATTCTTCGAACCCATTGACAGGATTCGCTTGAGGCTGAACGGATAAGCATCCTTCGACTTCAGCTTCATTTGTGTCAGATACCATATCTCTTGCACTCCAACCATCCGATCCAATCCATGAAAAATTTCCTGTTGCGTTATTTCGTCTTACTGCTTTCATTAAACTCACGACTTCTTGATCCGATCCGAAAACGATGACACCTAAGTACAAATCACAATTCAATTGAATTAACTAAATTTTTCTTAAAACAACACGGTAATCATAATATTCATTATTAACTATGGGAAAACAATTATTAGTAGTGGTGTATTAGTTTTAAAAATGATAAAATAAAATACACGTTCATAACGGTAAACACATTTATCTACGTATCTAGTTTGCATAACTATTGCACTGTGTAAAAGAGATAATATAATACTAGGTTATTATGCATACTCAAATAAAACATTTTCTCCTACTCATTGTGCCTGGATTCCTCAAATGTAAAAAATAAATATATTTGTATGCGTTTTTAATTATTTGTATACATATACAAGGTTAATCAAGACTATGAATCTATGATATTCATTAAATATAATATCATCACTATTAAAATTATACATTATAATGTATCAAAAGTATGTAGTATGTACCATGTACCCTTATCCGTATCCACATTCAAACACAGTGAAAACATGAATACTTTCAAGTATTTGGTATACTTTGGTAACGTTCAAGTAATATTGGTTTTACGTTCTGCACGCACACGGTGAGTCGGGTTTTCACTGCACCGTATACGTGTTCGTTCCTTTCCGCATTTTGATTGAACAGTTTGGCCGGTAACACTTTGATCAAATGTTTAGCCTTGTTCGTCGCATGGCAGAATACATTATGTTACCATTAAAGTGGATGTAGTTAAATTGTTTACGTCAAAAAATTTTAAGTAAGCCAATGTTGTTAAAATACGATTTAAATGTAATTTTTATATTTATACCAAATTTATTGACCATCTTATCGTCAAATATAATATTTATATGACAACAATGAAAATATAACGAACAAAACGTATACAAATTGTTTACTTTCAAATAGACAATTCAAATAGCGGTCAAAAAATAGTTTATACTCAAAACAGTAAGTATATTTCAGTTTAATTTAATTAATACATTAATTATAAAACATAATATGGTAATGTTAGTATTATACAAATCATGTACATGCAAATTATTAAAACAGCATCATAACTGTTAAGGTATTAAGTAATAAAAGAAATAGAAAACTAGAATTTGTGAAGTTGCAAGTTGAATATTTGAACAAAGCACAAATTAATTACTGCAGTTTACCAGATGCTGATAATTGCAAATGTGTTGTGTGAAAACTTAAAAGTCAATGATTGCAGCTGTGTTTTTATTTAAACGTGATTATAGATAATTTTAAACAAATATGATACGACTGATACGAAATAGTAGTTTAGACTGCTTAGAGCACAAAAGGTTACCGATGATCTATAATTAGATATTTTTGAAAAATGCAGGACTGAACACGATGAACGTTTGAATTACTGTAACCCAAATTGCAATCAGACTTCAATTCGTTGATTTTAGCACACTTAGATTATTGAAAATACGACGATAAAACGAAGGTACGTTTGCTACTGCTAAACGTGTTTTAGTGTTCATTAGTGATTCTTAAACTATAGACCATAGTATTCAAACGGGCCCCTAGACTCAAGGAAGTTTTAGTGTTTTTATTTATCAAATCATTATAGCACAGAAATTATAATAAAATGGAAGATAATAAAAAATATACAATAGAAAATTATATTTTTTGTCCATAGCTGCAAAGCCAATTAATATGAAATAGTATATAGAAATAATAAAGATAAGTAATCGAGCTTCATTACTGAACAATTTAAGAATTAATTACAGAAAAATATAAAATTCAGTTTGAAAATATAGAAAAGTAATTAAATAATAATATAATAACAGGTAAGAGTGAGCGTGCAAGGAGTAGAATTACCTTTATAGGTAATAAAAATAATAAATATTAATAAAGATGGAGGAATAACAGAAATAAAGAATACAATTAATTTTTATTTAAAGACCTTTTGTGCTAAAGCATTTACAATCAGCTAGGCAATTACAATAAAATAAACATTAGGTATATATATATATATATATATTTTTATTTATTAGAAAATAGTGTATTTACAATATATAAAAACATAGTTTAATGAGCAAGTGTGATGACATACAATAACATTAATTATAGAGAGAGAAGGCTCCCAGATGTACCACCTAACAAGAAATAGGTATATTTTATACATAAATAAGAGTACGAAATAAATGCATTTGAAATTTAATGACAATGAACGATTGGTTTTGATAAAGACATGGTAATGAGATAATATTATACGATTAGAATAATTTAACATTAAGTGCGCTATCAGTAAGTATAATGCATACCTATAACGCAATTAGTAATGAAATTATATGACATACAATTTACCAAACACGTGATTTTTGATAACATGTGATGACAAAAGTAAGTAATAGAAATACAAAGATGGTTGCAACTTTGGTGTATGATGCTTTTGGTTATAAATTATAACTGGAGGCGTTGTTTTTAGAAAAATGTGTTACGACGAATGTTGAAGTGTAAACATTTTTATTGTTGTTACTGGCATTATGTTTAACCCGATTTAACATAATATTTTTATAACACTATTATTCTTTGTATTAAACTATGTGCGGCCCTGAGCATAATGCGCATTTGACAGGATCTGATAATGATCAGAATGGTACTAACTACTAAACAGGTGTCCCTCGTCACACTTAATACAGCGTGAATTATTGTGACAGTAATTCGCTGTAGGGAACTCTCATTGCATTGAGGCGGAAAAAACTTTTTTCTTGAGAGTTAAACTTTCATTTTTGAATAGAGTAAGGAGATGGTATAATTTAAAAATGTCGCTATTGTTATCGGTAACTTTTAAATTGACTTGAGTCAAAACTCGAATAGTGGCAAATTGGATTTCGTGATACAGTTGATAATATTGGTGACTCGAATCACGTTATGATTTTTGTTTGTTAAACAAAATTCTATGTCTTTTAGATTGGTAGTGAGGTAGATGTGTCTGATAAAAACATAAAATGTCCTTTTTTTAGAGTTAAGCCTATAGGTAAGGAATTCTATCTTATTATAAGTTAAATAATAAAAGAATATGTTGAAACTATTTGCATTCTCGATGTGAATGATCAAGTGTTTTTAAAATAATAACATGTTAGGCTGAGCTTTAGTATTGCCTTAGAGAATAGTAAGTAAGTACGAATAAGTATGGGAAAGTGTGACGTAGTGCGTTTTTCCGGAGTTAATACATGACTGGACCATGGGATAGGCATCAAATCCGAATATCCGAATATTCAAATCCGGATTTACCGAAATATCCGGATTATTCAGATTAATTAATTATTTTTATTGCTAAGCACAAAACAACAATGGTAGTTGAATACGTCAAAAATATAATATACCCATTCAAAAATGTATGTTAAAGAATTTAAATATAATTAGAATTTAAAAATGAGACATCGAACAGCAAAATTGAATTGAATAATCCGGATACTCCGGATAACCTGTCAAATCCGGATTTACTAAATTCGGATTTGACAAAACCGAATAATCCGGATTTTTTCAGTCAGACTGGTAGACAATGAGTTTGGTTGGTGGACTGTTCTTCTCATCCGTTTTAATAGAAAGACTCTAAAGTTCTAGTGATAGACTTCATAATAATTTGAGAATGGAATCGATGTGGCACGATCGACGTAATGCGCGATAAGCAATAATTTGTTTGTATTACCTAATAATTAATACGTAGATATTATGTTATAATTTTTGTACCATTTATAGTATCTTATAGTTACTGAGCGTCAAAAAAAAAAAAAAATAAAATAAAATAAAAGTATTAACATTACCAATAATCTAAAAGATTTGTGTCCCTCTATTCACTGAGTTCATACACTCTAATATTTTTATACTTGTATTCGTGCATGAGTAAATTGTTTGATTATTTTGTTTTACATTTAACTTATGTAAAAAACCAGCAGGCATTACCGACTTTGCAAACCACGGTCTGTGTTGAATTAATAAAATGTAAATTAATAAAATTATAATATGTATAATGATATGATGCATTATTGTCATATACCTATATGTCCTATATACATACATCCGATGTATTACACAGCCTGTAACGAATAGAAACTTTTACCTACCAATATACACGTGTAAAAGAAGTGCACAAGCTAAAATATTATAGTGTTTTATTCTTATACCAAACGATATTAAGGCCTTATTATAATGTACGGGCGACGAGGGTCGCAACGCGTCATTTGTTTACCCGCAGCGGCTTTACATCTCTTAATACGGCATCATCATCATCATCATCATCATCATCATCGTGCGTGCGTGCGTGCGCGAGTACACGCGTAATAAACATAACGCAGACGGATTGCAGAGGATCGCGCGAGAGGAAACGTCAGCACATCGCGCGACCGACCGGCCGAACCGCGTTATCCGGGCGTCGACGACGTGTATACATCACACGCGGTGGACGAGGCTCGCCTTACCGTCCCTTCGCCACGGTCGTCGTCGTCGTCGGTGGCGCTCATGCGGACCGCAGATTAGACCTGGCCCGCGGAGAGCTGGGTCGAAGGGTCCGCCGCCGTCACCCCGCTTGTGTCGCATTTCACGGTCGGCCGACTGTGCGAAATCCAAAACGCGGTCTCGTATCGCATCACCCGCGCTCGTCGTCACCGAAAATACGTCCTCAAAAGATATATATATATAAATATATGTACATAAATAGATATGCATACACCCCGCCCCCACCACGCTGTTATATGGATATACATCACCGGGGGGGGGGGGGGTGACTATATCTTGACGCAAGCCACGAGGGGGTAGCGGGGATTTTGACAGGAGAGGAGCTTGTGGAAGGGATGAGCGATCCACGGAGAGAAGAGCGTGACGAGAGAAAAGAAAATTAGGATCGCGTCCCTTGGAATTATATACATGTATACATATATGTATTTAGCTGCCGCGGTGACGTGGTAGAAGATAAACGCGTCTGCGGCATCGTTTAAAAGCTTGTTAAGTTCTGTGTCGATGTCAATGCGTTTTATCGGACCGGTGCAGGCTCACACATACACACATGCACACATACTCTTACCCGCTGCTACCACAGTCACCATCGTTGGTTTATTACACACCTCCCCTGCATTTACCCATTACCCCATTCCATTACCTTAGTAACCACCCCATAGTCGCAGCAACCAAATGACCCGCGAAACGTCGATGTGCAAAATTAATGAATATACCGTCATTGCAGCAGCCTAAATATTCTCTCTTTCTCTCGTGCAGGGGACACAAAACGACAAAACACACACGCACGCATACACATACCTGTGCTAACACCGGCACACTCACAACCCGAACGTCGCGCACCAGGACTGATTAACGGGGTTTATGGTGCGACGACAAGGATGAAAGAGACCACGACCTAATACTCATTAATAGGAAGCAACTTCGGCAAGTCGTTTTTCACACTAAATACCATAATACCGCACAGAGGGTAAACGTGTTGTATTGTTATAATATTGTGAAATACCTTGTAATTTGCCATTTTTCTTTCGTCACCATTCGTTAATCTCCCGTTGAAAAACTGTACATAATATAATATAAGAATACGAGCTGAATAGCGAACTAATTTCTATTTAGAGGCGTTTAATATTGTAATATCTTCTACAAAATAATCTTATTTGGTAAACTATCCAACAATCGCGACTCTAACTCAAGGTAAAATAACACGACATCCTACATTTTGTTATTTGTATAAATATTTTTTTATATAAAATTATACAACCTGCACACCCTGCATCAATACTAAGATTGACATATTGCTTAGGTATAATTTTTATCCATATTTGGTATACCACTACTTCTATTACACCATCTGAGCCATCGATTTTAAGTAGATTTAAAAAGATCAATTTTCAGACACAATATTAATATTCTATGATTGATAGTGACTGTCAGTATATTTTCATTTTAAACCGTATGACATTTATATTTTTATTTCTCTACATATACATAGCCCATAAGTATAGGTAAATGTACTATGTATGTTACACATATGTATATACACAAACATACCAGTTTTTTTTGACGAATGAGAGTTTGGTTTAATGGAATCATTTTGTATACACAATAAATAACACATCAACATGTATGGATGAAATTATAAATTTTCATATGACTTGTAGTGTTATAAATCAAAAGTTGTGTTTAATGTTTATACCATCATGGAGGTAGGTATATTAATTAAATATTCATAGGAAATCATTAATAAATCATACCAATTATTATTATTACAAGACAATAAATAAAGTGTATTTAAATTAAATGGGTTAAGGGCACTACATAATGCACACATAAATAGAATAAAGAGCAAATTCTAATTATTATAGAAACGAAGTGAGATTTTCGACTATAAGTTCCAATATTCGTCGAAGACAATAAATAAAAAATATTTCATGTGGTATTTTAATTAATAAAGATTTATTAACATATGAATAATTTAATATTTATCATGGTTATTCAAAAAAGAAAAAAGTAAAATTTAAATTATCTCCAGCAAACCTCTTGGATTTAAAGTATATGGAGAATTTATTTCAACTATATTTAAGATATAATTTTAGAATATTATACCATGAGCGTTACCTAATAATATAGTTATTTAAACATTAGTGAAGATTAATTATTTATACTGCAATAATTAGAGCAACGGTAAAGTACTAATAATAAATATTTTATTTTATTCCTTGAATAATTGTAGGTAATGATATGAATGATGACTGTTATATTACATTTTAAATACATTTATTAAGAATTCAATCACTTAATTATTTAATGTTACAATGAAATATTTCAAAATTTTAACTTGATGTTTTTCATTTAGTTTATTCATTCATAGTTCCGTTTAAAGTCTATTGATATTTAGTTAGAAGATAATTTAAGTTTAAAGCCGTATATTTGCAAAAAAATTCCATCATATTGTATTGAATATTTAATTTTTATTTTATTTTATTTTATTTTATTCTCAATGGTTTTTTCACTTTTAAAGACCAAATAGCGTTCTTACAACCTCTTCTTCTACCCCTTATAACGGTTTTCTATATGGGCTATAGGATGAGAAGTGTACTATTTTTATGAGTGCCCTGTAGGGATAATTTAGTTCTTTGCAAACTAAATTCAATTTAATGCAACGTAGATTAAATAATTAAATTATAAGCAATGAATGCACTGTTACCGGTGACATACTTTTTCATTTGGTACTATTTTACACGTCATTTACGTCTAATGTGACACTCCGTGTGACACTGTCTTAATAGAATATACGTGCAAAAATGTTGGAAATCGAATTCTTTGCAGTTCGAGATAAAATATACGAGAAAGAAAAAATGCGCGTCCTTTGTCATAGAACACATTCGAAATTCAAATATAACTTATTTTCTAACACGCACATTAACCACGCAATGTAGTTTCTGACTAAAAGACGGCGGGAGTCAATTGGGGAGCTGCATGCTATTTAATAATAAATAAATCAATATTAAAAAAATATGAGAAAATAGATTATCTTTTTGATGTGCATAATTGTCATATTTTGATGGATGAGATAATTCAATATTGTGAATAATAATGTAATCAAGGACAATTGAACTGAGAACAACGTTAATTATTTTTGTCGTGGAAGAAAAAACTTTAATTTTGAAAAATGGTATGAAAATTTTTGGTTTTAATTATACTGTAAATATAAAAGACCAACGGGCCATACAATAAACTGTACACGACGTAACTCATGGCAGAAAATATACTAAACTATTTTTTAACCAAGTAAAAAAATAAATCATGATCATTAATATACGTGAAAAAACTTATAAAATAAACCGTTAACATTGGTTATATTTATGTCAAGAATAAATAAAAAATAGTGAAGACAGCCAAAAAATTTAACGATCAGTCATAAAATGAAAAAAAGTATTCATTACAATGTTTTTATTTAAAATCTTAAAGCAGTGATATATCGTCAAATTCAGAACATCATCTTAAACGGAACTTCAGTTTAAGATATTTTTGGACGTAGTTATATACAGTTAGTAATTTTTCAGAAAAATTATTAATATAGGTTTTGACAAATAATCTATTTAAATTTTAAGATTATTTTACTACTCTAATAAGTAAGTTTATAACCTAAATCAGCAGCTCCCAAACTGTGCACGGCGGTGCCCCTAGGGCACCACAATCCTATTAAAATAGTCCAAACGAAAACAAGATTAGAGTTAGATAAACTAACGTTAATTTATTATCCAAATTGAAAGTTATTATTGTGGTACTTATGTGAGACAACGTTCTTAAAATTTGTCCATAAAAGGGCATCACCTCGTAAAAATTTTAGGAAACACTGACCTAGAGTTTTATTTGAACAGTTATAAATACAAATAAAATACCTAACGTGTGTATGTGTTACTTACTAGAAAAGTATGAAATATCTGGAGTTTTATAGTTTGTATTGTTTTTTTCTACCATATCATAATTATTTTAAAATATTAATAGTATATACCTATTTTATATTTGTATTAAATATTAAGAGCATGGCGTTGTAATTCGCAAAAAAAAATTGACAAAAAATAAATAAAACAAATATGTATATGCAACCTTTGAAAGTCGAAAAAGGTATACAAGGTGATCCATTAAGGATGCACACCCCACTTTTATGCTTGTATTTTGCATTTTTCTAATTCTGATTTTGGGAAAATGTAAGTAGGTAGGTACTACAAGATCATATTTTTCTAATACTGTATAATTTAAAACTTTTTCTCAAACGATTATTTTTAAATATAAAATGTTGAGTCTAGATAAAGTTTATCTTATCTCATTTTAATCATTATATAGTTGGTTCATTTTTTTATATTTTTATTTTTTTAAGTACACTCTAAGAAGTGTGTAATAATTTTCAATGTAGTTACAAGTGTCTTATTTGTTTTTTGTCATATACTAATAAAAATCAATTAAAATATTAGCTGAAAAATAATAGTTTTTGTATATATAAAAACCAATATATGTATCTAAATAAAATATATAATTCAATCCCCTAGGTCTTATGAATATTTCGAATAGGTACGACATGAAAAGACAAAATACACAATATGCAACTTTTTCTCTTTGCAGGTGGCGCAAATTGCATGTGCTATTAGAGACGCAAATGACCATCGTTCAATACAATATAATGCAATGTAATCTAATCTTAAGTTGTAAATTAAACATCTCAAAAGCATGATCATTATCAAATCTTTATATTGTTCACTTGACTTTCAAAATTTACATAGGTAATTTAATAAATTAATCTTTGAGAAGCTGTTTCAAAGAGTAAATATTTTTATGTATGTATGTTATATTTTACTCTGTTAAGAACAATACTAAACACCATTATAAAATAAAATATTAAAATATAGGCAGTGATATAGAATACAAAACAGGTTCAGAGTTTTGAATAAACTGTGAAACCTTTTTAATGATGTACTTATAAAACTATTTACTTAACGACGCAATAATGACATGATAAAATATCTCTTTATACTACACTGTTATTTAGAACATTTTCTTATTATACTACTTTTTTATGTTTCATGCACTTTCAATTTCAAGTGTTAACCCACAATGTAAATGTATTGCCGATAAAGTATTTAATTTCTTTTTAATATTATAATAAAGCGTTATTTTGGCAGTTGATCATAAATATATACGAATTATAAATTATCCTTTATTAATAATAATATAAAATATGCCATTAAAGTTATATCACAAAATACGATTAAATTGTATTTAAGCAGAAGTTTAGTATTTGTTGATAATATATAATATAGCAGAATAATGTGTTATTATCTGTTACAGTAGACTGAATAAATAAACCGTATAAATAATCTAATAATTTTTAAATTTATTAAAAATATAATAAGAATAGCAGGTTTTATTTTTTTAATATTAATATCAATTAAAAGTGTGCGAACAAAATCTACCCATTATACTGGTTTAATATTTAGAGGAAGTTAAAAACTATATGTATATACTATACATATTTTAGAATTTAGATTATAAATTAAAAATACAATTTTTTATAATGTATAGTGTCCAAACGGAAAAAAGCAATTTTTTTTTTTTGTATAACACGACTTAAATAGGGCAAATAATAATATACAATTTTTCAACGGAAATAAAATAAAACCAAAAATGATTATATTTTTTTACAAAAAATAAACGATGTGGGTATTCTAGCACATGATGGTTTTACAGAAAAACAACATATATTGACAGATATCTATACGTTAATTCACACCATTTTACTTTGGAAGAAATAGAATTCCTTCAAACTATGGTCACAAGAGCATTACAAAATGATGATGAATAGCGTATAGAAGATAAAAAGATATATTTAAGACAGGCCTTAAAAAAACAATGAATATGAGATTGATCGACAGAGTCATTATAAAAAGGTAGACACTTGTCGAAAGAAAGTTTATTTAATAGATATTGTTTGTCCTAGAGCTAAGCCATTGAGAACAGATAGGATTTTCTAAATCATTTAAAAATTTGTTTTTATACAAGTTCAAAAATAGAAACATTATTCCAAAGTTCTTAAGACTAAATACCATGAGAGAAATGGAAATAATGGACAAAACATTTTATTTTGTAGTTTATGACATCTATGTATGAAGGATTTAACATAATTATTATTTTGATTGTAATTTAAGGAATCATTTAGTTTATTATACCAACCGAATCAAACATTTTAATAATAAACAGTTGAGTTATTTCGGTCTGTCTACTTTATAACTCTAATTGGATATTTATACTTATTATATTCTATACACCTTGTTTAACATAGAAATAATATACTAATCTAAATTGATTTTCTATCATTCATTGATATAGTACTATAGACATTAAAAGTTTATGTTAATACAACCTAATAATTAAAGGATTTATATACTTATTGTTAATATATTTGGAAATTATATAAAATACAGAAACTCCAAGTAAAATAAATCGTTGATTTAAAAAAAAAAAAATAAAGTCTTTCGTTATGGTCTTTTATTGTATGTAACCCATTCACGATAAAACTACACATCTGTGTCTACCTAGAAACGAAAAAAAAAAGTTTCCTTTTAAAAGTAAATTATGTTTCAACACATAAAATGTATACTTAAACTTATACTTTATAGTAAATAAAAAAGAACAATTTCTTTGAAATTTTATTAAGAAAATGATTACGATGATTTCATGTGTAAGAAAAAGTTAATACAATTTACGATATTTTATTCTTTATGACTGCCAAAAAACCTTAATCAACATACACTTTTTTATGTATTTCACTTTTTTTATTTTTATTATTACGTGGTGTAAGACTACATGTAAAATTAATTGCATGAGACAATGGGTGTGTCACTTTCTTGAAAAATTACCTATTTTAACCTTTGTTGTTTTTCCTTAGGAAGAGATATAACTTGTATTTTGCTAAGGTTTCTAAAGTATCAGTTATTAAGAGGATTATTATAAACCTTGATTTTCTGTATTTGTCAATCAAACGCGCAATATACGAATGTTGACATTTTCTATTTTCAACTTATCAATCATTCAATTAATGTGTTAAAAATGTTGAAAACTGATTTAAACTCGTCGCTAAGTCTCGACTTTCCCACTTTTTTAATCTTGTTCCCTAAAACTTAACAAAATAAGATTAAACAAATTAGAAACATGAAAATTAACAAAAAATAATTTTTGAGTATGTTAAGTACAAAGTTCCCTTAAGATATCAATATACAGAGAAATTACATGGAAACAATTTTTATAATACATTTTATTATACAATATGACTATATATACATTTATGTATTACCGTCAATGATCGTATTTAGGCATTGTTAAAAATTGATAGTCTTTGTTTAGACTGGCTGTTTTTCATATGCTTTGATAACATTGGCTAGACATTTTTTAGAATACCTAGCTGATAGACCAACAATACAGATAATTTAGTAAAAATGTCGACTAAATTATACGTATAATATTGCATGGTAAAAATGTTTAATTTTTATAGTTGGACAGTTATTATTGACTAAAACTGTAGTCAATAAAAACTTAATATTTTTATAATCTATATATATTTTGTGAAAACTTATACATAATAAATACAATTTAAAAAAAGAACGGCCTCGCTCTGCTGTACAGTAGGGGGTGGTATGGATCTCGTTCATAAGATAGGTCATTAAAATAGATTTGTTAAATTTGAATACAATACTAGGAATCATTTCATATGAAAAACGATTCTGAACGGAGATAATATGTTAGTATAGGATATGTATAATATATTGTAACTAAAAAAATTGGAAATCATTTAACTCAGATTTTTTATATGGCCATATAGTTCAAATTTATATAAAATATATTAAAATCACGATAATTTGCAAGTTATTTTGTAGTTGAAAATTCATAAAATTTTCTCTATTTATACTTCAGGTTCAAAATTTTAACACTAGGTTATCGATAAGTTAATATTCAAAAAACTATAAAAAGTTTCTACCGGACTTTAAGTAAAACATTTTATTGCCATTTGAAATTTTAATTTTTATATAATTGCATAAAATAATTTATCCTCTATGAGGATAAAATGATTTATCCTCAAATGATTATAAATATTTGTTATAATTCAAAAAGTATAAGTCACAGAAACTTGAAATTTTTAGGAGTTGTTAAGATTAGCATTTTCTTTGAGTCATATTTTATCAAAATATGATATTGATTTTTAAGCAATTTATAGGCATTTGAAATATTCAATATTTCGATCTTTTTACATTCTTTTTTTTTTTTTTTATAATCGTTGATAAAAAAAATTTAGTTGGTACAAAATACTTGAAAATTTAATAGAAAATTTCCCACAAGTTGTTCTTATTGGCATTTAAAATTTTTAAAATCCATATGCATAACTTTTTATATAAGCGTCTGAACAGCAAATAATGACATAGTATTTAGATTTAAATATAACATAATATATTATATAATATATCTATTCTAGATCAACACCGATATCACCTCCGCTCTATTTAGAATCGATATTCGTATACAATAATACCTATCCTTGCATTCAAATTTAACAAATCCATTTTAATGACATCCTATGAACGAGATGCATTCCACCCCCTACTAAACAGCTGAGCGAGGCCCATCCAATACTTTTTAAAGTACGATATTCAGTAGATTTGCCTGCCGCCTGTTTAAGTTAAAAATATCTTATGATATTCTACTTCTTTTTAATAAGAAATGGCCTATGCATTATCTCTGAAAATGAAGTTTAATATTCTATATAAAAACACATATACGTATAACCTTCTCAAACCTCACAAATTACATTAAATCAATTTTTACTGGAATCCAAATTCAGGAATCCACATGAATTCCTGAAAAGGAAATTAAATACTCTGTTTAATTAAAATAACCGTGTCTTTTACTTTTCAAATGTACTTATTATATTACTTTCATATATATATATATATATAATATATTTATATTATACATTTGACATTAGTTAATTTTTATCGTAGAGTAATAAATAATCCGAAAAAAATCTTAGTGCTTGTGCCTTGTGGACTGTGGTTAATATTGATTGAAGATAATTAATTCGAAATTCCATAGCACAAATTATATCACATTTTACTGTGAAATATCAAACCAAAGCTTTTAATAATTGGTAAAAGATCCAATCTAAAGTTTACTCGAAACATTATTTTTTAATAAAAGCTCATAATAAAGAATGTTTCAGATAGCGAATAGCAGAAATGTTCTCTTCGAGTCTTTTAAATTCGTTATAACCTAAATGGGTAAAAGTTAGTTTTGGTACACTTATTTTCCGGCTGTTAAATCATAAGTAATTAAAAAAAATAGTGAAATACGATATTTTTGATATCTTTTGAGATATTTTTGGCTTACTAATAATTGATTAGATTTAATTGAATCAAAAATGACTATAATCAAAAGTTAGTTATAATAAATACAAATCTTAATTTTTGTCTCGAAATAATAAGGTATTGTTCATAAAATATATTTTTGTACTAACCTATTTAACTAATAATTCAAAACGAAAAATTAGACACTGTATTTTATGAAATTCATAATACTTGCCAGAAGAAATGTGAGTTGTGATTATAAATTGAGTTATAAATTACAGTTATAAAATATAATACGTATGATCTTGTACGAGATTATATGATCTTCAAAGAAAAAGTTACAAATTTTCAACATTTTTATTCAAAGGTCAAATAATCCTTAATATCTGTAATAACAATCCTACTGAAAATTACCTCTTGAAAGTGCCTTCGGAGTGCAATTTCCGATGTAATGGGATGCTGGAAAATACTGAATGTGCAGTTTTATTATCCAAATGCCAAAAGTGTTTACAATAAAACTAATAAAAATAAAAATAGAACATCATTATTAAACCGATAAATTCTTCTCTTTGCTCGAAAAATATACCCATATATAACCTATACCTATGGATTTTATAGATAATGTTGAATACATACCAGACAGATTATATATAAAAAAAAAAAAAAATGGTTCAACTACCTACAATGTAAAATACTGGGAAATTAACAATATCACTACTGTACCGTCCTGAAAAGATTTATAACCATCCAAGCATAAAAAATATTTGAATTTGGGACCATCAAGAATAATAATAATAGAAAAGTACAATGTTATTTTTTTTTTGTCACTATGGCCATATTTAGACATTTAGTGTATAATGAAAACGAAAACTTTTGTCCATGAGAAACTCCATTTTCTGTATATCTCGTTTCACAGCATGCTAAGAGTTCACTTTTAACGAATAGTGAATACCAATGACAATACCACTTGATGTCGATCAATTGTTCCATTCCACTCTTTCGACTGGTAAAATGTTTCTTTTAACCCGAATTCGTGCTCGGGATATATTAAGTGTGGACAAGCGTTTTCATCGCAAAAATTAACGATAGAGTATATTATGATATGGTATACGTTAATCGGACACGAGTGTTTCGATAGAACACGTGACTATTGCCACCTTAATATACTTATGTGCGGTAAAACGAAATTGTATCACCGTATTATTCCTGGCAGCGGGAGTATTATCAAACTTCAAATAAATAATAATAATTGCTGAAGCCATATAATATACAATTTAAGCCCATTGATCACGTACAATACAGAACATTTACTTTTTAATATTTATAATAATGGGTACACTTCTGAAATTGTAATTTATGATCATTTAAGTATTGAAATTATAAATTTTTTTTCTTTTATTTATGATATTTATCTCTTGTATTCAATCCTGGTCAATATAAATATCTTAATATCTTTAATCGTAACTATATATTGGGAACTTCAATATACCAACACAGCGGGGATATAATTGTATGAGGTGTTCTAATCTTATGTTTATGTAAAGCCTTAAATAATAATCAGATATATTATAACAATCAAAAAGTAAATTAACTTAAATATCATATTATATTTAACATATAGATAATCCAAATTATACTATTATTATTAAATCAAATTAATTTAATGTTTGGTTTAAATTTTAAATTTCAACTTTCAAGTTGAAAGTATGTATTAAAATGAAAAAATAAAAATAAAATGTAGGCAGAACAAAAGTATATTATTTTATAAAAATCTTATCAAAATGCATCTTGTAAAATATATTTTTCATATGTGTTAGAAACACCATAATGTAAGCACTAAAAAATAAAAATACTCGTAATCGTCAAATGCATTACGAGACGAGATATCCCAGTAGTTTACAATAATATATGGTTAATAATAATAGCAATACTAATAATAATAAAATGCACACTTGAGTAAATAACCTCCGAACTTTCGTAATGTATACTGCCTCTGCGGTACGGATTACTAAAATAATAGCCCCTGGAAATAGCGTGAAGAGGGGAAAAAATTGAAAATATGGTCCTAACAACGTTTCAGTACCACTATAATAATATTTAGTATCACCGAAATTTGAAGTGTACTCGCTTTAGAACGTCATGGCAGCGGTGTGGCAGCATCGACAGTGGATTAATTTTTCCGAGAACAACAAATCGTTAAGACCTATTGTGAGAAAAACATTTCCAATTTCAAACCGAGATGTAATATATTATATATATATATATATATATATAACTATGTAAGTGTAAGTATTGTACGTGTTATTATAATATCACAACGACGTGCATGGGCGGGAATATAAATGAACACGTTTTGAAACTTCCTAAAATTAAGCCGACAAATACCTGTCTGAAATGTAATATATATATATATATATATGTTATAGGCATTATATTATACTGTGGGGATGTAGTAATGCGTCTGGCGTATACATACATTACATATTATACGCGTCTGGTCGGATTCACAGGCACGTATTCGACGTTTCCAATATTCTATCATCAACATAATACAGTAACGCTGGTTGCATCGGATGGTGGTTTTCGGTACAATACAGTCAAACTGCTTTATACTATTATATATAATGAATTATTTAATTAAAAAAAAAAAAGGTCATAAAAGATATTGTTGCGTTATAAAGATGTACGGGGTTTTCACCGAAAAATACGTTTCTAATTTACACGAAATGTATGCGAATAATAATAATAATATGTATGCATGATATTAATAATAATAACGTAGAATAATTTATGTATATTGATATACGAATAAAGAAGAAGATGTCTGATACACTCACTCATCAACACCCAGATAAAACCGCAGGATACATAGACTTGACATTTTAGTGGCCCATATTTCTAATGGTGCAGGGATAAGATAAGAAAGGATTTTACCCTGGTCCTCCTCTAATAGGGTGAAAATGGTAAACAAGTTTTTAAATGTTATCGATATCTTCGAAATTTGATTTTTATATCCAAAAGTTGTTTATTAAATTATTATTAATTTCTCGATTTTACTATAATCCGACCCTAAAGGGTTCAAAAGATGTAATAATGATGATAATGATAATAATAATAATAATAATAATAATAATAATAATTATATATTAAAGGCTCTGGATAGCGTTTAAAAATTATTAATGTAAATACGTTTTTTTTTATTCGACAAGCAAAACATGATATTTGAAGGGTATTTAATTCACAACTTAACGGGCAACTCAGCACAGTTATAATTTATAAAAAAAATTCATTGGTGAAAAATCGTTTACCAGGTAAAAGGTATGATGTACATAATAATAAATTCTACTGTACAGTAATAAAATAGAATGGAAATAGAAATATTATTATATTTTTGTACAACATAAAATTAATTCATTAACGTTTAACAAGTTCGATTGTATTTTGTTTTTAGAGGATACGCAATATTGTGTTCGGAATAAGCACTCGAGAAGCATCAAGGTTGTAATTATAATTATTATGATTTTCGTCACAAGCCGCAATACGTACAGTGACTGATGTTGAAAACTCAATAGTTTGATCTGAATTAGGAACACTGATGATCAGGAATAAAATGCATTATGTTAACATTAAATATCAATGGTTTGACTTGGTAAAACGGGATAATTGCATTTTTTTAAAAACTAAAACATATAAACCTTATTTAAAATGGTATATTTTAATCAATAAATGCATTGTCATATAGGTTAAGTGGAATCTGGTCTATGATTATCGTCTTTAAATAATTTTCACCAAAATTATAAAAAATAAGTGTGAAAAACGGAAACTGTGAACAATGTGCGTTTGTCTAAGTACGGTAAAAATCATTTGGGAATGATTATTATTATTCAAGAGATTTTGAATAAATCCATGAGTTGTTTTGTTGTATTACATTAAAGCGTTAGAGTTTTTTTTTTTTTTTTTTATAATAATTTTCGTTCTACTTTAAATTCTATTTTGTTTCTTTGAAGAACACCGTTGCCGAAAGACCATCTTTTTGATAGATAAAAGAGTTTTTTCTCACGAGAAAAATATATGGTGAAGGCGCTTTTAAACGGTTTCTTATCTTTTGTCTTTTATTTAAGCGTAATGAATGTGATTAGTGTTCTCGGAAAACCTCCGGACTTCACGGAAAATATCACCCACGTTGTCACGTTAAGAAATCAACGCTAAATTAATGTTATTAAAACTCAACGTCATTTTTCGTTAGCTGACGTCCTATTATAACTTTTCTTTCCGACTCTACAATCGTTTAATCCTTTTTTAGGTACTCAGTGATAGATTCACCACCTCCGGTCTCTTAATCTTAATAGTACAGATTATACAGTGCATTTAATAACTTTTTTATGTTTTCAAAACAAAATCTTATACAATCAAGTCAAACATTTAAAATAAAAGACCATTAATAACCATTCTATATTGATGAATAGGTAACTATTATACGATTTCTCGAGATTTATTGCTAACTAATTGTTTTTTTTTTTTTTTTAAAGTTTAAACGCGTGTGCTAATCATTAATCTTTATAGATACTTAATAATTAGTATAACATAAAAAATAAACAGGACTATTTTTTAGAATTTGAGATT
The DNA here is from genome assembly GCA_025469195.1 of Chaitophorus viminalis. NCBI lineage: Eukaryota > Metazoa > Arthropoda > Insecta > Hemiptera > Aphididae > Chaitophorus > Chaitophorus viminalis. The sequence continues at coordinate 229,958 of JAIPRK010000263.1, read as the reverse complement.
TATGATTTCATAGAATATATACAATGACTAGTAATGAATTTCAATAATACTAACATGTTTGCAACATGATTGCAGAGACTCGCGAAATCAAATGGTAATTTGTTCGTGAGATTCATCATAAATTCTTTCATTACATGGAATGATCATATAATAAATAAATAAGCTATTTTTATTTATATGAATTAATAATAATTCAACATGAAATCATGATAATAATGTGGAATTTTATTAATTTTATGTAAATACAATAGATTTTATTGGAAATAAAAAAAAATTTGTTTGGAATTTTCGCTCCCGAAAATAAAAATAAATCATGTAAAAGAGTTAAACTAAAGTTTAAGTGTACATACGTTTCGTATGGAAGTTTTTTTTACCATAGTTATAATTTAATACAATTTCTGAAATTTTACCAAACAATAAGTAATTAAAAACAACTATATTCGTCCAATAAATTAATTTAGATTAAACACTGATTAACAAAAACTTACATGATTGTATAAAGTGGAGAGATTATAAAATTTACAATAATTCCATATGTAGCAAACTTTCTGGGAACTATTAAAAATGTATACTATAAACCCTAAGTGATTACAAAAGTTAGATAATAATTAAATATTTATTTTTAAGAATTTTGACAAGTATTATTTTAAAAATTTAATTGTAATTAACAGATGATAAATTCAAGTGAATATAATTATAAACTTATAATTATATACGTTGGATTAATATATTTTAAATAACGTATAATGTTATATAAAAAAAAATAAAAATATGTTATTCAAAATCTATAGCATTGATTAATAATTTACAGTTTCTATAAATAATATACTATTAAAATGTAAAAGACAATATTTTTACTGGTCTTCTTGTATTCAGTTTACATCATAATATTAAATGACAATGTTAGTTCAGTTTCACAATCCAAAAAATATTTATCATAAATAAAAATAAAAATGACGCAACGCAATAGACATCCTTGGGCTTCATCAGACAATAATATGTAATTTAGTCAATATATTTGCATAATCTATAATAAGGATACAAAATTAAATAATTTCTACATAATCTGTAAACCATTATATTATGATAAAATTTGTCTAATATATTCTTTTCTTTTATACCTTAAATAATATCTGATATAAGAATTTTTATTTAAATTTGTACAAATAGAAAAAACAGACAAGAACTCGCTCTGTTGTACAGGTGTTGTGAACCTCGGTCATAGAGTAAAAAATCAAAGCAATATTATTGTTCGAAAACGTAATGACAGACACAAAAACGAAAAATTAAAAACACATATCATTATAACATTTTTAATTATGAACTGAGGAATTTGTACACATACAAATATCAAATCTCTAATGAAATTTTTAATTCAATTGATTTGAGTTATATTAAAATGAATGATTTTTAAAATAGAGTACTTTCGGTACTGAGAAATATTTTGGAAAACTGTTATTTTGAGCGTTTATGCGCTAGAATAATATTGTGCATTGCACGAGAATAACTTAAAAAGATTTATATACCTAACCAAGGTGATTAAAACTATTTGATGTATAGTAATAACATATAAATTTCATTTGTTTATAAAATAAATCTAATATAAAGCGAGTTATTTTTCAAGTCGATGAAAGTAATCAAATTAATGTTATCAAATTTTTGTACAAGAAAACTAAATATTATTATCAAATTTCATGGCACACTGCAAACCAACTCAATTTACTGAATTTATTGTCATTTATTTATTTTATATTTAGAAACTCTGCTTGGTTAGGTTAGGTTATGTTGAAGGACAATTTAAATGGGATATTTTATAAACACTAAGTAAAGATACTGACAATTTTAGAAGTCCATGGAAACATTGTTATCATTTTATTAAATTTGTTGGAAATGTTCATATTTCGGAATTCGATATTTGATTTTTGAAGGGTAAATATTGTATTCAATTACGCTTGATGATGTCAAATCATCATATTTTTAAAACGATTTATCAGGTTTCGCAAACATGTTATAGAATATTTTTCGGCCTTGTAAATTACGTAAATTAATATATTTTTATTTTTTTTAAAAAAAAAGCATAGCTCATTCTATATGTTGTTATACTCTGTTGAAAAGTCTAATGCTTATGATAATAAATTAATATATTTCAAAATGTATTCTAAAAAAGTTCAGTAGGAATACCCTTCATATCCATTTACTTATTTAAAACTTTTTTCTGTAATTTTATACAGTTCAACACTTAAAAATATATATATGAATAAAATAAAATCTAGTATATTATAGATGTTATAATAAATATATGTAGATATTATATATTCAAATTAACTTATAATAAAAACAAACAGAACGCTAAGGTAAGAAATGCTAATATATTCAAAAAACATTTCAAATGAAAGTAAGAAGTTCAACTAGTGAAAATAATATAATGGTTTTTGAAAGATGCCAGTGTTTTGTGGGTAAAATGGGTGTAATGATACTCGTCCGTAATAACCATCAAACTTCTAGATAAGACACGTTCCCCATTACGATTGTTGACAAATATATCGAATTCATTGATTACTTTTTTTAGTTATCTTACGATGAATTTGAAACAGAAAGCGGACCGATATAAATATTTAGAAATACAATTCAGCAGCAGTACATTTTGAATGATTATTTCCACACTATATATATATATATATATTCTGCATGTTTTGAATTATAAGTCTAGTGTCTAACTTGACCCGACTGTTCGACGTAATAATCCCATAAATAATATAAAATCCGTACGGCATTGCGCTATACTATTCGAATAAAATTATTAGATACAGGTGCGTATGCATACAATATTATATATTAAATAATAAATATCAAAGAGAAAATTCTCGCCGTGTTCGAAGCATATATACTATACAAGTATACGACTCTCGATAAATAATTTATAGAATATGAACAGAACGGTGAATGGGTTATATGTTGGCGAAAATTGTATTTTAATTTACAATAAAATAAAAATAATAATTATGTAACGTGACAATTTGTATAATGTCCTTTTCAACTTCTTGTAGGCACGTAAAATATCCGAATTATATACTTGCAATTTACACTATGCAATCGATCGTTTTGGACGATACGAAATATTATATTCTGAGGTAAAAACCAATAATATTAAGTGGATATGTATTTTATTTTAGATTCTGAATGAAGTGATGGAATCTATTGATTTTACAATGATGTGTGTTTTTTATCTTTAAACCGATATTTAACTTGATATTCTCGAAGAATTAACGTTTATTATTTTGGGAATATGATATAAACGTTTCTAACTTTATGTTAGCTATCAGTATATAATTATCGTGTTATTATCATATATTAATGTTATCACTCAGTCAGCATTCTACCCACGTTTGATTATTATATTTTTATTTTTATTTTTATATTTTATTATATTTTAATTATAAAATTTGTTCGTTTTTATCAAATAAAATTTTACACAGTCAATAGTTATGAGTGTTGTAACTTTAATCAATTTGTAGGATACCAAAAAAAATAATTATAGTCTTAGGCCTAGTTGCATAAACGTTCTGTGACTACTTACAGAGCCGTTAGTGCGTTAACGGTCCTATAAATAAAACCTAATGTTACTTAAATGTCAGATAGCGTTATCGGCTCTGTGAATTATCTGTTAAAGGACCTGTAAACTACAGATCAGATTTTAGTTCTGTAGCTATTACAAATGGGTTAATAATATGATATATAATAATAATAAAAAATAGCATTTAGTATCAAATATCAAGTATCAACTTATTATATATGTAGTATTATAGTAGTACCTATACATTATTATGTAGCTTCATATTTCATATTACAATTCTTACAAATTTACAATTTAATTTCGAACAATTAGACGGCCTTTAAATTACATAGTATTTCAATAATGTCGATGGCGTATGATTTGAATGATTCGTCTAATCTCTAGAGATGAATATTTTATAATTGATGTATTACTAATATTATATATGTATTACTAAGACCGCGATATTTTCGTGATCAATCAAATCTATATACTAAATAATATGAAGATACTGAATTTAAACAGATAAAAACATTTTTATCGGTAAAAAAATGTTGTAAAATTTATTCGGTCACCACGGTTAACGTTAATTTACAAATTGCTTTATGCAACATACATGCATTTTACACAGCCATAAAAACTTTACAGAATGAATAAACTACAGAGTTGGTAACAAATATACAGACTAGTCTTTATGCAACCCACCTTTATAATTTAATCGATATTACAGACGAAAACCGAACACTATGTAATCTTACCTTTCGCCCTGGGCTTGCTAAGCAGTTTGATCACGATATCGTCGTAAGCTTTTTCTTCAGCTACGCCCGAGTCTTTGACTAGTTTCTCTTTGGCCGCGATGCAAATATTGTGCTTGGGCAATAATTTTTCTAGTTCTTCGAAAGCTTTAATGCCATAACTGGACTCTTCGTATATAATCGATATGTAGCTCCAGTTTAGTCTCCTCACGATTTCCACCATAACCTTTACTTGATAAAGATCCGAAGGGATGGTCCGTGTAAAGTATTCAAATCGCTGCTTATTGCTCAACTCAGGACTAGTCGACCAAAACGATACCTGAGAACAGTGTATAACAATATTGTTTTTATATTAGCCATATAGGGTACTTTAATATTTTATAGAATAATTTATCATTAAATCCCATCACATCTATATATTTATAACGTAATTATTGCTATTGGACAATGTAACCTAATCTGTCAATTACATACTCGATGAATAAGCTTACTTTTAAAGGTTGCTTGCCAGAACTCAAGTACCCGAATTTTACCGACCTATGTGAATATCTACCCTTTACTTGGATCAGAAATATAACATGTTCAATTCAATTTAGATATCTTACTCCGTAACTTCTAATTGGATAATGATGTGGAGTACTTCCTAGGGAGTAGAGTCCATTCCCACATGAGGTATTGCTAGCAGATAGAAAACATGTATACATTCGTAATTTTCTATGCAAATACATGCAAATTCCTACACAAATAAAAATTATAATAATGCATTTTTTCATTTCCTTTTCAGTTTATTATGTATCATTTAGAACTAACAACTACAATGTAGTTGGTGATTTGATGTGATTAACACTTAAGTTTGTTATGTGTTTAAAAAATTAACTAATGTATAATCTAATTATAAAATATTTCATTTAATTTCATCTCGATATACATATAGGAATTATCGTTTTTGTATTTTATAGTATAATTCGAAGTTTAATAACAATTCCACGTTTAAAAGTATTTTCTTAATTTATTCGATTTTTCTTACACCTTCTAATCTAATTTGGATTAGATCAGATCTAAACTCTAATAATAAAAACAATGATAATTAGTGATATTCAAATCCATTTAAAAAAATTAATGCGCTGCATTTTATTTATTTTAATTACATTTGTATTCAATGCCCATGTTAATAGTCTAGTCTTTCTTAAATTCAAATTATTGTATGGTTTTTAAAGGCTGTTAAAAATTAGGTACATATTTTACGCGTTAAAGGTGTCTCGGTTGTTTCAAATAAACTCTATGATTATAAACATTTCATTAGAACTTATTTATTAACTGTGAATATAGTGATTTTGTTATAATTGTTGTTTAAAATAATTCATATTATTAATTTTATTTATATTAATAAAATGGTATAGAAACAATTTTAATAGATATTTAATCATAATATTATTATTGTAACAATTGTTCAGTTCACATAAATTATAAATATTTTATATAGGGTTTACCTTGAGTGTTCGTAAAATTTAAATGTATAACTATTATTATGATAACTATCCATTATTAGTTTAACCATCGATAAGTTTAAAGTAAATAGTTGTACGATTTCACTTATCGATAACGTTAACAAGCAGAAATACATTCTTGTATATTTTTTTCGTTAGAATGTGTAGAATTTCAAACATCCGAAATACATGTATTATATATATATATACGGAAATATAGTTATGTAGAAACGTATATTTGCATTAATTTGGTATTGTAAATTATGGCTGGTAACACAGTGTATCTAGTGTTATTGGCTATTGCGGAGATAAAACTATACATATCAACTTATAAGGTATAAAATAATGTACATAGATACACATAGTAGGTAAAGTATCACAATTAAGCGAATTAATCAATAAAGGAGACCTTATTTATATCTTTGAAATTAAATGATCGCATTAAAAATTATTAAACTATAATAATTTGTATTCATTTGATCAGTATGTTTTAATTAAACTGTTTGAATACTTCACGAAATGTGAACATTATAAATCAGCCTAAGAAGATTGAAGTCTTTAGATTGTAGAAGGTTTAGTCAGTCATCTGAACATTCAGTTATTTATGATTTATATAATATTTATTTTATCATTTAATAATTAATTAAAAAGCCTTTAACATCTCGTTATTTCTAATTTTTTCCATAAAAACTATATGGATAAACAGAAAATACGATGAACCACCGCATATATAATACTTTAATGTACACTAAAGACATTCTTCATCAGTTTGCGGAAAAACTAGTCGATTTCTTTTGGTTTCGTTTTCCAACATAATATATACTACAATTATGTAATGTGTATGTAATTATATTTTTCAGTCATATTAATTTAGTATCTTGATTTTATAATATTATGATGGTTTAGTTTAAGAAATTCACTATCTAAATCCTCAATCAGTATTCCAGGACTGTCGTTTAAAGTGTATGCTTAGATTAGACTCGGCATTCATAATTATATTTTCACGAAAACAGGTTCCTTCAAATTACTATATTAATGATAATATAAATGTATATATCTGTACATGAGGAATAAAATAAATACGACTTATTCATATTTGGTCAATTAAATAAATGCTTAAATTGACTGATATAAATTTATTAATTTATCAATTAAAATTGCAATACTCGCCACATTTTCAATCGTTTTGTATTATTATAATACAACTTAATAGTTTAACCCATGCGAGGCTAATGTTATTTTATTTTTGATATAAACAATATTACAATATTTTTTTTTTTTGCTTTGTTGACTAATTTCAAAATATCGTAATTATTTAAATCATAAAATATTTAGAAAAATGTCTAGAACTGTGGCATTGAGTGATGCAACGATCTACCGCAGTCATTATTAGTGCTTTGGTATCAATTCGGCGCTGCTAACAATCGGATAGATGACTAGACGACTCTAGCAGCATCGTCCATACCTTTATAAATACACTACCCACGTGTTTAAATCCCTATAGTTCCTCTGACCTAAAAAAAATCTGCAAACTATAAAATCTACATGAAGGGATAATGGCCACAGTTGTCGAAACCTACCATAAAAAAAAAAAATGGAATTATAAATTTTGTCTTTATAATTCAAAGGCAACTCTGAACGTAGTTCGTATTAGTAATTGTTTATAAAAAAATTATAGTCCTAAGCGTGTTAACAAATATTTTATACTTATATGTAAAATAAAATTAATTCATCACTAAAATATAAAATCTTATTAATAAATAAACTGTAAAATAATATTAAAATCAATACCATATCGATAAAATATTCATACAATCATTACAGTGTTCAGTTTTGAAATGCATATTTTATAATTTCATAATTTAATTGATTAAAATACAAATATACTGGTATATTAAAATTTGAAATGTATTTGATAATTTTGTAATTAAAGATTTTTAAATACCTTTAATAAAAATAGTTATGTTAACTATACATTTTATAATTGCCAATTTTATAAATTATTGTAATCTAAAAAAATGTTATAATTATTCATCAGGACAATTATTAATTTAGCCTTGTATAGTACGAAACATATTTAATAAAGTATTTTGATTAATGGTTGTTGACATTTTGTTTGGCAAATATAGCCAGAACCTCGTAAGGTAAATATGACTTTATCAAACTAAAAAGTTCTTGTTGAGATCACACTAGAAAACTTTTTATCACATTTAAGTTGTTATTGATAAATTGAAACTTGGAAAATCTCATCAACGATCAACTTGAACAAAGTTATTTTCAAACTACATTTCCTTGTACTTATATTAAATTATATAAAAATTGTTGAATCTTAATTAATAATATACCAAATAAATCTGAATTCATGATTATAATATAGTATGATAATATAATTATATATTATTATATATAATATATTTTTCCTTGTGCTCGGAAAGCTTACTCGCACTTTAAATATTAACAATTAAATTGACATTACATCACTACGCTTTTTAAAATACATTCCAATACATTTTAAGCTCAAATATTTTACTTTATTAACACATACTGTACTCAATGATGATATCCATTATAACTTATAACTATAAGTTGATTATTTTTTTTTCAACAATAAGCAATAAAAAAACACATATATTATTTAATGTAAACCACCAAGCTGTTTACGTAGCACTCAACCCGTATACGAGTTCAAATATCAGCAAAGTAATCGGTTACAATGTGTATTGTATACTCAACCGTTTTATTACTACTACTATTATTATTATTACTTTTACCGTTTCATTTTTTTCCTCATCCGGCAATATACCTAAGCACTTGAAGCCAATAACTGCATCAAACGGGCATACATAGAGGTAGATTTAATAGACCACATTAAAAATAATATATCATCGTTGATGGCGGCGATGAAGTCTTTTGAAAAAACACGATTATGGAAGAATACATACAAGACTCATTATATCACTGTTAATTCAATGTGTCCACACGCGTAATACAAGACACAAATAATAATTTAACTGGGGTGTAATTTTGTGCAATGTGTGTAACATCTCATAAATATTATTTTATATTATTTAGGTATTCTAAGCGATAAAAGTCAACAATGAATTAAGACCTGTGACCACGTCGTTTACCTACCCACACGTCACACTCGGTAAACGGAAAGTTTGTACTATCTATTGTTTGAGTTGCATATCGCGGACATTTTTTACGGTGATAATAAATTGGTAGAAATCGATCGCGGACACTTTGTACGGTGATAATAAAAAGGTAAAATTCGATTGCGGACGTTTTGCACGGTATAAATAAACCAGAAAATATATTTTAAAAGATAAGATAAAATTATATTGCTCAAAACTTTAGATTGCGAATCATAATCGAGATCAGTATGAGACATAATGTGATATGTGTAGTATTACAAGTATTTGTACAGTTCAACCAGAAACTATAATCATTAATTTTGAAATAGGAGTTATAAATGCCATAAACCTAGTTTTTAATCAAGTAAAAATTCAGGGCTGTTTTTTACATCTGTGTCAAAGTGTATGGAGACAAATACAAAATTTAGGATTATCCAAAATGTATAAAGATAACGAACAAATTGCAAAACAATGCAAAATGATTACATATTTAGCGTTTTTACCAGTCGAAGAAATACCTAATGAAATAGTTAATATGTATTTTACTTTTAAGCAAGAACTATTTCCATTAATATTTTATTTTGAATCAACATATATTAACAGAATGAATGGCACACCTAGTTCCCTCTTCAAATTTGGAATGTCAGACACCAAACGATTAACAGTTCACATAGGACAAATAATTATAGTGAAGAATGGAATAGTTCATTCAATAAATTGGTTGGATCAGCTAATCCAAGTTTCTGGAGTGTTTTGCGATCTTTGCAATTGGATGAATGTGCTAGTCATTCAAACAAAAACGTAAGAAAAAAAAAAATGAAATACACAAAACACAATTCACAAAGCCTGTACACAGCACGAAAATAAAATAATAACAAATACATAATTACTGGAAATAATTTGCCATACTTTTAATTTTCAGTGATGATGAAATGTATATATCATTATAATTATTTATGACTTATAATTGACAGTGAATATTTTATTTTATTACCATAACTATTATTATTATTATTTTTATCATGTATGTTAACTACCTGTGTTTTGTAATAACAAATTATGTCTAACATTTCATATCTCAACTTTTTTTTTACCTGAAATAGAACATAATACAAACTGTCTGCCATTTAAATTTTTTCTGGGTGGCCGTACAAAGTGTCCTACAACCGTCACATGCACACACACACACACACACACATACACACATACGTAATAGAGCACGTCTGCACGTGACCATATGAGAGAATTCATGTGGACACGGAGATATCTGTTAGCTTAAAATTCGAGATGTACCGAATAATTTATTTACTGATTATGAAAATTTCTTTTTTATTACCACGATCCAATTTTCAAGTAGTGTAGGCAGTTGGTACAATATTCTAAAATTATCACCTACTTTCCATGGCATGACAAACTTATAATTACTGAGAAACAATTGCAATTTTACTGACATCCACCCATCACCCATTTAACCGAAAACCTCAATTATATATCATTTTTCCTACATCGTGGTCACGAGTCATACGTTTTATTCTGTACAAGAATAAAGTTGAGTTAATAGGTAGCCTATATATGTGCATTCATTAGCCACGATACATCCACTGATGGATATGACAAATAACTGATTCAGTACATCGCATTTTTATAAGAACATTGAAAATTATTGAAAATGTTTTAAAATTAAATATTCACAGAAATATTGAAGATGATTTTATTAAATAATAAATGTACAATTGACAATAATATTTTCCTATATAATCTTATTAAATCAAAAATAAGATTAGAAAGATGATTAATTGTAGTGACAAGAAAATATGTCACATTTCGATATGCCAAGTAATTATGACAATATTAAAAAAACTGCACTTGAAAATAATGTAAAATTTGGCTTTATGGAATACATTTTATATTTCATCACCATGGCACGTTTTAAACATTATTACAACATTGTTTCGTGATGTATGTTCTAATAATAAATTATTTTTATTTTTAATAAATACAGAAAAATGTCACTTTACGTTCGAAAGTATTTTTTGTAGACCACCACAATAAAATTTTGACCAAGACGTGTATTAAGCCCAATCAAAAAAAGGTTGTAAACAACATAAAAAAAAAATACAGATTTTTCGTTTACATATCATACGCGTATACACTATACAGTATATTAACTCAATGAAACAGTAAAAAAAACCTATGTACGTATTTCACAAGAATATAGATAATCATGATTTAGATATTGATTTGAACGCCCAATATAAGTTTTTTTCTGAATTTGATTTTACATTGAGTTCCAAGAACGGAATTTATATCAAGCATCGGAACATTTTGAAAATCAATTATAGATAGACTTTATTTTTAAGAAAGTTTTCGTATTTATCTTATAATTTATAAATTGAAAAAATATAGTTACCTAATCAATTGTTTTGCTTTGGGGGGAATTTAAAATTGAACACTTATCATAGCATCATACATAAACCATTTTTCAGTAGTTTATTTTTGCTAATACGACGAGAGCAAACTAAATATGGGACCACGTCGATTTTTCGAATGAAACTGATAACTTCTTAGCAAAGAGGAAAAAAACCATATTTTTCATGTTACCGTTTGCGCGTAATACGTTTTTACTTCATCACCGAGAAACTTTTGCCGTAGTGTGACTATAATAATTTTGGTGTATAACCCCATGAGACCATTCCATTGCTTGTGCACGAAATATTCGAGACAAATTGGTGGGATTAGCTCCAGAAATGTTAGTATTTGTAATAAATTTTCAATCATCTATATAAATAAAGATAGAAAATTATGAAAAAAAAAATAATAATTAAACTGTTTTTGTTCATTAATAAGACAGTAATGTTTTAAGGTTTTAAAATTTAAATATGTCATAACAATTAATGGTTTATTGGAGTATAAGTATATATACTTGGAGATTATTAAAATTTTTTAAAAAAAATAATTACAGTTGAACAGAAACATTTTATAAAATTATAACCACAAATTAAAGTTGCATAAAAATACATGTCTTATAATACATTCATTGTTAAACCAACTAATAATAATATATATAGTTAACAGAGTTCTAGACCTGCTTATGACTTTGCCTTCAAGTGCCATCACTTTCGACCCTATTGAACGTATTTCATCCCAGTGTAAAACAATTTTTTCAAACCACAACTTTAACTTCATGCATGTATGCGAATGATTGAAATCCGAACATCGTAGATGTTTTTATGTAATACATATAAATATTATATATCTAAATATATATTACTGGCGGAAAAAAATCAATTTCAAACCAATCAAACAAGTATTTAAACTTTAGAGGGGGTAGAGGTACTCGAGTTGACATCGAACTGCCACCAATGATGCAAATACATAACATATTTTTCGAACATTTATGTTTTTTTCACCCTGAACTCGATCCCTGCTCAGCTCCGTAGAGCGCTACAGTCGCACGCTAAGATATTATTGATATAATTTTAGCAACGCGCATAATGTGTTTGATCTCAACAGTGGCGGTGGCAAAAAGCAATGAGCTGAACGCAGAGTAATAACTGTCCTCGGCACACAAGTGCTAACTTTTTGTGGAATATACGGACCTTTTATTTTACGCACGCATACACCAGCGAACCAATACGTGACGACGTCGGACATGTTGCGCCATCGTTGGAATTAAACCGTACACAAAATAATAGTATAATTAGTTGGAATTATGCAGTCGTTGACGAGTGCAGGACCTGTAGTGGACAAAGTTTTAAGATAGTATCACAATGCGATGGCAAATCGCGAGTAAGGAGTGAAAAATGTAGAACTGAAGAGTATACAGAAAAACAATAAACAAAAGAAAAACAAGTTCACTGAGTGATAGAAAAAAAAAAAACTATTGATCAACAACTGGACAGAAAATTGGAAAAATGATAAATCGACATTTACGTTAGTCCTAATGACCTTACATTATATACCTCATCGATACTGCAGAGACCGGGGTACGCGCATTATTTTCTTGTGATAAAAGTTCTGTCGAGGAAAACCCTCAGATCCCACCGCACCGTAACAGCGGATAGGTACGATTCGCTCGACCAGCTAGTGAAATTGCACATAGTATAACGGAGGGGATGAGTTCAATTGTTTTTCTGTAATATATTGCCTTTCACAAAGGGGGTGTTTTTACCTGCAGTTATCGGATAACGATAATGGTTCCGCGGGCAACTATAATATAACGGTTGCAATTGACAGGGTTTTTTTTAGTAAAAATCGAAGTCGACGAGAAAAATTACCGGAAGAAAATAATATTATTTAAACTTTGAAATGTAACTGTATTATAGTTTTGTATATAATTACTTGGAAGGAACAATAAGAAATATTGTATGTGAAATGTATAATCACGGTATTTTATTGTCAAAGGGTTTTGGCAAGGAGGGGGACATGATAATTTTTAATAAGACAATCCAATTGGCTGTGAATTTATGAAAACTATATTATAATAAAAACCGTAGAATAATAATCAATAGCTTGCATTCTAAACATTTTCAAATTAAACAAATTATAATATAATATACGCGTACAATATTCGTGGCTACACGTCGTCACTGTGATTGTGGCAAAAATTCGTCACGAGGACACTTTTGCCTCCACCATACGTGCGTCCTTATTTCCGTAGAGAAACATGAACCACCGAGGGAGACCATTCACCGCCCAGCAGACACGAGCAGTCCCTGAGGGTAATAATTCCAAAATTATTATTCTTATATCATACGCGTACGCATTCGGTTCGGGACACTCATGGTACTGCCGACAACGCGACGAGTCGATCCCAGCTGTCAGGAGAACGGTAATAAATAATAATAATATTATTATATCATCTGATATAATGTTCAACAGTGGCTCTTCAACTGTGTCCCAGAGTAGGGCGTTATTTGAATGATATTTTATCAAGATTATTTAGATAACATTTTATTTGAATAAATTATTATTCGAATGTTTTTTTTACAATCATTCGAATACATTTCAAAAATAGATCTTCGAATAATCACCAAATAAAATAAACAAAAATTATTCGAAAATCTATGTTTGAAATTTAGTAGAATAATTTTTTAGTGGAATAATCATAATTGAAAATTGGTCGAATAAAAATGTATTCAAATAATTATAAAAAAAATGATTTGAATAATATTATATTCGATTGATAATATTTTCAAATTAGTCGAATACATTTTAATTCAAATAATTATCTGGATAAAGTTTTCCCCTACACTGCTGTGTTCTTTGAGAATAATCTAGAGACATCTTTGAACTAAATAGAATTCAAATATTATTATTATTATTTGTCCAATTTTTACATTTTCATACAGATTGTATACAAGTATACATGTGCGGTCTTCCTTGCATCGCGTCAAATCAATTACTAAATTACTCGTAAATGAAAAACACAATTTTAATTATTCACATTATGACTCATAAAAATGACTACATATTTAGTAAATCTATATTGGTTTTTTTTTTAATAAATATTCATTATTCATACAACATACGAATAATAAAGAAACAAATTAAAAAACAAATCGGTTCTCGTGTAGTAGTCGTTTTAAGACGTCGTTCATTACCCGTATAAGCATTACCTCTTTGTGATTATTGTACGTTTTCTTGTTGTTCTTTTGTTTTTAAGTAAAATATTTGTATTGCTTGAGTTTTGTTATCGTACCTAATACTTCGAAGTTATCACGGCAATCAAAAACGCCAACACCGTCACAGACAGTTAACAATTTTTATTAATCTATATTCTATATACTCTTGTTATTATTTATATTTTTATACCATTCTAAATAAATTACCTCTCTGTTAGTTCTATATTATTCTTGTTTTTGCTGGCTGGCTCTATTGTGTCACTTATGTTATGTTTTTTTATGTTTAATAAAAATTACGGTATTTAGTAAATACGGTAAACGAAATTACCTTGTTACCAATTTTATTTTTATTTATATACATTCCATAACTAACTATAACCGAAACAATATCTTTTTACAGAATCATACAGAACAGTCTTTGTTTTATATTTTTCCCTAAAGATCACTGACCCTAGGAAAAAAATTCCTTTGTACTCTGGCTGACCCTGCTTATAGGAGTAAATAAATGTTTCAAACATTAAACTACAACTTCATCACTGGGACTATAATGAACCACATTACTTGGAAATCGCAAACATATTTGTATAAAATCAATTTTTTATGAGCATATTTTATGATACCTAAACAAAAACATACATAGCATTTTCGGAAAAATTAGGTAAATACTAAATACTAAATAAAATATTATACCGTATACATTGTGTATATACTCGTATTTAGGTATACATTATATTTTATTCGTAATTTTTTAAACGTCAGCGTAGAACTATATGGAAGGTTTTTGAAAATTGTTGCAAGTAATTTTATTATTATCTCATAATATATAACAGTAAAAAATTAGTGAATCAATAAAGTAAATATGTATATATTAATAAAATATTATAAACATTTTATACATTATTAACCGTACCCGTGTATTATAGGCACGTATTATAATAAAGTTGTATGTATTTTCGGTATGCAGGTATTTCTAGTTATTGTACTACATAAACATCACGTCGTATTACTTGTGATAAACAAATGTCGATATCTATTACACTATTAACACTGATGTACTTAATACACTTCAAATAAAGTTCCATCGACGACGTTTTATTATGTTATAAAAACTTTCTCCAAAATCACCTCAAATGTATTAAAAATTTGTAGGTAAGAATTATTAAATAGATTTCTTCTAAATAATAGTATTACCAATTTTTATGAACATATAACTATATTATATGTGTTTCGATTTTATTGTTTTACTGCTTACAGTCAATACCATAGAAATATTTACAATTGCAACACGTATCATTTCTTATTATGACCCTAATTAAATGCACCAGATTTTTTTATTTGTGAAATGAAGAAATTTGTTATTAAAGTTTTCAGATGATTATCAATACAAACGTAGAGATGCAGAGTTAGCTGGAAAGCAACTAAATTGGTAAATGGTGTTAAACGCACCCAATTACAAAAAAAAAAGCCATGTAGACGTTTTAAATTAACATTTAATATATCTAATCAAGTTGATTTACGCCATGAAAAGATCGTAAATTATTTATTTGGCTACCAGAGGAGTTCATTTTGAATTGTCCACTCAATATGGATTTTTCGTCTCTAATTTACCAGTGCACGTAATCGTATTTGTAACTGTTATTCATTAGCCTGTGTACTTATTAGTTTAAATTAATGATTATTTTCGTAACTTCCAAATGGTATCTTAAAATCGTACTCAAAACACATACCTATAGTTAATGTATTTTTTGTAATTTTAGGAAACTATTTGTTAACAGGTTTCAAGTGTAATATCGTCATACCATTTAAAAATCATAATAAATTACATAACATTACTACTAGGTTTAT
This sequence comes from Chaitophorus viminalis, assembly GCA_025469195.1. NCBI lineage: Eukaryota > Metazoa > Arthropoda > Insecta > Hemiptera > Aphididae > Chaitophorus > Chaitophorus viminalis. Next base: position 213,560 of record JAIPRK010000263.1, on the reverse strand, counting down.
TGATCTTCGGTATTATAAGTTGGTTCTATTTTTTCAAATTAAATAACAGTTTAAATCAACTATATTCATCATCATTTATTCAAATAAGTCGAAGAAGAAACAGTCTCATTTAACAGAGATCATTTTGAAATTAATATCTTGAAAAACATAGTGATGACTGATGAGGGTCAAACGCGACGTAAATATCCCTAAAATGTTTTTTTGGCATTTTTAATGTACATATTTTAGATATGTTTTCACAATAGTTTTAAAAATATTGGTAATATTTTGTTTTTGATAAAAATGTGTCTAGACATAGTTTTTTGAAAATTGAAACGTTTGTAATATTACTGTCATAATTCATAATCTTTTTATGAGAAACCCAATTTTTATGTATTTAAAATTTTAAAAATGTAATCAAATGTAATTCGGTATTATATTAAAAATAATAAACAGTAAATTTTAATTTAATTTAAATACTATATTATAAGATGAGAAATATTTATTTGAATCCAAGCAAAAATAAAACTAAATATTTTTTATCACATTACTTTCTAAAAACTAAAACATTTTTTCGGACAAAAACCAATATATTAAAACTGTAATTTGAATTATTAAAAACGATTAAATAATGCATAATATTGCATGGAAATGTCATTCAATAATTATGAAAACAAACGTTTGGAATACGATCTTTTGATGCGGGTTCAGGTTTACTTAAATATTCCTTTAACCCACGCAATCGATTGTAAATATAAGACGTGGAATTTTTTCTCTAGACTAGAGTTAGAGTACCAAATGTTCATAAGAATTATTACTGTTTTACAAAAAACGAAATATACGCGTTAAACTTTGTTTACTCATCCAAATCGTATTTACGAATAAATATTTGTATTTAATTTTTTTATTAAATAAAACCACATAATATAATTTATATAAATTTCTAGCTCATGTACTTGTAATATCATAATGTATTGCGTGAAAATATTATTCGTCATAATAAAAAGTTTTTTTGGCCATGAAAAATCAGATAGTGAAACCTATGTTCCTATACGAACCACATTCGATTCGGTTATGAATAATTCCAATCACAGGCGAATGTGTGATGATAACAATACAATATACTGGTCGTCGAAAACGGTTCAATGGTACGCGTTACGATCATATTATTATAATAACTATGAAAATATAATAATAACCCTAAAAGTGAAGCCACTGACTGATACGTTTTATAGTTTGCGTTTGAATTATTACAGTTGCTATCTCGGGGCGGTATTATCATACGCATACGAGTAGTGACGATACGTTTACAGTTGACAAAAGTAAAAAAAAAAACAACATAATAATAAAAAAAATAAAATAAATATAGATGCGTTCGGTCTTGACTCGACCAGAACTTTATTGTTCTTTGAAACGGAGGGTAGGTGGTACACGTGACTGTGGGGACACCTGCAAAAGCGTTTTCCGAGCGGAGAAAATAAAGGGGTGTCAGTATACACAATATAATATATTCTTTAGTTAGAATACGAAATGTACGCGCGAAGAATACGGTTACAATACGCTAAAGTTGTATGCGTATAATATGTACCTACACACTGCGCTCATATTATAATACGTCCCGAGAGAGGACGGACGAGGACGAAAAAAAATATGTATAGAATAAAAACTAAAAAAATGTAGTGCAAAGAAAAAGAAAAAAGCGGAAAATTGAAGATTACATCATATTTTTATGCGAACGCTTATTATTTATATACGCACCCGCACAACTATATACTATCATGACACACTATAGACAAGATAATTTATGAGAATTTCAATTTTATATGGAACTTTCCACCAAATAATATGGCGAAAAAAATGGTTTTTTTTTTTTTTTTATACGAAGCTACCATTCTTTAAAAACATTTAATTTCTAAATTTCCAAATATATAACGTACGTTAAATATAGTTTGTTTATACATAAATTAAATAGGTACGTCGAGTTTGGTTCGATTACCAAGTACAAAATAATTATATACGTACATGCACCTACTTGTATTCTCCATTAATTTCAATTTATACTCGAGCAACAACCATATATAAAGATACATACATATCAGAAGCGGAACGAGGGGGGGAAGCCGGGGATTGATCCCCGTGCGTAAAATTTTAGTGGGCGTAATTTTTTTGTGAGTATTTATATTAATGTTACTATAAATATAAATAATAATATTGAAAAACAAAAATACAATCATACATGGCGTAAATGTAAAATAATTAATCGTCATTCTATTATTAGATCGCGTAGCTGCACTATCGGCGTACGTCGACGGTCGACAGTACATATAG